>JAGFNQ010000959.1:21548-53025 GCA_024364735.1 Boesenbergia rotunda | reverse complement strand
AAAATGACCTAATTTAATTTGAAAATGAAATTTCATTAAAAGGCTTTGTCAAGGAAAGGGTGGATGATCCCATAAGGCTTCGGCCAAAGAAGGCCTAGTGCCTCGCCAAGACCTGGAAGCCAATTTCTGAAATTCAAATTCAAGTTAACTTTTGTCAATTCGAATCTAACTCAAATTTCAAATAATTATAGATTCTAAACTGTCTTTCAAAACCTCTATTTTTCAAACTTATTATCTTTTTGAAAAACACTTAAATCTGTTTTCAAAGTAAATATCTTTTCAAAATAATGAAAATTCCCTTTCAAAATTAATTTTTACCTTCAAACCTGTCTCACAAAAAACTTAAGGTTAACGTGATTGAAAACCCTAGATTCAGTGAGACAGGAAAATTAAGCTCAAATTAAACCACCTTGCTTGTGCTTTCATAATCATGGTCAAACTATGATTAACCTAGTCAAACATGGTCAAACACAGTCAAACGGAGTCAAACAGTCAAACCTGGTCAAAACAGTCAAAAGTCTGGTACCTAGGGCGCCCGTAACCTGTCGGGCGCCCCTGCCAACACTGAAAAGGTACCAGCTCCAGTCAAAGCAGCAAAAGCTGCATTTGACCGACTTGAGAAGGGCGCCCGTAACCTGTCGGGCGCCCCTATACGCTCCTGTCCCCACGCTGATTAAAGCAGTCAAAAGCTGCTGACAACAGCTTTTGAGAAGGGCGCCCGTGACCTGTCGGGCGCCCTACAGACCTTTTCCCTGCCCGAGGCAAAACAACCTGTAAAGGGCGCCCGTGACCCGTCGGGCGCCCCCCATCAACCCCTATAAAAGGGACCCGAGACTCCCTCATTTCCCACACCACATCTCACACTCCTTCTTCCTTTGCCTCATTCTTGTGGATCAAGTGAACCTAAGCCTTCCCTTGCCTCAACCATGCCTCCAAGGTATGAAATTTAGTTGTGCAATTAATTTTTCTTAAATTACAAATTTTTTTTTTTGCACACTCCTTCTTTATCCTTAATCACTTATTTTTTCTACACTTAGAAAACGCCGAGCAGTTCAGTCGAACCCCGGTAATGAGCCCAGTCCCGACACTAGATTTCCTAACCTAGCACTTTGTAACAAGTTCGCACAAACCACCTACATTCCGATTAAAACAAGCTACCTTAACCGTCATTTCTTCTCCCAATCCTGTCCAGTCGCAATGTCCGCAATTAACTTCTATCAACTAGATAACCTCGTATTCTGCACACATTCGATCAACAACACCCTATGTGCAGAATTCTATAACAACATAGTTAGGCAAGACCACTTGAGCTTCGTCACTACCGTTCAAGGAATGCCCTTGAGCATCACTCCTACCCTACTGAACCGATTTTTGGGACTCCGACCATCTCAGTCCATCTTCTGTTGCTACCCTCCAAGGAACCCGCCCTTCGACGCCCCCTACTCTCATATTGACCTGAACACCTTATACAACTATTTCTTTGGGGAAGCCATGGACCCTGCAGGAAGGCAGTTCCACTCCACCCGACTCCCGATTCAGGACTACGCTCTCTACAGAGTAATTGTCCGTTGCATCCTTCCTTTGTCCACTAGGGACACAGCCACCATGAAACCCTTTCACACTTTTCTTCTCTATGCCCTTATCCACCATCTGGACATAGATATAGGCCTTCACCTCTTCCACTGTATCCTACATGCCTCTAGTGTATCCACTAAGGGGCGGATCCGCACTCCCTACTGCCACGTCATCACCTCTATCCTCCACCACCACGGCCGAAATATCGCTGACGGCGAGATTACCACGATGACCGAATTCGACGAGATAGGATTTAGAAACTTTTCTTTAGCCGGTATAGACGTCTCGGGCACCGGGGTTCTGACTTGGCGACGCCAACCAGCCGCACAGGACATTGCCGACGAGGAGGTCGAGGTCGACGCTGCCGACTTAGCAGCAGAGGTAGATCAGCCCGCTCCACCGACCTTGTACGAGAGAGTTACACGACTCGAGACGCACGTCCAGAGCTTCAGAGAAGAAGTGGAAGCGTACCATATTGAAGACCAAGAGACAAACTTAGGCTACTACAACAACATTATGAGTACCCTCACAGCCGATAAAGAAGCCTGGAATGCACAGTACCATGAGATCATGGCACGATTTGATGCATGGCAGCCGGGCCCATTTGATCCTCCTGGTCCCTCCTCTTAGATGACTTGGACATGTACCCATTTGACTACCCCTACTGAGTAGGGTTGACTTCTGTTGACTTGTACTAGACTTCTACTTGAACTATGCTAATCTTAGCTTGGCTTGTTTATTATTTTTTTTTGACTAAATTAAGTTAGGGTTATAGAATCATTTGATTTTTGGATTTTCAATTTTAAATTGAACTTAAAATGTCTTTTAAAATGTTTTTTGTTAAAAATATTACTTTAACTTTAAAAAGTTTTTTTACTTAGTTTTATTTCAAAAACTACCCCTTTCAAAACTAGGGCTTTTTCGAAAAATGACTTAGCCTAGGCTCTAACCCTAGAACTGCATGCACCTATAGATCTAGAAGCCAGCATCTCACAAGCACCTTAGGGCACTTTTTGAATGATAACCTAGAAAGGGTTGAGATGCTTAGGTCTTTGCCTTAACTCAAGATGCTTTAAGTCAGTGCATCTGCAGCAGTTGGGGCACTAAATACAAACTGAACAACAATCAAGTTAAGTGTCAAGTTTAGACAATCTAACTTGAACAGCTCACTTAACTTGACTAACCCTAGCCAAAACTACTGTTTATAACAGTTAGTAAGTAGCTAAGTGGGTTAGACAGGTCCCTAAAGGATTAACCAGACTTAGGTCTTATTTTGATTCAGTACAGCAAATGCTCTATTTAAGTATTGCAAATTTTGTTTCTTTTTTTTTCTACATTCTTTTTGATATATGTCAAAGGGGGAGAGTTGGAAAGGAAACAGGAAACACAATTTTTTCTTTTCCATAGTCTTTTCAAAAAGTTGAACTAAAAAATTGGTATAATTTTATTTCTAAGCTCTGAACTATTTTTTGCTTAAAATGATTTTTACTTAATGTTTCTAAGTTTGAAATTTTTCCCAAAAACTGAAAATTTTCTAAAGTCTGAAATTTTTTTTCAAAAATGAAAATTTTCTAAAGGTTCCCAAACCAAGAATGTTTTTGAAAAACTTAGCAAAAACTGTAGAGATTTCCTAACTTATTATCAAAACATGAAATCTTCTAAGTACTTCATTCACACCACCTGTTTTTGAAAAACCTAGGGGGAGATTTCTTCTAGGGGGAGGGAATCTAACTTAGGATTTTAAATTCAGCACTTTTTTTCCTTAACTTTTTGAACTAGGTTGCCATATATCAAAAAGGGGGAGATTGTTGGTGCAGTATGCATCCAAGTCAAACCTGTGTTTTGATATTGGCAAAAAGGTTCAAAAGTTAAGGGTTAATGGTTGTCTAACGAGTTTCTTGAGTGTACAGGAAAAGCCCTAGTGAAGGAATGCTAGGCACTGGCGAAGGACTGCCAGACAGGACAAGCCCTAGCGAAGGAATGCTAGGCACTGGCGAAGGGCTGCCAGAAGAAAAAACCTAGCGAAGGGCTGCTAGGCACCAAGCGAAGGGAAGCTTGGTAACTCAAGACCTGGCGAAGGACTGCTGGGCAAAAGTCCAACTGGAGGATCCGGTTGGCACCAGGTAAAACTCTCCCGAGAGGAGTAGGTGAGGACGCGTTCCCCTCGAGGGAACATTAGGCGTCGGTTCGACCTAGGGCTCCATTTTGGAGATCCAAAGTCAGAACCAAGACAGCTAAGGCTGTTTTAACTAACTTATTATTTGCTGTTTTGGACTAACCCTGGATGCAGGACCGAAGGACTGTGTTTCTGCAGCTCAGAGAGCCTCAAAGGAGTGAGGCCGTAGCTGAGTAGGGCGCCCCGGATGTGTCGGGCGCCCCAGAGTCAACCCAAAGTCAGCAGAGAGGTAAACGCCCCGACAGCAGCGCAATTGGGGGCGCCCCGCGTGTGTCGGGTGCCCCGCATGTCGGGCGCCCCGCGTGTCTCGGGCGCCCACTGTGCCACGCCACTGAAGGCTGCTGCAGCTCACTCTCGCGAAGCCCTGAAGATGACGCTTTGACCGGTCAATCGGGCGCCCCGCGCGCGTCGAGCGCCCCGGTCAAAGCTGATCCCGAAGATGAAGAGATCAGCCTTGACCAGAGGGCTCGCCGGATCAAGAGCCACGTGGGGGGCGCCCCGAGCATGTCGGGCGCCCCCTGCCCTATATAAAGAGGGCCTCGACCCTATTCTTGAACAACCAATTCCTTCGACAATTCTACGCTCTTCTGCTTCCACGACACGCTCAAGAAAGCTGCCAACTCAAGCCGACGACGTCCCGCTGCTCCAGAACTTCAATCTTCACCGGACGTCGGTAACAAGAGTTGTATTTAAGTTTACGAGAATATTTTTATTATTATTTGTGTGTAAACTTTTGCGAACTTATAGAATTGCCCGCAGAAAACGGTCAACGACCGTGGGCCTTGGAGTAGGAGTCGACCCAGGCTCCGAACCAAGTAAACCGGCTGTGTTTGCGTTGTTGTGTTCTCTTTTATTTCCGCTGCGCACCCGCTCTTTTTAAATCCGAACGAATTGCGACATTCACCCCCCTCTCTCGCATTTCTCGATCCAACATTGATTGCATATTTATTGGATATGCACATAACGGTAGTGCATATCAGTTTTGTGTTTATAAGTCACAATTACCGGATATACACAAGAACTCGATAATAGAGTCGAGAAATGCCTCATTCTTCGAGCATGTGTTTCCATATAAGACCCGAGAGGATGCTAGCTCCTCAAAACGGGTGGAGAAAATACCAGAGGAAGAAGAAGAGGAGGATGAACCAGTTGAGGCTACGCCTAGGCGAAGTAAGAGAGGTCGGGTGGAAAAATCTTATGGAACAGATTTTATCACTTTCATACTGGATGGTGGGCCCCAAACCTACTCAGAAGCTATGAATTCTTCTGAGGGACCTCATTGGAAAGAGGTAATTGCATATGAAATAGAATCTATTTTGCAAAATCACACTTGGGAACTTGTAGACCTTCCTCCGGGGAGTAAACCATTAGGTTGCAAGTGGATCTTTAAGAAGAAGATAAAATCAGATGACACAATTGACAAGTATAAGGCCAGGTTGGTAATTAAAGGTTACCGACAACAAGAAGACCTTGATTACTTTGATACGTATTCTTCGGTGTCGAGAATAACTTCCATTAAGAGTGTTGTTGGCTATTGCTACTCTATAGAACCTGAAAATACATCAGATGGATGTAAAGATGACCTTTCTAAATGGAGATTTAGAAGAGGAAATTTACATGGAGCAACCTGAGGGGTTTTTTGTGCCAGGACAGAATAATCAGGTTTGCAAATTGGTGAAGTCTTTATACGGCTTGAAACAAGCTCCAAAGTAGTGGCATGAGAAATTTGATAATGCCATGCGAAAAGGTGGATTCAAAATCAATGAATGTGATAAATATGTCTACACGAAAGCCACAGAAGATGACTTTGTCATTTTGTGCTTATATGTAGATGATATACTAATCATTGGGAGTAATGATAAGATAATCAAATCCACGAAAGACATGCCGAACTCAAGATTTGACATGAAAGACATGGGCCTAGCTGATGTGATTCTAGGAATCAAAATTCTTAGAACAGCAGAAGGACTTGTTCTTAGTCAGTCCCACTACGTGGACAAGATTCTTGAGAAGTTCACCAATGGTGATATTGCGTTGGCACGAATGCCGATAGATACTATCAACATCTATCGAAAAACTGAGGAGAAAGTATCTCTCAGGTAGAGTACGCTCGGATGATTGGAAGTCTGATGTACTTGATGAATTGTACAAGACCAGACTTAGCTTACGCAGTAAGCAAACTGAGTAGATACACGAGTAATCCCGGTGTTGAGCACTGGAAAGGGATAACAAGAGTACTGAGGTACTTGAGATATACTCGTGGAAATGGACTGCACTATATGAGATATCCTGCTGTTATCTAAGGATACAGTGAGTTGGATATCGGACATAAAAGACTTGAAGTCTACAAGTGGATATGTGTTCACTCTGGGAAGTGTAACCATTTCATGGAAATCTTCTAAGCAAACTGTAATAACCAGATCCACGATGGAGTCTAAGTTTGTAGCTCTTGACAAAGTGGTGAAGAGGATGAATGACTACGATAATTCTTAGAAGATGTACCGAGATGGCCGAAACCCGTGCCAACAATCTGCATACATTGTGATAGTCAATTTGCAATTGGCCGGGCATAAAGCCATCTGTATAATGGTAAGTCTAGACATATATGTCGGAGACACAATGCCATTAAACAACTACTCTCAATTGGAGTCATCACTGCTGACTATGTGACGTCAAAGGATAACTTAGCGGATCCGCTAACCAAAGGGTTAAATCGAGAGTTAGTTGCAAGCTCATCAAGAATGATGAGTTTGATGTCGATTGAAAATGTTGGTGCAAAGGAAACCCAACCTATGTGTTGGATCGAGAGAACCGATAGAGGGGGTGAATATCAAAAAACGTTCGAATTTTAGGATTAGAGAAATTACGCAGTGGAATAAAACAATCAAACGCAAACACAGGTAGTTTTACTTGGTTTGGAGCCTAGGTCGACTCCTACTCCAAGGCCCACGGTCGTTGACCGTTTTCTGCGGGCAATTCTATAAGTTCACAAATTAGTTTACAGTATTGATTTACAAATATAGCAAAGTAAACTTTTAAAACGAAAACTCTTCTTTTACCAACATTCGATGTAGGTTGTCTTTTTCGGAGCAGCGAGACGTCGTCGGCGCTTGAGTCTCGAGTCGAGAGGTTTCCGGAGCGGAGCGCGAGAGCAGAAGAGCGTAGAAGCGTTGAATGAAGTGTTGTTCGAAGCCTTGGGGTCGAGGGCCCTTTTATAGGCCCTGGGGCGCCCGGAACGTCGGGGGAACCCCCCCCCCACGTGTCGGTCGATCGGCCTCCATCTCGGTCAGCTTCTGATCCCTTCAATCTCGGGATCAGATCTTGACCGGGGCGCCCGGGACGCTGGGGGCGCCCAGGTTGACCAGGTCAGAGCTTATCCCTTGGCTTCGCTGGCTTCTACTTCGATGGCTTGTGCAGGGGGTACCCGGGACACTGGGGGCGCCCGGGAGCATGGGGGCGCCCCGAACATGAACTGTCGAAGCCTTCTTTTGCATTATGTGTTTTGTGTTCACCTTGGGGGCGCCCGGGACACTCCGGGCGCCCTGGTCAGCTGTTGTCTCATTCCTTTGAGTCTCTCTGAGCTGCAGACACTCGTTCCTTCGGTCCTACATCCAGGGTTAGTCCAAAACACCATAAAGCAATAAGATGTTAGTTTATACAGCCTTAGCTATCTTGGTTCTGACTTTGGGCCTCTAAAATGGAACCCTAGGTCAAACCGACCCCTACTGTTCCCTCGACGGGGAACGCGCCCTCACCTACTCCTCTCGGGAGAATGTACCTGATGCCAACCGGCTCCTCCGGTTGGGCTTTTGCCCAGCGGTCCTTTGCCAGGTCTTGGATGTTGGGACCGGGTGCATGTCGATGAGGATACGAGTTCGTAAAATTTTAAATTTTTACGTGCAGCGGAAGAATTTGCATAAAATAATTTTCTAAATTATTTTAACTTCGTATCTAGCATGCAACCTTATAGTGTATCGACATAATCATAAAATAAAAGTTTGCGGAAAAGTAAACTAATTTACTTTTATACCTTGCGTAACTCGAAGAAAGGGATGAGATCCAACCGTAGTGTCCCTTGGAAGCTTCGCCTCTATTCGCGTCCACACCGAGTTCTCTTCGGGATGACTTCGTAAAGTCACGAGTTTTGTGCCGATGAGAACTACTAGATTCTCTATAGGCACAACAAAGAAGTACAAGAGAAGAAATAGGAAAGAGTGGAAACTAACCAATAAAGAAATTAAACGGAATCGAATTCCGAGAAGAGAGGAGTCGCTATCCGCTTCTTCTTCTTCTTGTTTGGTTTCTCCTTCTTGTTGAAGCTCACGACAACTCACCCTTGGGAGGGAGGTGCTTCGGCCCTAGGTCCTCAAGAGGGCGCCGGCCCTAATTGGCCAAGAGGGCGCCGGCCCTAGGTGGGGGAAGGGAAGGAGAGAAGAGAATTAAGAGAGAGAGGGAGAGAATAATTAATCTCTTGATTAGGATTAAGGGCTAGCCTTTGGTTCCTTTATATAGTAGCAACTCCTTTGCTAAGTCTCCCTCTAAACCGAATTAACGGAATTAACGGAATTAGTTATAAGAAATTTATCTTATAAATTTTCTTATTGCTTATTCCGTTTAAGCCTAGTCTTATTATAACCAATTTATAATAAAACAAATTAGTTATCATAAGAAATTTGTCCTATAAATTCTCTTATGAATTTTATTATAACTAACTTTATAATAAAACTAATTAATTATCATAAGAAATTTATCCTATAAATTCTTATGAATTATTCCGTTTAAACCAAGTTTTATTATAACTAATTTATAATAAAACAAATTCTTCTTCTCTTTAAATTATAGAATAAATTTTATAAGAAATTTATAAACTTTCTTATTATGGAAAAATCAATTCATAATTGATTTTATAAAATTAAAATAAACCCAATTCATGGATTATTTTAATCTTTCATAAAAGAATAACTTTCTATAAATTTATTTATATAAATATCTTTATACAAATTTATTTATCCATAATTTATAAAATAAATCGCGCTGGATTTATCTTATTAATTAAACCAAAATTAATTGGTTTTCTCCTCTTATTGTGGCTGGCCACCAAAGGGGTTTTTGGCACCCTCATTGGCCGGCCAAACCAACCCGAACCGTCGCGAATTAAACTCATTTAATTCGCCCAAAAAGCCTTCAAAAGACTTAGCCATTTTTAGCTTCCATTGCGCCTCTGACTAACTCAGATTCGACTTATTTCTCTTGATCGGAAAATCTAATTTTCAACTCGTTTCAAATCCCTCGGATTACTCGTAGTGCGTGTGACTAAATAGGCTTTCGATTTATGTTGGCCGACAATAATTAACTAATTATAGAACGATCATGAGTGGCACCTAGTAGTACATCATGATCCCCAATTAATCGAAAGATCAACGGTTTGACCTCAGAAGAAATTATTCTGAAACCCTTCAGCAGCTCTAATGAATCGTTCCCCATTCCCTTCACCACCTTATACCCACTTGGTTCAGGATACGATCAATGGTGTCAGTCCCCACTAGGCTGACTACGTCACACCTAGCCCAAGTAATGTCTTACTCGTCCTTTGGATTTCTAATTACTCTCATGTATTTTAGAGACTCTCACTCTAAACATGATATGCTCTGGCCAGAGGCTTTGAGTAACAATCCGACGATAGGCCTGGGTATACATCTCCTCGCAAGGAGTGGTGAATCCTTTGTAGGCTGTTCAAACATCTTCGGGCACTTCGGCTTATACCCGATCATCCTGGGTCCACACCTCCTTGGAGATGCTTGCTTAAGATGTCAAAGTATAAGTCTCTATGACCAAGATGACTTGAACACCGCAAGTCAAAGGAACATCGCACTTAAGCCGCAGTAAGATCTTCATTGACATATCTACATGTAGATTCCCATATGAAGTCTTACAGGTAGTCACTCCAATGAACTAGTTCCCTTAACTAGCATCCATGTTTATCTCCGGACATCCCAATGTCACCAGCCAGTGAGAATCAGCTGAATAGAGAATAACCCATGCTAGTCTCAACAGAACTGATAATGTCCGTATTTATCAATTCATCGACTAGGGATATTTCCAACATTTCACATTTGCACATTTAGAGATAATCACTAGTTGTGATCCCATCACAAATTCTCTTATGCTGTGAACTGTATGGCGGACATTCAGTAGATGAGTTTAAGATCCCAATCAAATACACAAACATGTATACTCAAATAGTGAATTATCATTTATTGAAATAAATGTTTACAATCATAAGGCGATTGCCTTAGGACACTTCTCTCATATCACTAACATTGGATACCAAGTTGTCCTTCGCCTGGTGCCTAGATGTCCTTCGCTAGGTTTTCAGTCCCAAGCTGTCCTTCGCCTGGCGCCTAGCAGTCCTTCTCTAGGGCTTCAGTACCCTGGCATTCCTTCGCCAGTGCCTAGCAGTCCTTCGCTAGGGCTTTGTACCCTGGCATTCCTTCGCGAGTGCCTAGCAGTCCTTCGCTAGGACTTTTTACCCTGGCATTCCTTCGCCAGTGCCTAGCAGTCCTTCGCTAGGACTTTTTACCCTTACATTCCTTCGCCAGTGCCTAGCAGTCCTTCGCTAGGACTTTTTACCCTACACACTAGAGTAACATGTTTAGATAACAAGTAAGACTTAACTTTTGAACCCTTTTGCCATTATCAAAACTCAGGTTTGACTTGGGTGCTTTCTGCACCAACAATCTCTCCCTTTTTGATTTATGACAACCCTGGTTCAAAAAGTTAAGTTTAATCAAAGCATAAAATTTACCTTTTGTTCCCTCCCCCTAGAAGGAATCTCCCCCTAGATTTTTTAAAAATTCGTGGGGTTTTTGAAAATAGGTTCTAAGTCTGAAGATGGTTTTGACTTAAAAAATTTTAGCTTTAAAGCTATATTTTTCGTTGTGTTCTTTGGAAAAAATTTAACCACTTTGACAAATTTTGAAAACTTTAAGAAGTGTTTTGAAAACTTAAGTTTTGAGTACTGAAGAAAATTTTGACGCCTTAAGTTTAAGGTACTCAAAAGTTTTGAAAAACTTTAAGTTTTCAAGTACTTGGTAAAATTTGAACACTTTAATTTAAGTACTTTAGAGTTTGAAAAACTTCATTTTTAAGTACTTAGGAAACATTTAAGAACCGTTAGTTTGAAGTACTTAGCAAGATTTTGGAAACTTAAGAACTTAAGTACTTAATAAGATTTTGAAACTTTAGGAACTCAGTAAAATTTTGAAAGCATAAGTACTTAGTAGAATTTTGAAAATTTAAGTACTTGGTAAGATTTTGAGAACTTGAGAACTTAAGTACTTAGTAGAATTTTGAAAAGCTTAAGTACTTAGAAAAGGTTTGATAAGCTTAAGTATTTAGAAAAGTTTTGAAAATCTTAAGTGCTTAGAAAAGTTTTGAAAAGCTTAAGTGCTTAGAAAAGTTTTGAAAAGCTTAAGTACTTGGAAAAGTTTTGAAAAGCTTAAGAACTTAGAAAAGTTTTGAAAAGCTTAAGTACTTAGAAAAGTTTTGAAAAGCTTAAGTACTTAGTTACTTTAGTAACCTTTTGAAAACTTAAGTGCTTTGAGAAACTTAGTGCTTTTTGAATAAAGGATAGAGTTAAAGAATTTTGAACTATCTCCTTTCCTATCTCTCCTTTCCTATCTCTCCCCCTTTGCCATATATCAAAAACAGATAAATATAACAGAAATTAAATTGTATAAAAGAACTAACTTTCATAAAGGAAAATATTTGCATGATTTTGCTGTACTGAACTAATTCATGATATGACTTAAACCAAATCAGTTAATTTTCTCTTGTAGGGACCTGTCTAACCCAATTAGCTACTTACTAACTGTTATAAACAGTAGTTTTTGCTAGGGTTAGTCAAGTTAAGTGTTTCTGTTCAAGTTAGATTTTCTAAACTTGACACTTAACTTGATTGCTGTGTAAGTTGTATTTAGTGCCCCAATTACTGCAGATGCACTGACTTAAAGCATCTTGAATTAAGGCAAAGACCTAAGCATCTCAACCCATTCTAGGATATCAATCAAAAATACCCTAAGGTGCTTGTGAGATGCTGGCTTCTAAATCTATAGGTGCATGCAGTTCTAGGGTTAGGGCCTAGGCTAAGTCTATTTGTGAAAAAGCCCTAGTTTTGAAAGGGGGTAGTTTTGAAATAAAATTAAGTCGAAAAGAAGAAAAAAATAAAAATAAAAAACTGATTTTGAAATTAAGTAAAATAGTTTTTCAAATTCTTTTAGAAACTAATTTTTAAATCAAGTAAAGCAGTAAGAAAATCAAAAGTGGAGTTAACCTATTCTACAGAGCACAATCAGTGATCAGATACTCAAGTCAAATAAATAGTCAAACAAAATAGATTAACTGGTCAACCAGATGTCCGGTAGAGTCAAACATGAGATAAGTTTTTAGTTACTTTGTACAATGCTGAAATAGTCTAACTAGGAAGAAGGGCCAGGGTGGTCAGATGAGCCAGGCTGCCATGATCGAAATAGTGTCATCATCTCATGATACTGTGCATCTCTGGCCTCCCTCTCAGCTCTAAGGTTGCTCATATACCCGGTGTAGTAGCCCAGATTTGTCTCCATGTTTTCGGCATGATTGGCCTCCACTTCCTCTCGAAGGCTCCGGACATGTGTCTCCAGCTGTGTCACTCTATCATAGAGTGTCGGTGGAGGGGGTTCGTCTATGTGTGCTCGAGCCTCAGCTGCCAGATCTGCAACGTCAACGTCTACCTCCTCATCTGAGTCGATCGGAGCCCCGGCCTGCTGTCGTCTCCAACTCAAAACCCCGGTGGTCGATACCTCTAGACCCGCTAAAGAGAAGTTCCTAAATCCTATTTCATCAAAGTCGGTCATCGCGGTTATTTCACCCATGGTAATGTCACGACCGTGGTGATGAAGGAGGGAGGTGATGATGTGGAATAATGGAGTGCGCACTCATCCCTGGGTCGTAACACTGGACGCATGCAGAATAGTATGAAACATGTGTAGTCCAATCTCAATGTCAAGGTGATGGATCAGGGCATACAGAAGGAAGGCATGAAAAGGTCGCATGGTCGCGACATCTCTAGTGGTGAGTGGTAAGATACAGCAGACCAGGACTCTGTACAAGGCGTAGTCCTGTGCCTGAAGGTCAACGGATTGGAATCGTCTATTTGCGTTGAGTCTAGCTTCCCTATAGAAATAGGAGTGGAGAGTGTCTAATGTAATGTGAGAGTAGGGAGGATCAAATGGAGGGTTCCTAGGTGGATAGCAACAAAATGTGGACTGGGAGGGTCGTAGTCCAAGGAATCGGTTTAGTAAGGTAGGGGTGATAGACAGGGGTATCCCTTGAACAGTTGTGTAAAACATGAGATTGTCTTGTCGAACTAGGTTATTGTAGAATTCTGCACATAGGGATTCATTAATGGTATGAGTGCAGAATACTAGATTATCCAGTTGATAAAAGTTTATGACGTTCATGGCTAAGGGACAGGATTGGGTAAAGAAATGTATATTAAGATAGCTTGTTTTGATAGGCTTGTAGGTGGTTCGAGCAAACTTATTACACAATTCTAGAGTCGGGAACGTAGGGTCGGGACTCGGTTCGGCACCGGGGTTCGATTGGTTTACTCGGCATTTTCTAAGTTAAGAGGCATGCATTTATAAGAAAGGAATACTTCTAAATGCATTAAAGAATTTAAGAAAATAATCCAAAATAAATCATACCGGGGAGGCATGGTGAGATTGAGGAAGCACAAGTGTCACTTGATCTTCTTGGAATGAAGGAAGTGAGGAAAGAAGTTGGTTTTTGGTGTGGGAAGAGAAGGGGATTCGGATCCCTTTTATAGGCATTACATTGGGGGCGCCCGGGAGCTCCCGGGCGCCCGGGTCAGTGGTCACTGCCAAAGGCAGTGACTAGGTCTGTTGTGGGCGCCCGGAGTGGCCCGGGCGCCCTAGTCAGGCTTACTTTGCAGCTTTTGCTGCACTGAGTGTGATGGGGGGGGGGGGGCGCCCGCGCGGTTCCGGGCGCCCTGGTCAATGGTCAGAGGCAGCTTTTTGCCTAGAGAGATGGAAAAGGTATGGGGGGGCGCCCGAGGAGTCATGGGCGCCCGGAGTGCATAGGAGGTGATGAATATTATGTCTTGTCATTGTAAGACCATGGTTTAGTTGGTTTGACCATGGTTTGACTATGGTTTGACTACTTTGACCATGGTTTGACTATGTTGACCATGGTGTGACCAGGTTGACCAAGGTTTGACTATGTTGACCAAGGTTTGACTATGTTCTATGCTACACAATATAGGTATTTACAGGAATTACAATTGAGTTTAATTTTTCTGTCTCACCCAATCTATGGTTTTCAATCACGTTAGCCTTACAGGTTTTGTGAGACAGGATTTGATAAGTAAAATGATTTTGAAAAATTAATTTTTATTTGGAAAACCTTAAATTAATTTTTGAAAACAACTAAGTTTATTTTGAAGAAAAATGTTTGATTCTACACCTAACTGAAAATTTGTGTTAGATTTGAATTTGACAAAGAGTAATTTGAATTTGAAATTCAAAAATTGGCTTCCAAGTCTTGGCGAGGCACTAGGCCTTCTTTGGCCGTAGCCATATTGGATCATCAACCCTTTCCTTGACAAAGTCGTTTAATGAAATTTCATTTTCAAAATTAATCTTTGAAAAGTTATGGTCTAACTAGTTTGGATTTTGGATCGGTAGCTTCGGCTAGTTTCATCAGTCTAAAGAGACCAAGTAAACTTGACCTTATTAGAATTGGTTTCCCTAACGTACTATCATCTCACCTCCACCCAATACTATGTTGTCAAGTTTCAGTTAAGTTTGTTCAGTCCTTAAACTAACCATTCCTAGGTCTAAGCATGGTAAATTGCAGAAATTTAAATAAACAATCAATCAAGCAAATTGCAATCAAGAGTTGAATTTATCTAACAATAAAAATAGTTTTTAATTTGGCTCCCCCGGACTAAAGCCACGGTAATGGTTAGGCAAGATGTGAATCTTGTCCTTGGGGATCCAATACTGATTTGATCCAGTTTGTTGGTTCAGGCATAGTTTTGGTACCCATGCCTGAACTTTTGGTTTGGACTGATTCAGTACAGCAAAGTAAGATCTTTGTCTAGATTTGGTTCTATAGCCAAGTCCGGATCGATTTAGAACTGATTTCTGCTTTCCAAGAATCATGTCAAGACCCTTGGAACCAGAAGTGAATCGTTCTAGAGCTGATCTAAGATTCTTAACTTGAGTTTTCAGGGAGGAGTTCTCCTTCTCATATTTTTCAAATTGAGTAGGAGTTCCTTCTTAAACCTTCTCGGTTAAGGGTTTAGAGTCAGCTCCCTCATTCAGGAGTTTTACTTCCTGTCGGAGGGATTCGACTCGGAGTTTAGCTTTCGTCAAATCTCGAGAAAGATACGAAATTAGTTCATTTAATTGACATCTATTAAATCCACTTACCTTAATTTCGCCGTCCTCTGTGAAGGTCAGTCTGCCATCGTCCTGTTCTAATTCTAACTCGGTCTGGACTTCTTCTGAGGCGGTTAGTGCAAGTAGGTTCGACTGTGGGACCTCTACTTCTTCTTCGGAGGAGGACTCGTCCCACGTTGCTTGAAGTGCCTTCTTCCTTCTATTCTTCTTGGTTTCCTTTAGATTCGGACACTCCGTCTTGTAGTGACCCTTCTTCTTGCACTCGTAGCAGGTCACGTTGGGCTTGTTCTTTTCGTTTGCGGGTTCAGCTGGTTCGTCCTTTCTTCAGTTGGCTTTCCTTCTGTTGGTTTGATTTTTCAGTTCTTTGTAGTAGTTTCTTGCCAGTCGGACCAGCTTAGGTCGATCTCCTTCTTCATCTTCTGAGTCTGAGTCTGATTTAGACTCGGGTTCAGGTTGAGGCTTTTTCTTGGTTGACCTTCCAGTTTTACCTGCAATAAAGGCAATACCTTTCTCGGTCAAATTGCAGTTAGTCTATTCATGCAGTTCTAATTCAGAGAATAATTCATCTAATTTTATTTTTGAAAGGTCCCTTAAGACCTTGTATGCATCTACCATAGATGCCCACAAGGTATTTCTATGGAAAGCATTTAAAGCATACCTTATTAGGTCACAGTTTTCTACCTTGTGACTAATAGTGTGTAGACCGTTCATTAGTTCTTGGATTTGGGCGTGAAGCTGAGCTGCTGTTTCGTTGTCGGCCATCTTGATGGTATATAGCTTGTTCAGGAGCAGATCTCTCTTACTGATCCGAGTGTCTGATGCTCCTTCGTGCAGCTCGATCAGTTTTCCCCACAACTCCTTGGCACTGTTGAAAGGGCCGACCCGGTTCAGCTCTTCTTTTGTTAAGCCGCATTGTAGGGTCTGGGTCGCCTTTGCATCCGCTTCAATTTTCCATTTCAGAGCGGTGTCCCACTCTGTGTAGCTTTGAGGTACTCCTTCAGTATTTTTGGGGATCTCCAGTCCGGACTGGATGATGATCTACATGTCCACCTGAGTTTTCAGATGGACCTCCATTCGACTTTTCTAGTAGGAAAAGTCTTCTCCACTGAAAAGAGGAGGTCTGGCTGTGCTGAATCCTTCTTGCAGGGCCATTTATCTGAAACTTAAGAAAATGATAGAGATATCCCAAGACTTTGGTCTTGGATTAGTAGTGCGGGATAAAGAAGGAAATATTTGTCGAGGGGTGTTTCACCAACCTCGACTTACAAGAAAAATTCGAACGAAAAAAAAATATTAGAAGTAATTCGAACAAAAAAAATATTAAAAGAAAAAATTCGAAAATTTTTCAAACTGGTGGTTGCACCAAATTTGAACTTCCTCGCTCTGATACCACTAGTTGGATCGAGAGAACCGATAGAGGGGGTGAATATCGGAAAACGTTCAAATTTTAGGAATAGAGAAATTACGCAGCGGAATAAAACAATCAAACGCAAACACAGGTAGTTTTACTTGGTTCGGAGCCTAGGTCGACTCCTACTCCAAGGCCCACGGTCGTTGACCGATTTCTGCGGGCAATTCTATAAGTTCGCAAATCAGTTTACAGTATTGAATTACAAATATAGCAAAGTAACTTTTAAAACGAAAACTCTTCTTTTACCGACGTCCGATGTAGGTTGTCTTTTTCGAAGCAGCGGGACGTCGTCGGCGCTTAAGTCTCGAGTCGGGAGGTTTCCGGAGCGGAGCGCGGGAGCAGAAGAGCGTAGAAGCGTTGAATGAAGTGTTGTTCGAAGCCTTGGGGTCGAGGGCCCTTTTATAGGCCCTGGGGGCGCTCGGAACGTCAGGGGCGCCCCCCCACGTGTCGGTCGATCCGCCTCCGTCTCGGTCAGCTTCTGATCCCTTCAATCTCGGGATCAGATCTTGACTGGGGTGCCCGGGAGGCTGGGGGCGCCCGGGAGCAGCGGGGGCGCCCGGGAGCACGGGGGCACCCCGAACATGAACTGTCGAAGCCTTCTTTTGCATTATGTGTTTTGTGTTCACCTTGGGGGCGCCCAGGACACTCCGGGCGCCCTGGTCAGCTGTTGCCTCACTCCTTTGAGGCTCTCTGAGCTGCAGACACTCGTTCCTTCGGTCCTACATGCAGGGTTAGTCCAAAACACCATAAAGCAATAAGATGTTAGTTTATACAGCCTTAGCTGTCTTGGTTCTGACTTGGGCCTCCAAAATGGAACCCTAGGTCGAATCGAGACCTACTGTTCCCTCGACGGGGAATGCGTCCTCACCTACTCCTCTCGGGAGAATGTACCTGATGCCAACCGGCTCCTCCGGTTGGACTTTTGCCCAGCGGTCCTTTGCCAGGTCTTGGATACCAAGCTGTCCTTCGCCCAATGCCTAGTTGTCCTTCGCTAGGTCTTCAGTCCCAAGCTGTCCTTCGCCTGGCGCCTAGCAGTCCTTCGCTAGGGCTTCAGTACCCTGGCATTCCTTCGCCAGTGCCTAGCAGTCCTTCGCTAAGGCTTTATACTCTGGCATTCCTTCGCCAGTGCCTAGCAGTCCTTCGCTAGGACTTTTTACCCTGGCATTCCTTCGCCAGTGCCTAGCAGTCCTTCGCTAGGACTTTTTACCCTTGCATTCCTTCGCCAGTGCCTAGCAGTCCTTCGCTAGGACTTTTTACCCTCCACACTAGAGTAACATGTTTAGATAACAAGTAAGACTTAACTTTTGAACCCTTTTGCCATTATCAAAACTCAGGTTTGGCTTGGGTGCTTTCTGCACCAACACTATGTAGACTGGAGATCCCAAGAACTAGGTTCAAAGGGACAACCTAACTGTACTGACAAAGGTGTTCACTATGAGGGAACACCCTTTTGAAACAGTGAAGGATGGAGGTTAAGCATACGACTTTTAATGATTCAATAGAGTTATGTGGAAAACTCTTAAAAGATCACCTATGTGAGAAAGAAGTGGAGCTGCTTCGAAGAGTATTTGAGGCACAATTCTTAGACCTTCTCGTAGAATCAGGCGTGCTCATGGCCAAGAACGGACACACTCATGAGAACTGAGGTGTATTAGGGAGAGCCCTGGGTGAAATATGCCAATGCTTACATAAACGGCAACACAGTTCAAGGACATCATGTCTACTGTCAGCTAGGAAGCAAACAGATCTTCATAAGGGAAGGTTCAAAGGGTGAAACCTACCTATCCTATACTGGACTCAACTGTTGAATGCTATCACTTACCCTGTTTCCATTCATGTGGGGATTGTTGGATATCATGTGAATGGAAAGGGAGGTGTGGAGGAAAGAAGCTCCTTGGTGAGTGGGACTTTAGTCCCACATTGGGAGTTTCTAGTGAATGGAAAGGAAGGTAGAGAATAAAGAGACTCCATTGGGAGTGGGGCTTTAGTCCCACATTGGGAGTTTTAAGTCATAATTGTTGGTTTATATTGTTTCATAAGCATGTTAGTTGTGAACAAATGCAAGTGGAGAGGCTCTCTCTCACGCGTGGGTGCGCAGGGGGGGGTGCAAATCCAGGGCCCGAATTTGTACTGCACCAAGTGAACTCGTGTGCGTGTACGACCTGCGCGCGTCGAATGTCCGACTGATCTGGGTGGTTAATTGGCAGTAAATGACGTTAATTTGATCATTGATTACTGTGGGGGTCTGAGGTCTGAGCCTATATAAAAAAGTTGTGACCGAGAGCAAAAGATATATAGAGAAGAAATTATCTTCCACCTACTTCCCAACCTCCCTTGATAGCACTCGGGTACTCTCTCAGTTCGTCACAAGCAATGAGTGCTTCGTTGTACCTATGGTCCCGCTGTTGTATCCTGAGAGACGGACGTCCATCGGAGCCTCGAAGCGCCGTCGGAGGAGGACAAATATGTTTCAAGGAAACTGCACTGCGCAGGCCTCAGCAACTTCCTGGTCGGGAGACGTACGACTATTGCTCGGGAAACCTGGTCGGGAGACCTGGTCGGTAAACCTAGTCGGGAGATTCTGCTTGGTCGGGAGACCTGGTCGGGAGATTCTACTCGAGAATTCCAACTCGAGAATTTTGCTCAGGAGACTGCAGTCTGCATAAAAGGTAGTTCGGGTCACTCAACAACTAAGTTGAAATTATTTTTTGTAATTTTAATTTATTGTAAACTCTCAAAAAATGAGAATATCCTCTAACACTAACTTCTACAATAAGGATCTATGGCAGTACAAAATAATCCACAATAAAGCACAATTCTTCTCTACTAACCCAACCAATCCAACATCGACATATTCAAGAACAACACCAATGGAACCTTACCTGATGTGCCGACCTCAAATCCCTGCTCAGATCCGCCAAGAACAGGACCAGTACAAGGATCAACAACACTTAGGTCTAGATCTGCGCTACCAACTCCCACAAGCCCTAAATCACAGAATTCCCCAAGAATAGCCGCAATTAGAGAGAAAATCACACTAAGGCCTACGGAGATGGAGTGCACAACACTCAAGTTGAATCAACTTGATCCAAAGGAATTCACTACTCAAATCAGAGAGAGATCAATTGCTTACGTGAAAGGATCACCGATGTCGTATCGAAGGGGTGGCAAAAGATGGAAGACGATCAAAGCAAGAGGAGGATTCGACGCTTTAGGGTTTGCTACGAGATGGTTGCAAAGCTGAGAAGGAGAAAAATAATTGCATCAGCGCGATCGGGAGGAGGGTTTCGCGAAGGGTCTGTGGCACAGAGTAGGGGGGGGGGGGGAGAAACGACAATGAGACGAAATAAATGAGGAAAAGTAGGGGTTTTTTAAAATTATATACAATTTTACAAAAACCCCCTCCTCATTTAGATATTTAACAAAAATAATTTTTTAGCAACAGAAATTTGTGACAAAAATGTTTTGTTGCAAACCTGCAACAAAGTTTACGCTGAAATATAAAATTGTCACAAATCTATAACAAATTTTGTAAAAAAAACTTTCATTACTAATTAGCAACAAAATATTTCATGTCGCAAATTCGTTACAATTTAGCGACAAAATTTAATAATTATAGTTGAATCTGCAACAAAAAAATAATTCATCGCAATTTTTGTGATGAAAAAGTAATTTGTTGCATAATTTGTGACTAAGTTGAAAGTCGTCGCAAAATTTACAATAAATATTTAATTCGTTGCAAAAATATAGTTTATTAAAAATTATTATATTCCATCGACTTTGCGACAAATTGGGGTTCGTCGTAGATTTTGCGTCAAATCAAATATTTATCGCAGATTCTGCGGTGAATAACAAATTCGTTGCAAAATTTGTGATGAATATCGAATTCGTCTCTATTTCTACGACTAATAGCATATTCGTCGCAGATTCTGTGACGAATTTGGAATTCGTTGTCGATTATTTTTTATTTTTAAAAAATAAACTTTTCCTTAATTGCTTTTAGAAAATAAGTTTTTATGCAACGAATTTACAGATTCATCACAAAATATAATATTTTTAAAAAACCTAAATATATTCAAAATGACACATATGGACCTACAAATCTTGAAATTCATGAAACAAGTTTCTACATATTTGTATTGATGTCCTCATGATATAAATGAGTTCAAAAACGAATTTCACCGAAAAGATTAAGATAAGTAATTTTTGGAATAACAATAGTAGATTTTCATACTCATTCATGTTAAATAAATTATAGATCTAAATATCATAGGTGAAATTCTTGTTTAAGGTCATTAATGTCATCAGGATATCGATATAATCATATAGGAATTTGGTCCTTGTCATTCAAAGGTTTGTAGGTCCATCTGTACCTTTTTGAACATATTTAGTTTTTTTTTAAAAAAAAATTTGCGACGAATTTGCAAATTCGTCGAAAAATTTATTTTTTAAAAAAATTCTAAATACGTTCAAAATGACATAGATGGACCTACAAACCTCAGAATATATGGAACAAGTTTCTATGTAATTGTATCAATCTCCTAATGACATTAATGACCTCAAATATGAATTTCACCTAATATCTTTTGAGATCAACGATTGTTTAATATAAAAAATTCTTTAACATTTTCAAAATTAATAGTTTTTACTAAGTCATTGTTGATCTAATTGATTTACCTACGAAAAAATATACATTGGGTGATATTCATATTTGAGCCCGTTTATGTTATCAGGAGATCGATACAAATATATAGAAACTTATTTCATGCAATTCCAAGTTCTCTAGGTTTATCTACGTTATTTAAAAAGTATTTATTTTCTTTTTTTTCAAAAATTAAATTTTGCATCGAATTTCCAAATTTGCCGCAAATATATATATATATATATATATATATATATATATATATATATATATATATATATATATATATATATATATATATATTAGAAAACTTAAATACGTTCAAAATGGGAAAGATAGACCATATACCTAGGGGTGAGCAAAAAATCGGTTAAACCGAACAAACCGATCAAATTAACCGAATTTAAAAATTCGGTTCGGTCTATTCGGAAATTTGGTTTTTTTCCTGAAAAATCGATTATTTCGGTTATATTGGGTTCGGTTCGGTTGTAGAAATTGTAATTCGGTTAAACCCGAATAAACCGAAATATTTAAATAAAAATTTGTAAACCTTACCTATGGGAAACTGAAACCCTAAAATCCCTACTTTTTTGCCGTCGCCCCACGCCCGTCGCGAGTCGTGCGATTTCTCCTCGCGTCGCTCGCATCTCGCCCCTCGCATTCAGCCGGCGTTCATCACAGGACACAACCAAGCCCTCAACAGTCAACCCTCCTCGCGTCGCTCGCATAGTCGCATCTCGCCCCTCGCCTCTCGCCTCTCGCCAATCGCCAGTTCGCCACACGACCCACACCTATTTTTCGAACCTGGAAATCTGGAATGAGAGCTCCACCTTGTGCGATAGTAAGTGCTTTTCTGTTGTTGACTTTTTGCTTTTCTTCTTTTATTTTGTTGTTCGTTTGTTCTTGTATTAGAAGCACAACTTCTATTCAAAATTCACAAGGATGATTTCTTGTTCGTTTATTTTCTGTTGTTGACTTTTTGCTTTTTTTTTGTTTGTTTATTCTGCTGTCTAATAACTGTAAAGTGAAGGTTTAGATTCCGATTCACAATTCGCAAGGATGATCTACTAGAGTCATTCCTCCCTATCCCTATCCGGTCATCTTCCTCTCATCCTCACACGTTCACACCACAGTAACAGTGATCATCAACTAGTGCGGGTAAGTGATTTTGTCTTCCCAATATTTTATAGTAATCTTTGTGTTGATTTTGTACTGGTCATATCCATTCTTTCTTGAACTCAAATATTTAACAGTGTTTAGCCTTTTAGGTTCATATTTGTCTTTCAATTTTTGTCAATTATATTTTGAACAGTTTTATGACATGTTGTAGTATTTTGAACAGTGTTTGTGCATCTGAATATCTGATACGTATTTGTTTGATGTCAATGCAAAGAGATTTAGCTACTATGGATATTGATAATAGTTGTTCAGTACCACAAAATGATATTGATCCTTCAGTGGGAACAAAATCCGCTGTGAATTGTAAAAGAAAGGTAACCAAGAGGAAAACAATGAAACCAAGAAGTGAAGTTTGGGATCATTTTGTAAAGTTCACTAATGATGAATCTGAGATAAAAGCTAAATGCAAATATTGTGATAAAGAGTTCTTTTGTGATCCATACAAGAATGGAACTACAAGCTTGAGATCTCATAGCACCTCATGTAAAAAAAACCCTCAAGTTGTTGAAGCAACTCAAGCACAGTTAAGTTTACAAGCAGGTTCAAGAGAGGGTGAGGTGTCTCTAACTTCTTGGAAATTTGATCAAGATGCATCTAGAAAAGCATTAGCTAGGATGATTATAATGGATGAACTCCCTTTTAAATTTGTAGAAAGAGAAGAATTTAAAGCATTTATGGTCATGGTATGTCCAAAATTTAGAATTCCTTCAAGATGGACAGTTGCACGTGATTGCATTGAATTATATACTGTTGAAAGAGAAAATTTGAAGAAATTATTGCATGATTCAACACAAAGAGTTTGTTTGACCACTGATACATGGACATCTATTCAAAAAATCAACTATATGTGTCTAACAGCTCATTTTATTGATGCAAATTGGAATTTACAGAAAAGAATTATCAATTTTTGTCCAATTGCAAGTCATAAAGGTGAGGCTATTAGTTTAGCCATTGAAAATTGCTTGAGGGGTTGGGGAATTAATAGAATTTTCACTATTACAGTTGATAATGCAAGTTCAAATGATGTTGCTATCAATAGTTTCAAAAAAATGATTAATTGGGATTCTACTATTTTGAAGGGAGAATATGTTCACATGAGATGTGTAGCTCATATAATCAATTTGATTATTACTGATGGCTTAAAAGACATAAATCAATCTGTGATGAGGGTGAGGAATGCTATTAAATATGTTAAGCAATCTTCCTCTAGATTAAGCAAGTTTAAAGGATGTGCAGAGATTGAAAAAATTGAAAGCAAGAACTCATTATGTTTAGATGTGCCAACTACATGGAACTCAACTTTCTTGATGTTGAATATATCTCAAAAATTTGAAAGAGCTTTTGATAGGTTTGATGAATAAGATCCATGCTTTAAATTAGATCTTCAATATATAGATTGGCATGTTGTTGTGAATGAAAATGGAGATATGATGTTTGAATCAGATGGTAAACCTAAAAGAGAATTAAAGACTTTTGATGGGAAGCCAACAAGTGCAGATTGGAATAATGTTAGACTTTTTGCATCTCTATTACAAGTTTTTTACGAGCTAACATTAAAAGTTTCTGGATCTTTGTATGTCACATCCAATACTTTTGCACATGAGATTTGTTCTATTCATTCCATCTTGAAGCAGTGGCAAGAAAGTGAAGATATTGATGTGTATTCAATGGGAATTAAAATGAAAAATAAATTTGATAATTATTGGAGAAATCCTGAAAAGATGAATAAGTTGTTTTATATTGCGGTGGTACTTGATCCAAGACATAAATTGGATTTCGTAGAATTTATATTGATTGACTTATATGGAGATGAGAAGGGTGCAAAAGTAGGAAAGATGATAAAGGACACTTTATTTTCTTTGTACAAGAATTATAAAGAAAAAATGGAGTCTCCATGCAATACTTCAAATGCTCCATCTATGTCAGAATCAGTTAATGACAATGCTTCAAACAATATGAGTCAAATGGATTTGACAAAACAGTCACTCCGTGAGAGGTATAAAAAACAAAAAGCTCAAGTTTTTGGTGATGGCAACATGTCAGAATTAGACAAATATCTTAATGAAATAGTTGAAGAGTATTGTAGTACTTTTGATATTTTGGGATGGTGGAAGCAAAATTGTCACAGATTTCCTATGCTTGCTCAAATTGCTCGTGATGTATTAGCTATTCCAATATCAACAGTTGCTTCAGAATCTGCTTTCAGTACTGGTGGTCGGGTACTTGATTGTTTTAGGAGTTCATTGACTCCTAAGGTGGTAGAAAGCCTTATTTGCACTCAAGATTGGCTTCGGTTAAATTTGAAACCACTCAACATTGAAGAAATTTTAGAGGATGTGGAAATAATTGAAAGCGGTAAGTTTTTCCTTTTTAAGAAAAATATAATTAGATTATTATTCATAATTATAATCTTATAAAGTATTTATTTATTTAACTTGTTTTTTTGTCAGAATTTTCAAAAATTATATTGGACTCATCTTCTTCGACAATACCGACGCATGGATGAATGACATAATAATCAATGGTATGTTATGCCTACTAGTAGTAATAATCTGATAGTAGTTCATTTTATTTCATGATTTACAATTAGCGTATCTATTCATGTGTTAATGGTAGTGTGATAGTATGCTCATTTATCTCAAGAGGCAATTCCCAT
Organism: Boesenbergia rotunda; assembly: GCA_024364735.1. Lineage (NCBI taxonomy): Eukaryota > Viridiplantae > Streptophyta > Magnoliopsida > Zingiberales > Zingiberaceae > Boesenbergia > Boesenbergia rotunda. The sequence continues at coordinate 27,921 of JAGFNQ010000959.1, read as the reverse complement.
TCACCAATTCTGGAAGAACTATAATTTCTATGCCGAAGGAATTATATATAATTGGATTTGAAATTTAAAATCATGTCTTAGGCTCCTAGCCAGCTAGCCCTGTCTTTGATATTGCTCTCTAAAGTTCTCATTTTTGTTCACGTTGGTATTTGTGATAACTAAAAAATATTTAGTTATAATCAAATTTATAAGTAGGAGAAAGTTTTCTTTTATCTGTATGAAACGTTGAATAGGTGATCTATATGCTTATAAGCCTAATGCTTAGGTGGACTCTTATGATGGCTAGCCATAATTTCTTTTGATTCCTTAGATCAGCTATCATTGGTTCTATTGATATGATTTTGATGCAGTCTTCGAAATTGTTCTTGTTCAGTGTACTTGCTTTGATAGAGATATATGGTTTGGCCAATTTGGAAAAATCGATATGGAATCTGGAAGTTCCCTTTTCGTCTGTATTCTTATAAGTCTAATGCTTTAAAGGTGGACTCTTATGATGGTTAGCCATAATTTCTGTTTGATTCCTTAATTCGGCTATCATTGGATCTATTGATATGATTTTGATGCAGTCTTCGAAATTTATTGATCTTGTTTAGTGTACTTGCTCTGAAAATTTGTTGATAGATTTAGCCGACTGTAGATGGCCTTTGCTGTAATTGCTGCTATAATGGATGCTCTTTCTGATATTTGAGTGGTATTATACTTAAAAAAGGCTACTTGAAATTGCCCCGGCTTAGCGATATATGATTTGGCCAGCTGATTGGCAAAAAGTGCGACATTGGAAAAATCGTTATGGACTCTGGAGGTTCCTTTTTCTGTTATTGTTCAGAGTTGGTTGGACTTCTTATCAAAAGGAGATAGATGAATATTTTGAAGTGCTGGCTGGTGATTTTTCATAATTGTAAATTCAGTTTGACCTTTATCTGTATTCTATATTAGAAGGTTTTTCATAATTGAAGTTCAGTTTTTCCTACTTCTTGGAATAAGATTCTTTTCTTTAAAAAAAAAGTTTTCTTTTATCTAGATCATATCTATTTCTTAATTATATTTTTTATGTCATTGACAAATTTAGGATGTTGTGTTATGGTTCTAACTTCTAACTGCTTTCTTTTTCCCTTTCATGTCTGTAGAGAAATGTATGCATCATTTTGGAGGATTGCCGATTGTGTGATGACTGATGATGGAGTGAATGGCGACCCTCAATGGCAATGCTCCTCAATTGAAGTTGGATCAGATTTTAGAGTCTTGCTTTTGATATGAAAAGTGTAATCCATATATTCTTTAGAAAGAACAACTCTTCTTCTTGAGACTAGATAAAGACTTAGCTTTTGGAAACATGAACAAGTTGTGGAGACTTTAGTTTTTGGATTCTATGTCATAGCTTGTATTATCTTTTTTTCTTCTTATTATGACTCTATATTATCTAGCGAATTTGGTTCAAATCTGTTATTGATTCTTAGTTTATTATGGAATCCAAAATAATCATATTTTGTTTTTGCTTGATTATAAATTTTTATATTTGATTGGTTGGGGGGAAAATTATATATGCTTTTTGAAAAGTATATTTTCAATCATTTTTAAAGTCAAGATATAACCTTATTGCATTCATCTGATTATCTTTAATATAATTTAACTTCAAAGAATATGATCTAAATGTATTGACAGTATTGTAGATAGATGATCTCAATATGTATTAGCATATCGATAGACGATCACTAGCTAATAAATTATTAATACAAATGGATTAATTATCATCTTATTTTATTTTAAAATGTGTAATTCATGTTCAGCTTCATAAAAATTTAAAAAGAATTTGAGAGCAATTCTACAAATTTTCAATACAATCATAGGATTGGCAGCTGCATTTTCCAATCCCAAGTATTCACATTGCATGAACTTCTTCAGATATGCGATGATCAAGTCCTCAAACACTCAATGTTCATCCAGTGCATCATTGTATCCATACCGTGCCACACATCGAAAAATCCTACTGCTTTTTGGCTTGATCTGCCTGAAAATAAAGCGTTCTTCCAACTCCACTCTACTGATTGGTAGGTGCTTGATTGAGACAAATATGAGAACCAAGTGGATGGATGGTATTTTCTCGATGAAATGAAGAAATATGGGTGGTATGCCTTGTACTAGTTCGGAGTAAAAGAGACCAAGGCCAGGTATTCTTTGCACCTTGCCTTTCTGAATTATATCCTTTACATAGTTGCTTGTGACTTTGTTGTTGAGTTCATATCGGTATTTCTTCACATAAACATAGTGCCATATAGCCATTATTATCATCAAGGCTAGTGAGAAAACCAAGGGTAAAATCGGTTAATGCCATAAACATAGTGTCATATAGCAGTGTTAATGGAATAATAATTTTATTTATAAATTTTTTAAAAAAATTAAATAAAATCAGTTATTTCGGTTTTTAACCGAATTAACCGATATTTTATCGGTTCGATTATTTTGGTTTTTAAATAATTTCAGTTCGGTTCGGTTTGTTCAGGAAGAAATCGATTTATTCGGTTTCGGTCTATTCGGTTCGGTTCGGTTTTAACTGAATACTTAGCCCTACTCAAACCCTCCCGGCTTAGTTCCTGAGTATAAACACTCACACTTGGACCCTCACGACCTGGTCGACTCTTCAATCTGCAGTCTCGATCTGTTGCCTTCACGCCCTCTTCGTCTTCGACTCCCGTCTCTCGGATGCACACACAAGCCTCCAGCTTGCCTCCATGCCATCCTTCACGCATACCTCAAAGTCCGTGTCCCTCGGCTCATCGTCTCTGCCCATGGTCCCTCGGATGCGCACATAAGCCTCCAGTTTGCCTCCATGCCACCCTTCACTTGAAGACATCCAACCAAGTCTATGTGTACCTGCACACTCACATACACATATTAGTCCAACAACAAACCCTAACTTAATCATATTGACCACACACATCCAAACCATGATCCTCCAGATCATACTTGGGTCGATTGCCCCAACAATCTCTCCTTTTTTGATGTGTGGCAATAAGCTTAAGTTAGGTAACCTAACAAAAGCAAGAATAGCAATAGCAATTGAAAATTAAAGCATAACAAACAAGAGACAACCTCCCCCTTAACCTATGCTTTCTCCCAATTTTGAATTCTCACCACAACACAACGTTAAGTTCTACCCAACTTAACACCATAACACCAAGTTAAGTTCTACATAACTTAACATCATACATTTTCTTTTGTCAAGTTAAACCTAACTTAATACCCCAAGTTCTCCCCCTTTGACACCATCAAAAGATTGCCCCAAGCAACCCTACCCCTGGTGCCAAAAAGAACTCACTTTATTTCTGAAAAAACCTTCAGAAATCATTATACAGACTTACCAGTCGACTGCCCCTGGGGCAGTCGACTAGCCTCTGGTTTCCCTCTATTTTCCGTATTCCACAGGGACATCAGTCGACTGCAGCCCTGGGCAGTCGATTGATACAGCCAATTCTGAAATTTCAGCCCAACTTCAGAAACCTCTAGAAAATTCTAGAAAATCGGAAAAAATCTAAAAATTTGCAAGCACATTTGTTAGGATATAATCTACCCTAGAAAAATATGTTTTCATTAAAAATATCAAATGTGCTTGACTTTTAGTACAAACTCTAATTTCCTCAAAAATGGTCATTTTGTATCAACTTTCCAACCTATTCAGAATTCCATGTGTGTACCAAAGCTAACCATTACAATTTGACACATAAAATTGCGCTCAACTCCCCCTTTTTCTTTATAGAGTTTTACTATGACAAAACTTCCCCCTCTTTTATTCTTAACCCTAGACATACATATACAAACCTCCCTTATGCCTTCATTTAGAAAGATCTTATCATTTAATATCAACCAATGAATTTAAGCAATACAAACAATATGAATCCATGACATAAGATTTCATAACATGCATATCATGAAAGCATAAACAAAGATTGTAAGTTAAAGTCATATCTTATAATTTAATAGCAATCCATAAATTTCAAATGATATTCAAGTCATGACATAAGAATAGCATAAAGTATCATGAAAGCATAAGCAAATATATTTCATTCATAACTTAAAAAAACATAAAGAAAGTCATATGGACCATGACCCCAAAATAGTTAAGGCTTTACAATTCCCAAATGAGAGTTGGAGAGATAAAATGTAACATCAAACAAGGCACTCTCAACACTAAGCTCATCAAGTCAAATCTATTGCATGTCATCGCCCGGAGGAGGAGGAGGAGGAGGAGGGGCCTGATATGTGAGGTGCAGCTGCCGTATCATATTGAGCATCTCATCTTGTTGGCGCTGGAGCCCCTGACAGAACTGTGTAATGCCATGAACCTCCTCCTGCATGGCAGTCTGTGTCTCCTGGAAGCCCCTCTGTTGCTGCTGAAAGCCACGAAAGCCTTCTCGGAGGTCGTGAACCTTAGACCGGAGCTGGGAGAACTCCTCTCGTGTAACTCCATCAGCAGGCTCCTCATCTAAACTGGAGGACTCAGGACGCTACCTCCAGACAATCTCCCTCTGTCTACACTTGATCCCTGCCAAGGACAATTGGCGTGTGCCAATCTGATCATAGTCCTTTGATAGGTGACGGACCTGACCACTAGTCGAACGTATACCCCTAGACTGGAAGAACTCGGTCAGGACATGACAGAAAGGCATGTAAATCTTCCCATTCACACTATGGGAAAAATGACATATAGATGTGAACACATGCAGGGGTACATTAATGTCTAGCCTCCTCTCAAGCGCGTACAGCAATGTCTAGCCTCCTCTCAAGTGCGTACATCATCACCAAGTGCGGTAGTCGAATCCTTGCTCGCCCCTTGGTGACAATGGGTAGTATGCACTCTATGACAATTTTATACAGAACATGACTAAATGGACTCATATTTTTAGCATCAAAAATGCGCTCTGAAATACTACGATGTCGTCCGAAATAATGCATGTGGATTTGATCAATGGTGACATCAGAAAAAGAAAGAGGCTCAACAACCTTTGGAAAGTATGTGACCACATTATTAGACGCTCTACACCCCAAAAACATACCTAAAACAGTGGACGAGAAGGGGATGGTGACTCCTTTTACCATGGACTCATAAAGGTCATTATTAGGATCAATGCAGGTGAGGTTTGCGTAGAATTCTTTACATAGATCTAGGTTAATGTCATGCTGACAGTATACTAACTGCTCTACCCCAAAATGAGTGATCATCTCAGCAATTTAAGGGGTCTTTTCTTAAAAATAAGCCCTATTTAGGTATCTACAATTCATCAACATGAATTCATTCTCGGTGAATCGTTGTAGACACTCATTAGACTGGAACCGAGGTGCATTCGGGTCTATCGAACCTTGCTGGGATAAACCCTCACCCCTAGACCTTTTAGAAGCCATCCTAACATATGATATTCAAATGTATGTCCCATACCATCCCACAACAAGATAGAACAAGAAAAACCAAGTAAAATAGGTTAAGTTAGCTTTAAATCATGATTTAAATGGGAAAAATTAAGCTGTTCAAAGTTGTACCTTTTTCCCAATCGCTTCATGATGAAGTGTGATGCAAATCGGTTTGAAGGAAGAAGCTTTTCTAACCCTAGTTGTAGACCCGAGGTGGGAGAAGGCTAAAGAAGCGTTTTGAGGGCTTGGGAGTACCTTAGAACAGGAGAGGAGGTCGGGGAGAAGAAGTATTCGCAGGGGGTGGCACGCAAAACCCTAGGTTTTGGCCACCCCTGTGCGGTTTGATTCTTAATAAAACCCGCGGATTAGTCGACTGCTCCTGGGGCAGTCGACTGGGAAAATGAACAGAAGGCTTCTTAGTTGAGATCAGTCGACTGCCCCTGGGGCAGTCGACTAGAAAAACAAACAGAAGGTTTTCTAAGTGGGATCAGTCGACTACCCTTGGGGTCGTCGACTGATAAAACGAACAGAATGTTTCCACTCTCGATTTTACCTGGATCAGTTGACTGGCTCTGAGCCAGTCGACTGATACATCAATTTCAGTATCCCAGTCCTAAATTCAGAAATACCTAATTAATTCTACAAATCCCCAAAAAAATCTAAAATTTCGTGGAGAGATTTGTGAAGCCTATGTCTACTTGGGAAAAATATGTTTCCAAACAAAACTACTCCATATCCTAAGGTTGGCACAAAATTCAACCTTTCCTAAATTGTATCATTTAAGCTTATCCAAAAGTCCTAATTTTGACCTCTCCTTGATGTATCTTCTCATATCTGACCATAATTCATTTCTAGCACTGAATTATTTGGCATTTACACATTAAAACCAATTTTATCCCAATACGATTCTATTTCCCTCTTTTTCTCCATGAAACTCCTTTTAATGTGCAAATTCTCTAGGATTAAGACT
>JAGFNQ010000959.1:0-21381 GCA_024364735.1 Boesenbergia rotunda | reverse complement strand
ATGTATCTCCCCTTCTTAGGGTTGATGTCTTGGTCCTTAGGTCTAGAAACCTTATATCTATCATGAAACATGGATTCTTTGGTGTTTTGGCATGCACTAATATTTTTATTTCTATCATGATACTTAAAACCAAAAACACGCAGAGACAAACAATCATTATTAATTCTAGCATTCATCAAAGCATTTGGAGCATAAGTAAAATTAGGGATTACATCCCTTACCCTTGTAGCTCCCTCTTGATGTGAGCTCCTTTTCTTCTCTTCTTTTTCCCATCTTCTTAAGTGCTCCATCTACTTAAGCTCTCCTTTCCTTGGACATTGAGTGTGATAATGTCCTAATTCCCCACAAGTATAGCACCTAATGTGCTTCTTTTCTTTCTTCTCCCTACAACCCACATTAGATTTTAAATGAATGGACTTGGGTCTAGGGATTACCTCCTTTTTAACTAGTGGACACTTATCCTTGTAGTGTCCCTTCTTGTTGCATCCAAAGCATATGATGTGCTCTCTTGATTTTGCTTTGGTGGAGGTTGGAGCTTTTTCTTGCTCTTGTATGGATGAGGGTCTCTTCTCCCCCTCAATTCTTGAATTTGACACCTCCTCTTCTTCTCTTGTTGAAGTGGATGATCTCTCACTTGATTGTACCACTTCAATCGATGAGGTTGACAATTCTCCTTCATTTTGGTCATCATGAATCATGGAACTTATTTCTTTGGGCTCTTCCATTTTTTGAACTTGTGTAGGGTTCTCATGATATTTTTCTAGTTTGTTCCATAACTCGTATGCATTTTTATATTACCCTATATCATTCAAAACATTATTAGGCAACATATTGACTAATATACTAATTACTTTCTCATTTGTCCTAGATTACTCTTGTTGCTCCTTAGTCCAATATCTAGGGCGAAGCTTCTTTCCGTGCTTGTCTCTTGGAATTTCGAATAGTTCCTCTATTGTCATCACACACTGCCAATCCATTCCAAGCCAAGTCTTCATCCTTGTCCTCCAATATCCAAAATGTTCATGGTCATAGGAGGGTGGTGTGTTGATATCATCCCCTAGCTTATTTTCCATCATCTTTCCCTCTAGCTTTCTTGCTCCGTCGGCGGTTAGTCCGTAGATGACGCACCAAGTTCTGATACCACTTGTTTGATCGATGTAGCTTGTAGAGAGGGGGTGAATAGTAACTTTTCGTTTTATTCCTACAATTGTTAGTGCGCAAGCGGAAAATAAAAAGATAAAACAAAACTAACAACTGAGACACACCTATTTACGTGGTTCGGAGATAGAACTCCTACTCCACGGCTGCCTGTAAGGTGGGCGATCCCTAATCCGTAGGTGGATGGTCGACGGTACGACGGTCTTGAGGACCGGTAAATGGGCCGGTAGACGGGCTGGGTCGTTACAATAAAAAGGCGCTTTTTTATTGTAACGACCCGGCCCGTCTACCGGCCCATTTACTGGTCCTCACGACCGTCGTACCGTCGTACCGTCGACCATCGACCGTGTCGTTACTCATACTAGGTCTTCCCACCCCTGGGTGTGGATCTTTTCCTTTCCAGGATTCGAACTCTAGACCCAGGCTTAAATCTAGTTCTTTATGAATCCTGAATACCAATTGAGCTATAGCTCAATTGGTATTCAGGATTCATAAAGAACTAGATTTAAGCCTGGGTCTAGGGTTCGAATCCTGAGAAGGCAAAAATACACACCCAGGGGTGGGAAGACCTAGTATGAGTAACGGCACGGTCGATGGTCGACGGTACGACGGTCGTGAGGACCGGTAAATAGGCCAGTAAATGGGCCGGTAGACGAGCCGGGTCGTTACAGATGATTCCCCGGAGCACCTCCGGTTAGATCTCGTAGCTCCTTGTGGGTGGAGAAACCTCTCCACAAGCTCTGGACACTACCTGAGTACAATAGGCTACTAACAAGCTTTGACCAAGCAAGTTTCGTCAAAGAACAGTAGTCTTAAACGAGCTACTTTAAATAGAGCTCGAGTAGTAAATGGCCGCTACCAGTTGACTGCCCCTGGGGCAGTCGACTGGTCCCACTCAGATTCGACCGTTACAACCAACATTCGAATCAGCCAGCCATTACCAGTCGACTGCTCTGGGAGCAGTCGACTGGTCCTTTACTAAGCCGAGGGTTAAACTCCCCGAGTACATTTCTCTCCACACTCGAACCCTCCCGGCTTAGTCCCTTAGTACAACTACTCACACTCGGACCCTCACGACCTGGTCGACTCTTCAATCCGCAGTCTTGATCTATTGCCTTCACACCCTCTTCATCTTCGGCTCCCGTCCATCGGATGCGCACACAAGCCTCCAGCTTGCCTCCATGTCATCCTTCATGCATGCCTCAAAGTCCGCGTCCCTCGGCTCATCGTCTCTGCCCATGATCCCTCGAATGCACACACAAGCCTCCAGCTTGCCTCCATGCCACCCTTCACCTGAAGACATCCAAACAAGTCTATGTGTACCTGCACACTCACATACACATATCAGTCCAACAACAAACCCTAACTTAATCATATTGACCACACACATCAAAACCATGATCCTCCATATCATACCCAGGCCGATTGCCCCAACACCATCTACATGAAGCAACTAGAAGGGTTCATTGTGAAGGGAAAAGAGCATCTAGTGTGCAAGCTTAATTGGTCCATTTATGGATTGAAGCAAGCTTCACGATCTTGGAGCATCCACTTTGATGAAGTAATCCAGTCATGTGGATTTATTCAAAGTCCGGATGAATCATGTGTATATAAGAGATGTGACGGAAACGTAGTGATGTTTCTTGTACTTTAAGTAGATGACATTTTGCTAATTGGCAACAATGTCAAAGTGTTGTCGGATGTAAGAGTATGGTTGTCCAAACAGTTCAAAATGAAGGATATAGGAGAAGCAGGACACATCCTTGGGATCAAGGTCATTTGGGATCGCCAGAAAAGGATGTTGTGCTTATCCCAAGCTTCATACATAGACACTATCCTGGCTCGTTTTAGCATGAAAAACTCCAATAAAGGTTTTCTACTGTTCAGGCATGGAGTTCCTCTATCTAAGGAGATGTGTCCAAAAACATCAAAGGAGATAGAGGAAATGAAGGCAGTTCCTTATGCATCGACTGTAGGAAGCCTCATGTATGCTATGTTGTGCACGAGACCAGATATCTGCTTTGTCGTGGGCATGGTTAGTAGATATCAGAGTAACCTTGGATAGGGATATTGGACTACGGTAAAACATATACTGAAATACCTGAGACAGACTAGGGACTATATGCTGGTTTACCAGGCTAACCAATTAATCCCTGTGGGTTACACAGATTCAGATTTCCAGTCAGACAGGGACAAGAGTAAGTCTACCTCAGGGTTTGTGTTTACTTTAGGAGGTGGAGCCATAGTATGGAGGAGTGTCAAGCAGAAATGCTTGGCGGACTCCACCATGGAAGCTGAGTATGTGGCAGCCTTAGAGACAGCCAAGGAAGCGGTATGGCTCAGGAACTTCATGATGGACTTGGATGTGATTCATGGTTTGCCCAGATCTATCACAATCTATTGTGATAACAGTGGTGTAGTTGCAAACTCGAAGGAACCACGAGCCCATAAGGCGAGTAAACACATAGAGCGCAAGTACCACTTGATACGAGAAATCATAAAGTGAGGAAAAGTAGTTGCCGCCAAGATTGCATCGGAGGACAACCTGGTGGATCCATTCACTAAGGCCCTTCCGGCGAGAGCTTCGGATCGGCATGTGGAGGATATGAGAGTCAGATGTATGGCAGTGTGAGGACAGCAGAGTTTATGAGTATAAGTGGGAGATTATTAGATGTATACTAAAAGACTTGTCCTTTTATATGATCATCTAAATTTTGAAAGAGAATTACAACAACACAATTGCATGTTTAAATTAGTATATGCATAACAGTCTCATACTCTGCATTGTAGATAACATAGTGTGTGGTGACACACAGAAGATCATGCTGTCAGTCCCTTGCATAGTATAAGTAGAGGCTCACAACCGAGATGGAGCTGGACAAACCATCGAGATGGTTGTAGTGTAATTAGGTGTGGTTTGTCTTGACCATAGAATTATACTAGTGTGCTTTATGTGCATTGAGCAAGACCAAAATAGAGGTCATCCAATTTATACTAACTTTATAATTAGATTGGACCTCGGATTATTATAGAGTATAATCTCTAAATCCCGATATAATAATGAGCACGTGTAGTTAGTATTTTATTTCTTTGATTTACCAAAGGGCGAGATTTATTCTACTAAATTGATAGGCCCGGTAAGTTGGGAAATAATATTAATTATATGGTGTGTCATTGATTATTGACAGAATTCGTGTCCTAGAGAGTCGGGATGATGATGCCCCCTTGATGAGCTCATAAGGTTCATCATGTTAAACCCTGCAAGTGGATTAGATCCAACATGATGATAAGGTTGAGTGGTACTAGTCAAGGATTCAGAAGTTGATTAATTAAAATTGTCAATAATTTAAATTAATCAACGGGAATTTGATATCATAAACACGGGGAGATGGATGTACTCATAATAGGTGGATCCTATATGAAAATATGGGGGTTGGCGAGGAAGTTCAATGGAGATCCTTTAGTGGAATGGATCTTCATTAATGGATGGGATTTGGATCCATTAGTGGGCCAAGACCCAACTCCTCCTCATGGTCCCTACCTTAGCCCTATATATACCCCATGGAGTCATGAAATCAAGGAATTAATTCATACAAGAGATCCCTAGCCATCTCCCTCTTTTCTCTCATCTTCACTCTCCTAGGTCAAGAGGTGGGCGCCGGTTCTAGGTGGAAGAAAGATCACAGTGAGGGTGAAGGAAGAGCCTTGGCATCTTCTTTCTCCTTCAGCTACCTTCTCCTCTCTTCCCCTAAGGGCGTGCATGGGTTTGAATATAGAGAAATACCATGCCGACGACACTTCTTCATCCTTGAAGTTGGCCGGCGGTAGGGTGAAGGAAGAAGGAGATTTGGGTGTTTGTTTGGATTGTGGATGAGAGATCATCTCATCTTCTTCTTCTATTCTTTCTTCTTCATTTTGCTTTTCCCTTCCTCTTCACCGTGCGTGTGCTGGGAGCAAGGAGGAGGGGAGGCGCCGACGGCCAAAACCTAGGTTTTGGGCCGGCGGCAATTGGAAGAGGAAGTCCTAGGGTTTTGGCCAAGCTAGGAAGAAGATAGAAGCTCTTTAGTGACTCTGAATCTTGTAGCTCGTCGCCCATACGACGTCCAAGAGGGAAGGGACATAAGGTAGAAGGCTACGAGGTAAAGAGAGGTGTATTTCTCTCTTGGTTCCCTTGATTAAGTTCTATAATCTTATGTGATTGATTAATTATTATTGTGTTAATTATTTGTTAATTAATTATAATAATTAATCGTGCCATGGACCCCCGATAATAAACACAAAAACCAACGATCCACTCGTCATCTTTTCCACGGTCGTTCGGTTAGACGAATTACAATGACCGATCTTTGAGATTGGCCAAGTTATAATTCGAATCGATCGATACAATGAAGAGATGGTCATTTCAGAGACGGGTCTCGATTCGAATTAATTTTTAATTCGTAGTCATAGAGAGGTCTCTCATGGACGACCAAGTATTCGCTTAGGAAACCCACCAAGCCATACCCATCAAAAGGCACTCAGAGCCGACGCGCAAGCTTGTTCACATCATTTGTCAAATTAGTAATGGAGGTCATGGGACCCTTAGGGCCCCTCTCCCACTTAGTTATTTATTATTGAGGAATTTTCATGCATGTACGACAAGCATATAAACTATAAGCAATAAACAAGAAAAAACAAATTTTTTCGACTATGGCTTTAGTCTTCAATATGCCTCCAGTCGTGTCGCCACCTCGTCCGCTCCTCCCTATCCATGCGCAAGCCACCATGAAGGGATCTCCGAGCCGAGATAAAATCCTATTTATTTACATCCATCAATCCTATACTCCACAAAGGAGTGTACATAAAATCTAGATCAAAAGTAAATAAAAAGTGCGGCTAAACAAGTGTTGTATTTAATTATAAAAATCAAATACCAAATTTAGCCTCGTCAACCCCGAGGATTCAAATAATATTACAACCATGCACAACCAATCACATACAAACATATTTTAGCTATAATAGTTGGAATCTCGTGTTTACAACCTAAGAGTTAATCTACGCACATCCTACTATTATCCGGAAAAATAAAATACATGATAAAGTGCAAAATGTAACCGAATCCAAAACACACAAAATCGAAAACCTGGCTCTGATACCAATTGATGGTTCCGTTGATTCTGGGTCGCGCATGGGAAACCTCTCCATGTCCATGGATGAAAAATTTTCAATCCAAATGGAGACCTATCTCCCAAACGGGCGTCTCATCATCATACTAATTGATTCGAGTTACTACTTGACCAAACTTGTTGTTCAAGCCTTGTAACTCTCCTAACCAATTAGTCAAGGAATAGAAAATGAGTGGATCGTCGATTTTTATGTTTATCATCTGGGTCCAAAATAATTAATTATCATAATTAATTAACAAATAATTAACATGCAATGATAAGTAATTAAACACATGAAATGATAAGATCAAAGAGCCATGGGAGAAGTTATACCTTCCCGTTTACCTCGTGATCTTCTACTGTATGACCCTCCCTTCTTGGACGTCGTGTGGGTCACGATCTACCAAGAACCGAAGTCACCAAGGCACTCCTTCTTCTCCTCTTCCACTTGCGCTGAAACCCTAGCTAAGAGGGTTGATGTCGCTGGCCACCAAGGAAGAAAACCTCTCCTCCAAGCTTCCTCCGGCCTCCAAGGAGAGAAAAGAAGATGGAGAAGATGAAGAAGAAGAAGAAGAAGAAGAACACTCCTTCTTCCTTGATATCCAAGCTGTCGAACCCCTCTCTTCTCCTTCCTCACCATCAGCCAAAAAAGGAAGAATACTTCCTTTTCTTCACCGCCAGCACCTCAACCGCTGCCTCCCCTTGCTTCAACGCACGCCCAAGGAAGAAGATGACCAAGTGAAGAAGAGAAAGGGATGAGAATATCCCTTCCATTCCTTCTTCCTTGCCGCCACATCGCTTCTTCCTTTGTGCACCGAAAACCCTAGGACAGAGATTGTGAGAGAGAGAGAGAGGAAGAGAGGAGAGACTTAGAGATGTTGTGGTGTTGGATGCCTTGGTCTCATGACACCATGGGGTATATATAGGGCTACAATAGGGACCATGATGAGGAGTTGGGTCTTGGCCACCTAATGGATCAAAGCCCTATCCATTAATGAAGATTCATTCCACTAAAAGATCCTCATTGATCTACTTCATCAACCCCCATATTTAAATATGGTGTAGCGATCTCGGCCTCTATGGTCCCCGCAGGCAACCCTTTATGCCCGAGATCCTACGGTCTTCCAACCCCTGGCTGTGGGTTTTTTGCCTTCCCCAGGATTCGAACCCTTGACCTCCAAGACAAGTACAATAGTTCCTGAATCCTGGTACCAATTGAGCTGTAGCTTAATTGGTACCAGGATTCAGGAACTATTGTACTTGTCCTGGAGGTCAAGGGTTCGAATCCTGGGGAAGGCAAAAAACCCACTACTAGGGGTGGGAAGACCGTAGGATCTCGGGCATAGAGGGTTGCCTGCGGGGACCATAGAGGCCGAGATCGCTACATAAAAAGGCGCCTTTTTATTTTAACGACCCAGCCCAATTGAGCTACATGTAGCTCAATTGGTATTCAGGATTCATAAAGAACTAGATTTAAGCATGGGTCTAGGGTTCGAATCTTGGGAAGGCAAAAATCCACACCCAGGGGTGGGAAGACCTAGTATGAGTAACGGCACGGTCGATGGTCGACGGTACGATGGTACGACGGTCGTGAGGACCGGTAAATGGGCCGGTAGATGGGTCGGGTCGTTACATATGGGCTCCACCTATTATGAGTATAAGTATCTCCCCGTGTTTAAGATATCGAATGCCCACTAATTAATTAAATTACTAAAAATTTAATTAATCAACATCTAACTCCTTGAGTAGTAGAAGAAAAGCTATTCACCCCCCCCCCCTCTAGCTTGACGGTCACGATCTAACATATTCATGGTATCAACTATGATGAAACCTTTTCACCAGTTGCGATACTTAAGTCTATTCGGATCATGCTTGCTATTGCAGCTTACCATAATTACGAGATCTGGAAGATGGACGTCAAAATCGCATTCCTGAATGGGAATCTACTTGAGGATGTGTACATGACACAACTTGAGGGTTTTGTAGATCCAAAGCATGTTGGAAAGGTATGTAAGTTATAAAGGACCATTTATGGGTTAAAGCAAGCTTCTCGAAACTAGAATCTTCGATTCGATGATGCAATCAAAGTGTTTGGTTTCATCAAGAATGAAGATGAACCCTATGACTACAAGAGGGTTAGTGGGTGTAACGCCCGCCCTTAATCCCCTAGGGATTCGGCGGTGCTACTTTAATTTTCATACATTACAACTACACGTATGCATTCATATTTTTCTTTTGTATCTAATCTATGCATGGGCACATGTAACATTAGAGCATGCAAGGTTCATGTAGCGGAAGCATAATTATTTTTCAGAACATTCAACCAAGCATGGACATCAAGTATTCATCTTCAAACATAGCATGTATATAAAAAGAGCATAACATGGGTTTAACATTGCAAGTTCCAAAACATGAAGCAACTAAGAGCAAGATCCATTTTATCCACCAGCACTATCACACACAACTTTCCCTTCTCCCGCAGCCTCCATAGTTTAGCGTCCTTTATCTGTAGCATAAGGGAAAACACTAAACGATAAGCAATAGCTTAGTAAGACCCTGTCCTACTCACAAAACCGGATATCATGAAAAGGTAATAGAATATATCACATTCAAGCATGGTAAGCATTTAAGCATGTTAAACATCTAAGCATGTTAACTTCATAAGAAGGTTCTATTGAAAACATATAAACATAATACTTGAACATAGCATAATCATTAGGGCCCGGCTTGTACTTCATGTTTTGCGCGCGCCCCTAAATAGGAACGAGGTAGCTAATCCCGAACCACTAGGGTTTAATATGCCTTCTCAAACGTCCTTCAGCCTAGTATCATAATCATTTGACTCACTTTAAGAGTCTATAGTACAAGCCATTACAAAATAAAATACTTATCATGTTCTTCATTTTCATAAAGTATGCTCTTAATCCAAACCTTCTAGGGAAGCATTCTTTAGGCCCTAAGCCTTCTTCGTTCATGCCCTAAAGGGCTCATTCTTATGCATATGTATGCATTCATAATCATGATAACTAGTATAGTATAAAGCATGCATTTCATGGGAGCAACCAAGGCTAGGGTCCAAGAACTCTCCCTCTTGGCCGAAAGTTGAAGTGGGGCTAGCATGCATTCCGGTCACATATCAAGATCACACAAGCATGTCATATCTTACACAAGATCCTTATCATGCATGGTATTCATTTGACCTAATCCATTCCCAAGTATAGCGTTGAGTACTTTGGGGTTTTTAGCCACATAGCATCCTGAACATTCATACATCACATGTGATATCATAGAGATTCATTAGGGTGTATATCATGAAGTTAAGCTCAAGAACCTAACCCTAGGGTAGAGTTGGTCGAATGGTTTAGAAGGGGATTCCCTTCCCTCCTAGCCTTCCTTACTTACACACAATATGATACATTCATGCAAACATCATTATTAAGCATAAGAAAGCATGTGGCCTACCCTAACCCTTGGTTAGGGTGATGGCCGAAACATGTAGAGACATGTAGAGGGCATCATGTGAGTCATGTAATCGATTCAAGAGCAATTATGCTACAGGTGAGGGGCACTTACCTCTTTCGCTAAATATCCTTAAGGTATACCCTTAGATCGGAGGGGAGGTGCTTGTCCTTGCTCTTGAGGTCCTTGACTTCTTCTTGCCTTGCAAGAGATTCAAACCTTCAATGGGGTCTTGGGATTTTTGAAAATTGAAGAGGGAGAGGGGAGTTGGGATTTTCGAAAATTGAAGAGGGAGAGGGAAGTTGGGATTTTCGAAAATAGAAGAGGGAGAGTGAGTGAGGGGTTTGCAACAATGATGGTTGGCCCCTTAGCACTCCCTCTTATTTATACTAAGGGAAGAGACAAAGTGCCTCTTCTCCAAGTGCCTCTTCACTAAGGGGTTTCTCATCAAGAGTCTCTTCCTCTACCCTTTCACATTCCCTAACCCTTAACAAAAATTTCCCTTCCTTTCTCTCAGCAATCCCCTGCTGGGTGAATTGGTTACTTCGTTGCTTTTCAAGGCTTTGCTTACCAAGAGTTCCAAGGTTCGATCCTCGGCAAGAGCATATTTTTGCTCCTCATTGGTTTTCACTTTTGCAAAGCCCATTAGCCCAATTCACTCTCATATTCTCAAATCACATTTATGCAATCACATATTTCAATTCATGCAATCACATATTCCAATTCATGCAATCACATATTCTAATTCATGCAATCACATATTCCAATTCATGCAATCATATATTCTAATTCATGCAATCACATATTCTAATTCATGAAATCACATATTCTAATTCATGCAATCACATATTCTAATTTATGCAATTATATATTCCTAATCCTTTCTAATGAAATCACATATCATTAAATCATGAAATCACAAAAAGGTAATTTTATTCATTTATAAAATAAATGTCATACAATCTGATAATATATATATCGACATTTTTGTGCCCTTTTTACAATCGAAAGCAAGCCCAAAATTTGGGGTGTTACAATCCCCTACACCTTATAGAAAATTCATCCTCGAACTAAAACAATTCTGGGTACTTGCGTTTACAACATGTGCCAAATTTGGTGGGGGTACTGTCTCGTTAAGTGGTGGTGCTGTCTCGTTAAGTGGTGGAGGGACAGTCTCGTTAAGACGGTTACTACGTCTTCTAGCCATCTTCATAAGAAATGAGACTAGTATGAGGTAATAGTTATTCCTACATCCACGCATAATTAACTAGGAGTAGCACATACTATCATGCATAAAGGAAGTAGTAGGTTTAGAGTTCTTACTTGGAAGCGGCAGGATGAGGGCTTGATGAGTGTGATAGTGGTGAGGTAGACCTGCTCTGATACCAACCTGTAACGCCCGCCCTTAATCCCATAGGGATTCGGCGGTGCTACTTTAATTTTCATACATTACAACTACACGTATGCATTCATATTTTTCTTTTGTATCTAATCTATGCATGGGCACATGTAACATTAGAGCATGCAAGGTTCATGTAGCGGAAGCATAATTATTTTTCAGAACATTCAACCAAGCATGGACATCAAGTATTCATCTTCAAACATAGCATGTATATAAAAAGAGCATAACATGGGTTTAACATGGCAAGTTCCAAAACTTGAAGCAACTAAGAGCAAGATCCTTTTTATCCACCAGCACTATCACACACACACTTGCCCTTCTCCCGCAGCCTCCATAGTTTAGCGTCCTTTATCTGTAGCATAAGGGAAAACACTAAACGATAAGCAATAGCTTAGTAAGACCCTGTCCTACTCACAAAACCGGATATTATGAAAAGGTAATAGAATATATCACATTCAAGCATGGTAAGCATTTAAGCATGTTAAACATCTAAGCATGTTAACATCATAAGAAGGTTCTTTTGAAAACATATAAACATAATACTTGAACATAGCATAATCATTAGGGCCCGGCTTGTACTTCATGTTTTGCGCGCGCCCCTAAATAGGAACGAGGTAGCTAATCCCGAACCACTAGGGTTTACTAGGCCTTCTCAAAAGTCCTTCAGCCTAGTATCATAATCATTTGACTCGCTTTAAGAGTCTATAGTACAAGCCATTACAAAATAAAATAGTTATCATATTTTTCATTTTCATAAAGTATGCTCTTAGTCCCAACCTTCTAGGGAAGCATTCTTTAGGCCCTAAGCCTTCTTCGTTCATGCCCTAAAGGGCTCATTCTTATGCATATGTATGCATTCATAATCATGATAACTAGTATAGTATAAAGCATGCATTTCATGGGAGCAACCAAGGCTAGGGTCCAAGAACTCTCTCTCTTGGCCGAAAGTTGAAGTGGGGCTAGCATGCATTCCGGTCACATATCAAGATCACACAAGCATGTCATATCTTACACAAGATCCTTATCATGCATGGTATTCATTTGACCTAATCCATTCCCAAGTATAGGGTTGAGTACTTTGGGGTTTTTAGCCACATAGCATCATGAACATTCATACATCACATGTGATATCATAGAGATTCATTAGGGTGTATATCATGAAGTTAAGCTCAAGAACCTAACCCTAGGGTAGAGTTGGCCGAATGGTTTAGAAGGGGTTTCCCTTCCCTCCTAGCCTTCTTTACTTACACACAATATGATACATTCATGCAAACATCATTATTAAGCATAGGAAAGCATGTGGCCTACCCTAACCCTTGGTTAGGGTGATGGCCGAAACATATAGAGACATGTAGAGGGCATCATGTGAGTCATGTAATCGATTCAAGAGCAATTATGCTACAGGTGAGGGGCACTTACCTCTTTCGCTAAATATCCTTAAGGTATACCCTTAGATCGGAGGGGAGGTGCTTGTCCTTGCTCTTGAGGTCCTTGACTTCTTCTTGCCTTGCAAGAGATTCAAACCTTCAATGGGGTCTTGGGATTTTTGAAAATTGAAGAGGGAGAGGGGAGTTGGGATTTTCGAAAATTGAAGAGGGAGAGGGAAGTTGGGATTTTCGAAAATAGAAGAGGGAGAGTGAGTGAGGGGTTTGCAACAATGATGGTTGGCCCCTTAGCACTCCCTCTTATTTATACTAAGGGAAGAGACAAAGTGCCTCTTCTCCAAGTGCCTCTTCACTAAGGGGTTTCTCATCAAGAGTCTCTTCCTCTACCCTTTCACATTCCCTAACCCTCAACAAAAATTTCCCTTCCTTTCTCTCAGCAATCCCCTGCTGGGTGAATTGGTTACTTCGTTGCTTTTCAAGGCTTTGCTTACCAAGAGTTCCAAGGTTCGATCCTCGGCAAGAGCATATTTTTGCTCCTCATTGGTTTTCACTTTTGCAAAGCCCATTAGCCCAATTCACTCTCATATTCTCAAATCACATTTATGCAATCACATATTCCAATTCGTGCAATCACATATTCCAATTCATGCAATCACATATTCTAATTCATGCAATCACATATTCCAATTCATGCAATCACATATTCTAATTCATGCAATCACATATTCTAATTCATGAAATCACATATTCTAATTCATGCAATCACATATTCTAATTTATGCAATTACATATTCCTAATCCTTTCTAATGAAATCACATATCATTAAATCATGAAATCACAAAAAGGTAATTTTATTCATTTATGAAATAAATGTCATACAATCTGATAATATATATATCGACATTTTTGTGCCCTTTTTACAATCGAAAGCAAGCCCAAAATTTGGGGCGTTACAGTGGGAGCACAATTATTTTCCTGATCTTGTATGTGGATGACATACTCCTCATTAGAAATGATATCCCTTCACTATAATCTGTGAAAACGTGGCTAGGGAATTGATTCTCAATAAAAGACTTAGGTGTAGCAGCCTATATCCTAGGCATCAAGATCTATAGAGATAGATCTAAGAGATTGTTTGGCTTAAGTCAGAGTGCATATATTAACAAGGAGTTAAATCGTTTTGCCATGCAGAATTCCAAGAAGAGATTTTTGCCGATATCACATGGTGTGAGTCTTTCAAAGACTCAATGTCTTTTTTCTAAGGAGGAGAGAGACTGCATGGATCAGATCCCTTATGCATCCGCTATAGGGTCTATCATATACGACATGCTTTATACTCATCCAGATGTCTCTTATGCTTTGAGCATGATGAATAGATACTAGTCAGATCTAGGTGAAAGTCACTGGACAGCTATCAAGAATATTGTTAAGTACTTACGAAGGATGAAAGAATATTTCTTGATATTTGGAGGCGACAAGAAGCTACCTATAAAGGGTTATAGTGATGCAAGCTTCCAAACCGATAGGGATAATTTCATATCGCAGTCAGGGTATGTATTTTTTTTAAATAGTGGCGCTGTGAGCTGGAAGAGTTCGAAGAAGAACACAGCCGCAGATTCTACAACAGAGGTCGAGTATATTGCTGCGTCTCATGCAGCAAAGGAGGTTGTTTGGATCCGGAAGTTCATTGTAGAGCTTGGTGTGATTCCTAATATAGCAGACCTGATAGACCTCTATTGTGACAACAATGAGGCTATTGCGCAGGTTAAGGGACCTTATGTTAGGATGAATAGTAAGTCTTGCTTTTGGTTAGAGTACATCTACATTTTAAAAGAGAATCGCAATATTACACGAAGCATATTTATATTAGTATGTGCACAAAATGTCTGATACTTTGCATTGTAGATAATATGATGCGTGGTGATATACAAAAGATCATGTTATCAGTTCCTTGTAGAAATATAAGAAAGAGGCTCACAACTGAGATGAAATTGGGAAACCATCGGGATGGTTGTAGTGTAATTCGGTGTGGTTTGTCTTAACCATAGAATTACACTAGTGCACTTTGTGTGCATTAAGTAGGACCAAAAGAGAGGTCATCCAATTTTGTACTAACTTCATAAATTGGATTAGACCTCGATTTATATATTATGGAGTACGATCTCTAAATCCCAAAATAATAACGGGCATATGTATTTAATTATTATTACTTTGATTTACCAATGGGCGAGATCTATTCTGTTAGATCGATAGGCCCAGTAAGTTGGATAATAATTTTATCAACATGGTGTGTCGTTGATTATTGATGGAATCCATGTCCTGGTTAGTCGGCATGATAATGCCCCCTTGATGAGCTCAAAAGGATCGTCATGTCAAATCTTGCAAGTGGACTATGGTCCGACATGATGAAAAGGTTAAGTGGTACTAGTCAAGGATCAAGAGGATAATTAATTAAAATTGTCAGTAATTTAAATTAATTATCGGGCATTCGATATCTTAAACATGGGGAGATGAATGACTCATAATAGGTGAAGCCCATATGAAAATATGCGGGTTGGTGAGGAAGTTCAATGGGATCCTTTAGTGGAATGGATCTCCATTAATGGATCGGATTTAGATCCATTATGATAGTGATATGAGAAAAGTGTCCTAAGGCAATCGCCTTATGATTATAATCATTTATTTTAATAAATGAATATTCACTATTTGAGTATACATGTTTATGTATTTGATTGAGATCTTAAACTCATTTACTGAATGTCCGTAATACAATTCACAGCATGAGAGAATTTGTGATGAATTCACAACTAGTGATTATCTCTACGTGTGCAATTGTGAAGTATTGAAATTGTCCCTAGTCGATGATTGATAAATACGGACACTATCAATTCTGTTGAGACTAGCATGGGAGATTCTGTAATCAGCTGATTCTCACAGGCTGGTGACATTGGGATGTCCGGAGATAAACATGAATGCTAGTTAAGGGAACTAGTTCATTGGAGTGACTGGCTGTAAAACTTCATATGGTAGTCTACATATAGATATGTCAGTGAAGTTCTTATTGCAGCTTAAGTGTGATGTTCCTTTGACTTGCGGTGTTCAAGTCATCTTGGTCATGGAGACTTATATGTTGACATCTTAAGCATGCACCTCCAAGGAGATGTGGACCCAGGATGATTGGGTATAAGCCGAAGTGCCCGAAGATGTTTGAACAGCCTGCAAAGGATTCACCACTCCTTGCGAGAAGATGTATACCCAAGGCCTATAGTTGGATTGTTACTCGAAGCCTCTGGCCAGAGCATGACATGATCAGAGTATGAATCTCTTAGATACATGAGAGTAATTAGAATCCGTAGGACGAGAAAACGTTAATTGGTCTAGGTGTGACGTAGTTAGCCTAGTGGGGACTGACATGTTGGATCGATAGAGTCGATAGAGGGGGGTGAATATCGACAAAACTTTTCGAATTTATGGAGAGAGCAATTTGCACAGCGGAAAGAAATTAAGACACGCGAACACAGTATTTTTTACTTGGTTCGGAGCCTAGGTCGACTCCTACTCCAAGGCCCACGATCGTTGATCGTTTACTTTGGGCAATTCTATATGAACGCAAAATCAGTTTACAGAAAGTGATTTACAAGTATAGCACTATAAACTTTTAATAGAAAATTTCTTCTGTTACCGACGTCCGGTTGTGGGTTGACTTTCCGAAGCAGCAGGACGTCGTCGCTCGAGTTGGGCAGTTTCTGGAACAAGGCGTGAGCACAGAAGAGCGTGGAAGCTTTGGTACGAAGTTGATGTTGAAGGCTTGGGCGTTGGGTGCTATTTATAGCACCCAGGGGCGCCCTGCCACGTGTCAGCCGATCCGGATTTAGCTCGGTCAACAGTTATCCCATCCGAATAGGGATAAGTTTGACTCTCGGGGCGCCTTGGTCGTAGAGGGCGCCTTGGCTGACTTCTTCCACGCAGAAATCTCGGCTCTGGATAAAGCTGAAGCTTCGCAGTCTTGGGCGCGGAGGCGCCCTGGCTGCTGAGGGCGCCTTGGCTGGCGAAGGCGCCTTCGCTGTTGAGGGCACCTTGCCCAGTAAGCAGCTGAAGCCCTTTTTGCTTCGCTTGGTTCTGGTTCACCTTGAGGAGGCCCTGGACACTCAGGGCGCCTTGCTCAGCTGCTGCCTCACTCCTTTGAGGCTCTCTGAGTTGCAGACACACGTTCCTTCGGTCCTGCATCACGGGTTAGTCCAAAACACAATAAAATAATTAATTATTATTTTATACAGCCTTAGCTGTCTTGGTTCTGACTTTGGTCTCCAAAATGGAGCCCTAGGTCGAACCGACGCCTACTGTTCCCTCGACGGGGAACGCGTCCTCACCTACTCCTCTCGGGAGAATTTATCTGATGCCAACCGCTCCTTTGGTTGGACATTTTCCTAGCGGTCCTTTGCCAGGGCTTGGATGCCGAGCTGTCCTTTGTAGCGACCCGCCTTCTCCTGCCTTAGACGGATCGTTACTTCTGTCTACTTCTCGACTCTAATGCACGACTAAAGAAAAAAAATGTAGAAATTTTTTTTTTCTTTTAAATTCATCTAAGAATGATATTCTAACTTAAGTAGTCATGCATGATACCATGTCACACTTTCTTTCTCAAAAACTCCTAAGATGAAACTTATTGAAACTTGCCTCGCCCAACTCAACTTTTGGGTATCAGTCGACTGATACTGTATCAGTCGACTGATAAGCCTGAAAACAGAATTTTTAGATTTCGGCACTTGCTTCAAAACTCCACCAAACCTATACTTTCGAGCCAAATAGAATCATGACACCATTTCTATACTCTAGGCCAGTTTTCCAATCAATTTAGCCAATCAAAATGAATCCATAAACTTGAAATTTGGACTTTTGCGGAAGAAAATAAGCTATTCAAGTTTATATGAACTTTAACATTAGAATTTGTACCAATCTTGACTCCTATGCATTCATAACACCAAATACATGTTCTATAACCTTGCTAAAGCATTATGAAATGTGGATGCAACTCTTCTAAACATATTTAAGCAATAAAACTTGATCCAAAAAGAAATTAATACTATCTTGGCACATGCATCTATATTTCTAACAAAGTATCAATATTTCCAACTACTCACACTTCTACTCATCCAATGCCATCATAAGGATATATATGCTAAATGAAATGACATGGAATCTTCACCCTAAGAAATTGAGTATGTAAAACTATTCAAA
Source organism: Boesenbergia rotunda (assembly GCA_024364735.1). Classification (NCBI taxonomy): domain Eukaryota; kingdom Viridiplantae; phylum Streptophyta; class Magnoliopsida; order Zingiberales; family Zingiberaceae; genus Boesenbergia; species Boesenbergia rotunda. The sequence goes on along the minus strand of JAGFNQ010000959.1, from coordinate 3,594 downwards.
GCTTAAATGTTCACTAAACTCCATAAAGTAAGAACTTGAAATTTGAATAAACTATAACATTGTAATTCAAATAACTAAATTGTCTCGTCTCAAAGATCTCTCCAAAATCAGCCACCACACACACTTTACTCAGCACCGCCTCGTCGCCTTCCTTCAGAATTGCTTGCCTTTACCTTTATCTGCAGTAAGAGGAAATGCAACTAGTAAGCAAAAAGCTTAGTAAGTACTATCTAGCTCACAAAATCTCGAAATGTGCAAACATGCTTCTTGAACAATATGAAAATCATATGAGATACTTATATGCTTGAAAGAAAACTAAGAACATGTATAACTCAAAAACATGCATACTCAAGCATTAATAAATCTCGATTTACTTTTCTTGGCTCAACTTGAAACTTTAGCTATTCTTTAACTTTTTGATAAACTCTTTAAACTTTAGAAACTTTGCTAAAGCATATACTTGAAAATAATAATCACTTGGATCCACTGAAGACGTAAGTACCATCTCATATGCGCTTTCCCTAAAAGGTTGGGGTAGCGAGCCACCAATCCTAATAGAGCAGACCTTGGTCTACCAGGGCCAAGACCTTGGAATTGGACACCTGGATTTCTTTAACGACGCCCTTGGACGCCGGGTACTGGCCTTAGAAAATAAAATAGCTTTTCTTTCTTTTCTTTCTTATCTGTAAATGCCTTGGCATTTTCTCGAGCACCTTGCGTGCTAAAATCCCTAAGTCTTGACTTTTAGGGATTTCTTAAGGCCTTGGCCTTTTCTTTTCTTATCTTTATCTTCTCTTTACTTTTCTCATAACTTTTCTTAGCCCTAATCTCATATAGGGTGCTTAATCAACTTATACAAACATATAATGAACTAATATCACATGCCAAAAATCATAAACTAAAGAAACTATCTCTTTTAAAACTTTTAAAGGAAATTCTCGCGGAAAAACCGCCTCTTACTGCAGGTGAGCAGTACTTACATTGATATCTTGGACTTACAACCAAGATTGACGTCTAGGACTCGGGAGAAACTTGAGATCTCGGAGAATTCTTCGCGCCTACGCGTTCTCCTCGTCGAGACGAATACAACGCTCCGCTTTCTTTGATCCCTCCTTGGCCGGCGCCCCTTGGAAGAGAGGAGAAGGGCTTGGGCGTGCATGCGTGAGAGGGAGAGGCTGTTTCGCGCGGCTAGGGTGAGGAAGAAAAACCCAAAATTCTAATTACCTCTCTTAACTTATCTATTTATACTTATGGGGGCGGATTGACCTGACCACACCTTAAATATATATCTCTCCACCCTTTGTTGTGCTTGATACCCTAGCTTGGTTGGTCGCGCGCTTGCCTGGTCTCCTGCTGGTTGCGGGTTCGAACCCCCCCGGCTGCCCTTAAACGTTTTTCTTTTTTTTTTATACACTAAACGAACTCGGAAAATTCCATAAAAATATTCTAAAAATCCCTAAAAATATCTAGAATATTTCTAAACCATTTTTAAATAATTCTAAGGACTTTAAGAACTAAAAATGGGAATTTTGGGGCGTTACAATCCCCCATACCTTATAAAAAGTTCGTCCTCGAACTTAGAATAATTCTGGATATCTTTCTCTCATGCTATCCTCACGTTCCCAAGTAGCCTCCTCATGCTTTTGATTCTGCCAGATGACCTTCACTAGTGGCACTTCTTTATTTCTTAATCTTTTAACTGCTTTGTCCACTATCTGTGTCGGTCTACTCTCATAGCTAAGATCTTCTTGGATCTGTACTGACTGAGGCTGAATCACTTGGCTAGGGTCGTGAATACACTTCTTTAGCATAGAGACATGAAATGTACTGTGGATAGCTGACATATCCTCTGGTAAGTCCAACTCATATGCTACCTTACCAACCCTCTTTATGATCTTGTAGGGTCCTATGTAGCGAGGACTCAGCTTGCCCTTTTTGCCGAATCTCATCACCCCCTTCATAGGAGCGACCTTGAGAAATACTGAATCTCCAACTTGGAATTCAAGTGGCCTACGGCGTGTGTCAGCATAACTTTTCTGTCTACTCTGAGCAGTCTCAATCCTCTGGCGGATCGTCTGGATAGCCTGAGTGGTCTCATCTATAAGCTCAGTCTGGCTGCCTAGTCCTGACTCCATCTCTTTCTTCTCACCAGCTTCTTGCCAACATATGGGTGATCTGCATTTCCTGCCATACAATGTCTCATAAGGTGCCATCCTGATGGTGGCCTGATAGCTATTGTTGTAGGCAAACTCAGCTAAGCACAGAAATTTGCACCAACTGCCTTTAAAGTCCAACGCACAAGCCCTGAGCATGTCTTCTAGAATTTGATTTACTCTCTCTGTTTGTCCATCTGTCTGGGGATGGAAAGCTATGCTGAACTGAAGTCTGGTGCCTAGGGCGTCCTGAACACACCTCCAAAAATGGGAGATGAACCGCCCATCTCTGTCAGAAACGATCGACTTCGGAACTCCGTGAAGTCTGATTACTTCTTTCACGTACAGCTGTGCTAACTGCTCTACCGAATGCGATAACTTGATAGCTAGGAAGTGGGCAGACTTGGTCAATCTATCCACTATCACCCAAATTGCATCGTGTCCATGGGTGGTTCTTGGAAGACATGTGATAAAGTCCATGGATATTTCTTCCCACTTCCACTCTGGAATGGGAAGTGGCTGTAGAACTCCTCCTGGTCTCTGGTGTTCTGCTTTGACCCTCTGGCAGGTCAAGCAGGTACTGATATATCTGGCCACGTCTCGCTTGAGTCCAGACCACCAGAATCTTTTCTTTAAATCTTGATACATCTTGGTAGAACCAGGATGCATAGAGTATGGGGTACTGTGGGCCTCTTCTAGAATATTCTTCCTTAGTTCCTCATCATTGGGGACGCAAAGGCGGTCTCCAAGATAGAGTATGCCACTATCTGATACTCGAAACTCTGAATTTTCTGCCTCTTGGATCCCCTGCTTGATCTTCTGGATCTTTGGGTCTTGACTTTGCTTTCTTTGTATATCCACAAGCAGGGTTGACTCTAGAGTCAATGCAGAAAGTTGCCCAATTATTACCTCGACTCCAAAATCCTTTATTTCTTTCTGAAGTGGTAGAGACAGTGATGATAAGGACATCAGTGCTGCACAGGATTTCCTGCTCAGTGCATCTGCCACTTTATTAGCTTTACCTGGGTGGTAGAGGATTTCACAGTCATAATCTTTGACCAACTCTAGCCACCTGCGCTGCCTCATATTCAGGTCCTTCTGAGTGAAGAAGTACTTCAAACTTTGATGGTCTGTGAAGATTCTGCACTGCACTCCATACAGGTAGTGTCTCCAGAGCTTCAGTGCGAAAACCACAGCTGCTAGCTCAAGGTCGTGGGTAGGGTAATTCTTCTCATAGTCCTTGAGCTGTCTGGAGGCATATGCTATTACTTTACCATCTTGCATGAGGACAGCTCCAAGGCCCATCTTGGATGCATCACTGTAGATGTCAAAGGCCTTGTCACTCTCTGGAACAGTCAGGATGGGAGCACTGGTCAGTCTCTTCTTCAGCTCTCGAAAACTGTGCTCGCATTTATCTGACCATTCAAACTTCTTGTTCTTT
>JAGFNQ010000958.1:0-42323 GCA_024364735.1 Boesenbergia rotunda | reverse complement strand
TCTCATATGCGCGTTCCCTAAAAGGTTGGGGTAGCGAGCCACCAATCCTAATAGAGCAGACCTTGGTCTACCAGGGCCAAGACCTTGGAATTGGACACCTGGATTTCTTTAACGACGCCCTTGGATGCCGGGTACTGGCCTTATAAAATAAAATAGCTTTTCTTTCATTTCTTTCTTATCTGTAAATGCCTTGGCATTTTCTGGAGCACCTTGCGTGCTAAAATCCCTAAGTCTTGACTTTTGGGGATTTCTTAAGGCCTTGGCCTTTTCTTTTCTTATCTTTATCTTTTCTTTTCTTTTCTCATAGCTTTTCTTGGACCCTAAACTCACATAGGGTATTAATCAACATATATAAGCATATAATGAACTAAGATCACATGCACAAAAACTCAAACAAAAGGAAATATCTCTTTTAAAAACTTTTAAAGGAAATTCTCGCGGAAAAACCGCCTCTTACTGCAGGTGAGCAGTACTTACCTTGATATCTTGGACTTACAACCAAGATTTACGTCTAGAGCTCGGGTGAAACTTGAGATCTCGGAGAATTCTTCGCGCCTACGCGTTCCTCTCGTCGCGGGGATCCCGAATATAGGAATATCTCTTGGAGGAGAGCTTTGGCCGGCCCTCTAGGGCTTGGTGTGGCGTGCGCACAAGAGAGGAGAGGGAGAGGGGTCGGCGCAACTTGGGAGAGGGAGAGGGTTTGAGAGAAAATAAAACTTCTCTCTTTAATCATCTATTTATACCTATGGGGCGGATCGACCTAACTACCCCTTAAATATACTTCTCTCCATCCCTTGTTGTGCTTGATACCCTAGCCCAGCTGGTTTGCGCTCGCGCCCGTCTCGTGGTGGTCGCGGGTTCGAACGCCCGGCTGCCCTTAAGTGGTTTTTCCTTTTCTTTTTTTTTCTTCCTTTTTAAAATACCAAACGAACTCGGAAAATTCCATAAAAATATTCTAAAAATCCCTAAAAATATCTAGAATATTTCTAAACCATTTTTAAATAATTCTAAGGACTTTAAGAACTAAAAATGGGAATTTTGGGGCGTTACAAGTACATCCAAGGCCTAAGCACGGGAACGCCCGACCACTAATGGTCTCCTTTCCGGACTTTCTGGAGGCAGAGAAACCCGCCTTACAGTGCAAGAGTTACAAACAAAAGGATAAATAAATTTAAATGCAGAATGTAAACTCAAACCGAACAAACAGATTGAAACTCGGCCGATCTGGACCTCCGAAGTGCCGCACACTTCCTCCTGGAGCCTCCTGGTCATAGAGCCTCATCATTAGCGCTTTGTCATCACTCAAGAAGCTTAGAATTGTTTCAGAATGTTGTGTTTCGAGCTGAGGGGGTCGAAGCCCCTTTTATAGTCTTCATTGGGGCGCTTGTGATCACTGGGGTGCCTCAATGGGCTTGGTCAAAGCTTATCTCCGTGCCGAACTCTTCGTAGCAGATAAACCTCTTGACCAAGGCTCCATGGACCTCCCAGGCACCTCATTGAACCCAGTCAAAGCATATCTCTGATTCAAACTCGCAGCAGCAGATACAGCTTTCAACCAGGGCGCCTGTATCATATGGGGTGCCTGAATGAAAGACTATTTTGCCTCCTTTCATGGAGGCGCCCTGGATGATGGGGGCACCTAGCTCCATCTAGGCGCCTCCTTCAATGGGGGCCCCTAGCAGCCAGCCTTCCAGCCGCTTTGTGCGTTGTTTGCCTGCTTTGTCTTCCATTCTCGGTACCTGCAAGAAACACAAATAAAAAGCAAACACATATACAACCTTAGCCTTAATGAAGCCGTTCTGACTTCGGATTTCCACGAAACCCTAGGTCGAACGGACGCAAGTTCCCAACCCCGAGAACGTACCTTCAACCTACTCCTCTTAGGAGACGATTGCCACCCAGTCCATTCGGATGGACTTTTACTTAGCCTTCGATACTCTCGGATCTAGAGACGTTCGAACCTCGACCCGTCTCTACTTATATCCTTAGTCATCGTACAACTAAGTTGCTCAATCCCTCGGACCAAGACTTCGTGCCCAAACCTAAGGTCCAGGACTTCCGTGCCCAACCCTCGGCTAGGACTTCGTGCCCAATTCCTCGAACCAGGTCTTCGGTGCCCAACCCTCGGCCAGGACTTAGTGCCCAATTCCTCGAACCAGTACTTAGTTCCTAGCTTCACTCACCAGGTCTTAGTGCCCAGCCTCACTCACTAGGACTTAGTGCCCAATTCCTTGAACCAGGACTTCGTGCCTAGGTTAACTAGGACTTTGGTTCACTTTGGTACTCCTCTCTTGACTTGCCCTTCCATTATTCAATATATCACTGACTTAAGCATATTGTCAAACATAGAAACACTTAGAGGAGGACATCACTGATGCATCTTGCACCAACAATCTCTCCCTTTTTGATGTTTGATAATATCTTAAGTTAGATTGGTTGAAAGGGCTAAATTATAATCCTTGAAAAAAAATTCTAAGTTTTGAAAATACATTTTGATCTCTGGGAGAAAAACATTTCTAACATAAGCTCACTCTCCCCTTTTTTGAAGAAAAACATTTTGATTTTCATTGAAACTTGGAAAAAAATGAACATTTTCTAACTTAAGCTCACTCTTCCCCTTTGTCATACATCAAAAATTACCAAAACACTTGCACCAACAATGAAAATATTTTTTTTATTTGAATGGACGTAGTATAAATCATTGAAAGCATAGCAAAGGGCTAGAAATATTTAGAAATATGATAAATTTTGAACAAACACACTCATAAAAAATTATGCAATTAAAACACGTTATGCATTTTGCAAAAAAAATTTGTACTTCGGAACATATTGTGCACTTTATAAAAATAATCGTATTTTGAAAGAAATTTTGCACTTTTTGAGAAAATACTAATATTTTTGATAGATGCCTGGAACTTTTTGAAAAATGCAGTACTTTTGGAAAATGCATAACTTTTGAAAGAATCCTATGAGCTTTGAAAAGTGCAAGTACTTTTGAAGAATGTTATGAGCTTTGAAAAATGCAAGTACTTTTGAGAAATATTATGATCTTTGAAAAATGCAAGTACTTTTTGAAAAATATTAGTAAATTTTAAAGAGTATAAGTACTTTTGAAAAATATTAGAATTTTTGAAAAGTATAAGTACTTTTGAAAAATATTTGAATTTTTGAAAGGTATAAGTATTTTTAAAACATATTATGAACTTTTTGAAAGGTATTAATAACAATTTTTTTTTAAAAACTATTTGGCTCATATTTTGAAAATACTTAGAAAAATCTTGTTTTTAAAATATAATATTTTACTTGACTTGGTTTCTTTTCCAGTCTGACACAATCCTAGGAAAATGTCCTTGTAATACCTTGTTGATTACAAGGACATTTTCCTATGTGTCTTGGAAATTTTGCAACTCAAGTAAATATTATTTCCAAAAAAACTGTTTTGAAAGTGATAGAGATTGAAAGTGATTAAAAAAAATAGTACTTTGACAGAAAAATTATGTTTTCAAAAAGGCTTAATAATTCAGTGCAAGAAAATACATTAAATAATTCTTGTAATTTGACCTCCTCCTAAACTTGACCCGGTCCTAGGAAGTTTGTTGACCACAAGTACTCTTCCTCTAAGACTTTAGGGTTTAGTTCAAATCAAAGGAATTATCTAATAATTTCAAAACAAATAATTACCAAAAAAACTTTTCAGAAATTTTTCTTTTGACTCAGACTTCCCCTAAATTTGACGCATCCTAGGAGTCCTTATTGATCATAAAGAAGGCATTCTTCTATGTCTTTTAGGGATTATCAAAATCAAATGAACAATAATTTTCAGGAAGATAAATTTCGAAACCACAATTTTGAAAGAAGATAATTTTTAAAGCATTATCTTTTTCGAAGACATAAGTGATACTAATTAAAGCACAGTTTTCGAAAAATATTTTTAAAGATTAAAAATGATAAAACACTCCCGCTGTATTCAATACCGTTTGACTCTACCTAAGTGCCTTAAGGGACTTTAGTGTTGACCTAAGAGGCTTGTGTCTAATTGTGTAGGTCAAACAATTTTTGAAAAATATACTTTTGAAAAATGTATAATATGTATAGCTAATCAGACAAGCATGAAATCCATAAAAACATTAATATGCTAAAGCACTATTTTGAAACTAGATTTTAGAAAAATATTCTAAGACTTTTGGAAAACAATTTTGAAAAATGTTTTCAATTTATTTGTCCTTACATCTCACCCATTTTAGATGTCTCAATACAAGCAAACATGATTGCCTTATGGGTGTATTGTAAGATGCTTGAATCATTTTTATTAATTCATTGTTAAATCTAAGATTTAATTGAAACTTGTGTTAGATTCAAATTTATCAAATAGTAAAGTGAATTTGATTTTCAGTAATCGGCTTCCAAGTCTTGGCGAGGCACAAAGCCTTCTTTGGCCGTAGCCTTATTGAATCATCAACCCTTTCCTTGACAAAACCTTTTATCAAAAATTCATTTTCAAATTACTTCTTGAAAAATTTAGGTCTAACTAGCTTAGGTTTTGGATCGGTAGCTTCGGCTAGTTCCACCAGACGGCTTCCCTAACGTACTATCTGTTGGTGCAGGCAACACCTAAGTCAAACCTGGGTTTTGATAATGGCAAAGGGTTCAGAAGTTAAGATGCTATTGTTGTCTAACATGTTCACTGAGTGTGCAAGAAGAAGCCCTAGGTACACTAGGCAAGAAGTCCTGGCAAAAGGTTGGGCAAAGAAGTCCTGCTCAATGACTGGGCAAGAAGACCTGACCGGAAGTCGAGCAAAGAAGTCCAGGTCGAGGACTGGGCACGAAGTCCTGGCAAGGGGCTGGGCACCGAAGACCTGACTGGAAGTTGGGCACGAAGACCTGATAAGGTAGATCGAGCAAAAGTCCAACCGGAGGAGCCGGTTGGCAAAAGGTAAACTCTCCTGAGAGGAGTAGGTGAGGATGTGTTACCCGTCGAGGGAATAGTAGGCATCGGTTTGACCTAGGGTTCCATTTGGGAGACCCGAAGTCAGAACCAAGACAGCTACGACTGTAATTATTACTTACTATGTTTTTGGGACTAACCTTAGTTGCAGGGTCAAAAGACTGATCGTCTGCAAGTGAAGGTTCTTCACTGGGCCTAGGCGCCCGAATGAAGTCAGGCGCCCGTAAGAATACGGGCGCCGAAGAGTGAAGGCAAATGCCAAAGCATAACTGCGAAGCCACTGAACCAAGGCGGATCAGGCTCCCGTGAGGTCACAGGCACCCCCATTAGCTCAGGCGCCCAAGTGGGGAGGATAAGCGCTGACCGAGCCCGTGGATAAGGATTCATAGATCGGAGGGCATGTGTCAGGCGCCCCCAACCCATCAGGCACCCGATAGAGCACTATAAAAGGGGCTCAACCCCAAGGCTTCAACAACACAATTTCTCAATGCTCCAAAGCTTTTCGTTCAAGCGCAATGCCCTGGCAAACTCTGACTTCGAGATTCCAACACCGCCGACGACCCTCTGCTCCGAAATATGTTCCACATCGGGCGTCGGTAATGAAAAGTGTAGCTATTTTCATTTCTTGCAATATTCCTGTACTCAACTTGTAAACTATTTTGCGCGATTATAGTATTGCCCAAAGTAAACGGTCAAGGACCGTGGGCCTTGGAGTAGGAGCCGACCGCGACTCTGAACCAAGTAAAAATCTGGTGTTCCTGTGTGCATTTAATTATTTCCGCTGCGTTTTCGCTCTTTATTCTATCCAAAAAAGTTTTAACGATATTCACCCGCCTCTCTATCATTTTTCTCGAACCAACAAGTGGTATCAGAGCGGGTGGCTCAAATTTGGTGCAACCACCAATTTGGGAGTTTTTCAGATTTTATGAAATTTTTAATTTCATTTTCTTTCAAATTTTTCTCGTTAATCGAGGTTGGTGCAACAACACTCGATCATTTTTTTAATTATCTTATTCCCGCACTACTAATCCAAGACCAAGTATTGGGACAGAATTTCTCTTTTTTTTATTATTTCAGAAATCTTAATGGCCATGCAAGAGGGTTTTAGCATAGCCAGACCACCACTCTTCAGTGGAGATGACTTCTCCTACTGGAAGAGTCGGATGGAAGTTCACCTGAAAACTCGGGTGGATATGTGGATTATAATCCAATCTGGTTTGGAAATCCCGAAGAATGCTGAAGGAGTGCCACAACATTACACAGAATGGGACACCTCGCTGAAGAAGAAGATCGAGGCTGATACAAAGGCAACTCAGACACTCCAATGCGGACTAACCAAAGAAGAACTGAACCGGGTGGGACCATTCAACAGTGCGAAGAAACTCTGGAGTAAGTTGATCGAGTTGCATGAAGGTACCTCCGACACCCGAATCAGCAAAAGGGGCATACTGCTGAACAAATTGTACACAATCAAAATGAACGAAGGCAAGTCAGTAGCCCAGCTCCACGCCAGGATCTAGGAGCTGATGAACGGTCTACACACAATCGGTCAAAAGGTAGAAAACCGTGACCTTATCAGGTATACCCTAAACTCCTTCCCGATAAATACTTTGTGGGCATCTATGGTAGATGCTTACAAAGTTTCTAGGGACCTTTCCAAAATTAAATTTGACAAATTATTTTCTGAACTAGAATTACATGAGAAGACTAACTGCACCTTAGCCAAGAAAGGTATTGCTTTTCTTGCTGGAAAAACAGGAAAGGTGACCAAGAAAAAGCCTCAACCAGCACCAGAGTCTGACTCAGACTCAGATTCAGAAGACAGCGATGGAGATCGACCCAAACTGGTTCGGCTAGCCCGAGACTACTACAAGGAGCTGAAGCATCATACCAACAGAAGAAAAGCCAGCCGAAAGAAGGAAGATCCAGCTGAACCATCAATGTCTAAGACCAAATCAAACGTGACTTACTACGAATGCAACAAGAAGGGACACTACAAATCGGAGTTCCCTAATCTGAAAGAAGCCAAGAAGGAAGAAGGCCTTTCAAGCTACATAGGACGAGTCTTCCTCCGAAGAAGAAGAAGAGGCCCTACAATCGAACCTGCTCGCCATGACTGCTTCGGAATAGATCGACACCGGATCAGAATCGGAGTCGAACGACGGAATGCTCACAATTTCGGAGGATGGCAAAATAACTATAAGTGGTTATTCTAAAGTTGAATTAGCAGAATTAATTGCTTACCTATCTAGTAACTCGGCGAAAGCGAAAATCCGAGTCGAGTCCCTCCGACAGGAAGTGAAATTCCTAAAAGAGGGAGCTGACTCTAGATCTTAGACTAAGAAGGTTCAAGAAGGAACCTCTGCTCAAGTTGAATAGCTTAAGAAAGAGAACTCCTCCTTGAAAACTCAAGTCAAGGACCTTAGAGTGGCTTTAGAACGATTCACTTCGGGTTCCAAGGGTCTTGACATGATCCTTGGAAAACAGAAGTCTGTTCTAAATCGATCCGAGTTAGGGCATCGAACCAAGGCTAGACAAAGGTCATACTATGCTATATTGAACTAATTTAGGCCCAAAGTTCATGCATGGGTACCCAAACATTGCCTGAACAACCAAGCTGGAACAAACCAGTATTGGATCCCCAAGGACAAGATTCGTATCTTACCTAATCATTACCGTGGCTTTAGTCCAGGGGGAGCCAACTTAAAAATAATTTTTATAGTTAGATAAATTCTTTTCTTATTTTAAAATTGCATGCTTGCTTCTTTATTTATTTTCTGCAATTTATCATGCTTAGACCTAGGACTAGTTAGATTAAGGACTAAAACGATTAACTAAAATTTGAACAACATAGTATTGGGTGGAGGTGAGATGATAGTACGTTAGGGAAGCCATTTTGGCGGAACTAACCGAAGCTACTGATCCAAGTCCCAAACTAGTTAGAGTAAAATATTTCAAGGAGTAACTTGAAGATGGATTTTCAATAAAAGGCTTTGTCAAGGAAAGGGTTGATGATTCAATAAGGCTACGGCCAAAGAAGGCCTAGTGCCTCACCATGACCTGGAAGCCAATTATTGAAAACCAAATTCACTTTACTATTGTCAGATTTGAATCTTATTTCAATTAATCATAGATTCAACCATTTTTTCAAAAATAAAATTTAAAGCATAATAAATTGTTTTTAAAATTAATTTAACTTTTCAAAATTAATCATGGTTTTTCAAAAGAAATTTCTTACTTCTATTAAAACCTATCTCACAAAACCCATAAGGTTAACATGATTGATAACTCTAGATTGGGTGAGACAGACTAGGATGTGAAAATTAATTTAGGGTATCCTTAATTCTAATTGGATCCAAATCAACAAATTCTTTATGTGTAGGAACATAAAGTTTGGACCAATGGATGTTGGATAGTGGATGCTCCAGACACATCACTGGAGACAAATTGAAATTCACCAAACTCAAGTTCAAGAACCTAGGCTCAGTAGCATTTGGCAACAATGCTACATTCAAAGTCATTGGGTCAAGTAACATTGAACTCAAATATGATTTTGTAATTCAAATGATACTCTTGGTTGAGAACTTTAAGTTTAACTTGCTTAGTATAAGTCAATTATGTGATACTAGCTATGTGTTGGTGCAGACAACACCCAAGTCGAACCTGTGTTTTGATAAATGGTAAAGGGTTCAAAAGTTAAGTCTTATTTGTTAGCTAACATGCTGCTTGAGTGTGCAGATTTAAGTCCTAGCAAAGGAATGCTAGGCACCTAGCGAAGGAATGCTAGACACTGAAACCCTAAGTCTTGGCGAAGGACAGTTGGGCACCTAGCGAAGGGCTGCTAGGATACGAAGACCTAGCGAAGGACTGCTAGGCACCGGGCGAAGGACAGCCTAGTATCCAAGACCTAGCGAAGGACTGCTAGGCACCTAGTGAAGGGCTGTTAGGATACGAAGACCTAGCGAAGGACTGCTAGGCACCGGGCGAAGGATAGCTTGGTATCAAAGACCTGGCGAAGGAACGCTAGGCAAAAGTCCAACCGGACGAGCCGGTTGGCAACAGGTAAATTCTCCTGAGAGAAGTAGGTGAGGACGCGTTCCCCGTCGAGGGAACAGTAGGCGACAGTTCGACCTAGGGCTCCATTTTGGAGACCCAAAGTCAGAACCAAGACAGCTAAGGCTGTATAAACCTTACACTTTATTGCATTATATTGTTTTGGACTAACCCTGGATGCAGGACCGAAGGAACGTGTGTTTGCAGCTCAGAATGCCCAAAGGAGAGAGGCAAATAGCTGAGCAGGGTGCCCCCAGTGTTTCGGGCGCCCCCAAGGTTAATACAAAACAAGTGAAGCAAAGATACGCTTCGGAAGCTTACTTGGCGGGGCGCCCCCGTGCTCCCGGGCACCCCCAGTGCCCGGGGCGCCCCCGTGCTCCCGGGCACCCCCAGTGCCCGGGGCGCCCCCGTGCTCCCGGGCACCCCCAGTGCCCGGGGCGCCCCCGTGCTCCCGGGCACCCCCAGTGCCCAGGGCGCCCCGCACACAAGTCAACGAAGCGGATAACTCTTATCCAGCCGAGAAGCTCGCTGAAATGGTCAACCAGGGCACCCCCAGCGTCCCCGACGCCCCCAGAGTCAATCCTCAGCCCTATTCGAGTGGGATAAGGGCTGACCAAGGTAATTCCGGATCGTTTGACACGTGGGTGGGGGGGGGGGGCGCCCCCAATGTTCAGGGCGGCCCGAAGTGCTATAAATAGCACCCAACACCAAGGCTTCTTAACAATCAAATTTTCCAATGCTTTCACGCTCTTCTACTCGAGGCGCTCCGCTACAGAAACCTCCCAACTCGAGATACAAGCGCCGATGACGTCCCTCTGCTCCGAGATACATTCCACACCGGACGTCGGTAATGAAGAGCTGTGTTTTTTTTGTTACTACACTATCACTGTAATAATTCTTTTGTAAACTGTTTTGCGCGATTATAATATTGCCCGCAGTAAACAGTCAACGACCGTGGGCCTTGGAGTAGGAGCCGACCGCGACTCCGAACCAAGTAAATTCTTGGTGTTTGCGTATTGTTCAGTTTTGTTTATTCCGCTGCGCGTTTGCTCTTAATTTTATCCGAAAAACATTTAACGATATTCACCCCCCCTCTATCGTTTTCTCTCGATCCAACAAGTGGTATCAGAGTGGGGAAGCTCAATCTTGGTGCAACCACCAGTTTGAGAATTTTTCGGATTTTCATAAAATTATTTCTTATTTTTTTCGAATTCTTATCGTTAATCGAGACCGGTGCAACACCCCTCAATATTTAATTTTTTTTATCCCGCACTACTAATCCAAGACCAAGTCTTTGGACAAAGTTTTTCTTTCTCTTCTCTCTTTTTCAGATAAGAATCCTTAATGGCCATGCAAGAAGGATTCAGCACAGCCAGACCTCGACTTTTCAGTGGAGAAGACTTTTCCTACTGGAAAAGTCGAATGGAAGTCCACCTGAAAACTCAGGTGGACATGTGGATAATCATCCAGTCTGGACTGGAGATTCCAAAGAACGCTGAAGGAGTACCACAGTCGTACACTGAGTGGGATACCGCTCTGAAAAGAAGAATTGAAGCGGATGCTAAAGCATCCCAGACTCTCCAATGTGGTCTAACAAAAGAGGAACTGAACCGGGTGGGTCCATTCAACAGCGCCAAAGAACTCTGGGGTAAGCTGATCGAACTACACGAAGGAACCTCCGACACCCGAATCAGCAAGAGGGACCTTCTGCTGAACAAACTATACACCATCAAGATGAACGAAGGCGAATCAGCAGCTCAGCTCCATGCCAGAATCCAGGAGCTGATGAACGGTCTACACACCATTGGTCACAAGGTAGAAAACCGTGACCTAATAAGGTATGACCTTAACGCTTTCCCAAGAAACACCTTGTGGGCATCTATGGTAGATGCTTACAAAGTTTCTAGGGATCTTTCCAAAATTAAGTTAGATGAACTTTTTTCTGAACTTGAATTACATGAACAGACTAACTGCAATTTGGCCGAGAAAGGTATCGCCTTTCTTGCAGGAAAAACTGGAAGGACAACCAAAAAGAAGCCTCAACCTGCACCCGAGTCTGACTCAGATTCAGACTCAGAAGATAGCGAGGGAAATCTGCCTAAGTTGGTTCGGCTAGCCCGAGACTGCTACAAAGAACTAAAGAATCAGACTAACAAAAGAAAAGTCAGCCGAAGAAAGGAAGAACCAACTGAACCCTCAAATGAAAAGATCAAACCCAACGTAACCTGCTATGAGTGCAAGAAGAAGGGTCACTACAAGACTGAATGCCCCAACCTGAAGGAAACAAAGAAGACAAGAAAGAAGAAGGCACTTCAGGCAACGTGGGACGAGTCCTCCTTCTCCGAAGAAGAAGAGGTGCCACAGTCAAACCTGCTCGCACTAACTGCCTCAGAAGAAATAGAGACAGAGTTAGAGTTGGAGCCGGACAACGGCAAACTCACATTCTCAGAGGACGGAGAAATAACTGTAAGTGGTTTTATAAGAATTCAATTAAATGAGTTAATTTTGTATCTTTCTCGAGATTTGGCAAAAGCTAAACTCCGAGTCGAATCTCTCCGACAGGAAGTAAAACTCCTGAAAGAGAGAGCTGACTCTAGACCCTTAACTGAGAAGGTTCAAGAAGGATCCTCTATTCAAGTTGAAAAACTTGAAAAAGAGAACTCCTCCTTGAAAACTCAAGTTAAGGACCTTAGATGAGCTTTAGAACGATTCACTTCTAGTTCCAAGGGTCTTGATATGATTCTTGGGAAATAGAAGTCAGTTCTAAATCGATCCGGACTAGGATACAGAACCAAATCTAGACAAAGATCCTACTATGCTGTACTGAACCAGTCCAGAACTAAAGTTCAGGCATGGGTACCCAAACTATGCCTGAACAAACAAACTGGATCAAATCAGTATTGGATCCCCAAGGACAAGATTCATATCTTGCCTAACCATTATCGTGGCTTTAGTCCAGGGGGAGCCAAATTAAAAATTATATTTATTGTTAGATAGAATTCAATTTTTTTAAATTGTATGTTTGCTTATTTATTTAATTTCTGCAATTTACCATGCTTAGACTTAGGACTGGTTAGTTTAAGGACTGAACCAACTTAGCTGAAATTTGACAACATAGTATTGGGAGGAGGTGAGATGATAGTACGTTAGGGAAACCAATTATAATAAGGTCAAGTATACTCTACTTGATTTCTTTAGACTGGTGAAACTAGCCGAAGCTACCGATCCAAGACCCAAACTAGTTAGACCAGAATTTTTCAAATAATAATTTTGAAAATGAAATTTTATTAAAAGGCTTTATCAAGGAAAGGGTTGATGATCCAATAAGGCTACGACCAAAGAAGCCTAGTGCCTCGCCAAGACCTGGAAGCCGATTTCTGAAATCCAAATTCAAAATATTCTTTGTAAAATTAAAATCTAACACAAATTTTCAGTTACGTGTAGATTCAAACATTTTTTTTCAAAATAAATTCAATTGTTTTCAAAATTAATTTAAGTGTTTCAAAATAAATCATAATTTTTTTCAAAATAATATTACTTACCAAAACCTGTCCCACAAAACCTGTAAGGCTAACGTGATTAATAATCCTAGATTGGGTGGGACGGCAAACTTAATCAAAATTCAATTAATAACTGCATTTTTTTTCAAACATTTAGTTTAGAACGGCACTGACTTAACGATAGTCAAACCTTGGTCAAAATAGTCAAACCATGGTCAAAGTAGTCAAACCATGATCAAAACAGTCAAACCATGATCAAAATAGTCAAACCATGGTCAAAGTAGTCAAACCATGATCAAAGTAGTCAAACCATGGTTAAACCAATCAAATCTGGTCAAACAGCTCTATCCCGGGAGCCCATGAACCCTCGGGCCCCCCCGTCCTTCCTGTCTCATTCAAGACAAAAAGCTGCAAAAGCAGCTATTGAGGGCGCCCAGACCCTTGTGGGCGCCCCAAGGCTCACCAAATGGCAAAAAGTCTGCCACTTCTCACGAACCAGGGCGCCCGGGTCCTCACGGGCGCCCCCATATGAGTAGTCAAAAGCGGAAAGCTGCCAAAAGGTAGCTGCAGCCCTGCGGGGGGCGCCCTCGCCCTCCGAGGCACCCTCACACACTAGGGCGCCCGGCTGAGCCCTATAAAAAGTCTTCAAGCCTCACTCACTTCCCACACCAAAAAATCCTCTCTTCTCAACTTCCTTCCTTCCAAGAGACCTTGCAACCCTCTCGAGCTCTCAGCCTCGACAATGCCTCCCCGAGCTGCCACCCGGTATAATTTTATTTGCATTTAAGTTAATTTCAATGCAATTCCTTCATACTTTCTTTAATGCAATTCCTTAGAAAACGCCGAGCAAACTAAGCAAACCCCGGTACCGAACCTAGTCCCGATCCTAGGTTTCCAACTTTAGAACTTTGTAACAAGTTTGCTCAAACAACCTATAAGCCCATAAAAACTAGTTATCTCAATAGACAATTCTTCACCCAATCGTGTCCATTGGCAATAAATATTATAAACTTTTACCAACTCGATAACCTAGTATTCTGCACACATCCTATTAATACAACCTTATGTGCAGAATTCTATAATAATATAGTCTGACAAGATCAGCTTAGCTTTGTCACCACAGTCCAAGGGATGCCTCTATCCATCACACCCTCCTTACTTAACCGATTTCTTGGACTACGATTCTCTCAGTCCACCTTTTGTTGCTATCCTCCTAGGGATCCTCCATTTGATGCCCCCTACTCACACATTACACTAGACACTCTCCAGCACCCCCTTCTGCCACATCATCACCTCTATCCTACATCACCACGGTCGTAACATTACCGTAGGTGAAATGACCGAGATGATCGATTTCGACGAGATAGGATTTAGGAACTTTTCCCTAGCTAGTATAGAGGTCTCGGCTACCGGGGTTTCATCCTGGAGACGTCAGAGAGCAGTACCCCAGATCGACTCAGACGAGGAGGTTGAAGTCGATGTCGCAGATTTAGCAGCAGAGGTTCGTGAGCACATAGACGAGCCCCCACCACCGACACTCTACAAGCGAGTGACCCGACTTGAGACACAGGTCTAGAGCCTCCGGGAGGAAGTAGAGGCAAATCATGCTGAAGAAATGGAGACAAATTAGGGCTATTACACTGAGTACACGAATGCCCTCAGAGCTGATAGGGAGACCAACGACGCACGATATCAGGAGATGATGGCACTATTTCGATCATGGAAGCCAGGCTCTTCTGATCATCCCAGTCCCTCCTTCTAGATTTGACTAGCATTGTACTCTTGACTGGTTGACTGCCCCTACTTAGTAGGGTTGACTCGAGTCTGTTTATTGTGTGACTATCCTGGTCCTCTCCTGTGACCAGCTGACTTATGTAGTTGACTACTTGGCTTTTTCATGATTATCTGATCTTTATTAGGATTATGCTTTGTAGAATAGGGTTACTATATTTTTTCTGCTTTAAGTGATTTGAAAAATCAATTTGTAAAACAGTTTTAAAATTTGCTTTACTTAATGTTCAAAACCTTTTTAATAGTTTTTTTACCTAGTTTTATTGTCAAAAACTACCCCCTTCAAAACTAGGGCTTTTTCGTAAAATGGACTTAGCCTAGGCCCTAACCCTAGAAATGCATGCACCTATAGATCTAGAAGTCAGCATCTCACAAGCACCTTAGGGTACTTTTGAGTGATAACCTAGAATGGGTGGAGATGCTTAGGTCTTTGCCTTAATTCAAGATGCTTTAAGTCAGTGCATCTGTAGTAATTGGGGCACTAAATACAACTAAATACAGTAATCAAGTTAAGTGTCAAGCTTAGACAATCTAACTTGAGCAGAACACTTAACTCGACTAACCCTAGCGAAAACTACTGTTTATAATAGGTAGTAAGTAGCTAATTGAGTTAGACAGGTCCCTACAGAGAAAATTTAATTGGTTTGTTTCAGTTTATCTTGCATTAGTTCAGTACAACACATTATTCTGTTATATGCAAGTTATTTATTATTTTGCGATATTGTTTTTTTTGATATATGACAAAGGGGGAGAGATAGGAAAGGAGAATTTTTTCAAAATTTTATCCTTTATTCAAAAAGTACTTACTCATACTTACTCTATTTTTTCTCTTTCAAAGTACTTAACCTGTTTTTTTCCAAAAACTCTATTTTTTCAAAGTACTTAACCTGTTTTTTCCAAAACTATTTTTTTCTCTTTCAAAGTACTTAACCTGTTTTCGAAAACTGTTTTCAAAAGTACTTGGTCTAAATTATTTTCAAAATAAAGTATTTTCTAAAGTACTTAAACTTAAGTGATCACTAAGTACTTATTTCTAAACTTCCCTAGAAAAGTTTCGAAGTACTAAAGAGATTGAAAACTTTTAAAAGTACTTTCAAAAACTCAAAAGAGATATTTTAGAAATTT
The DNA here is from genome assembly GCA_024364735.1 of Boesenbergia rotunda. Lineage (NCBI taxonomy): Eukaryota > Viridiplantae > Streptophyta > Magnoliopsida > Zingiberales > Zingiberaceae > Boesenbergia > Boesenbergia rotunda. The sequence continues at coordinate 26,909 of JAGFNQ010000958.1, read as the reverse complement.
TTTTCACTAAGTTGTTTCTCTAAAAATGTCTAAGTATACAAATTTTTTTGGGAAAATTTACTTTTGAAAAATCTTCTATGTTTTGAAAAAATAACTCCATCATGTTGACTTAGAAATTTTTCAAACCCCACGAAACCTTGAAAATCCTAGGGGGAGATTCCTTCCAGGCGGAGGGAACTAAACTAATTTATCATTTACTCTGATTAACTTAACTTTTTGAATCGGGTTGCCATAAATCAAAAAGGGGGAGATTGTTGGTGCAGACAGCACCCAAGTCGAACCTGTGTTTTGATAAATGGCAAAGGGTTAAAAAGTTAAGTCTTATTTGTTATCTAACATGTTGCTTGAGTGTGCAGATTTAAGTCCTAGCAAAGGAATGCTAGGCACCTAGCGAAGGAATGCTAGGCACTGAAACCCTAAGTCCTGGCGAAGGGCAGCTGGGCACCTAGCGAAGGGCTGCTAGGATACGAAGACCCAGCGAAGGACTGCTAGGCACCGGGCGAAGGACAGCCTGGTATCCAAGACCTAGCGAAGGATTGCTAGGCACCTAGCGAAGGACTGTTAGGCACCGAGCGAAGGACAGCTTGGTATCCAAGACCTGGCGAAGGAACGCTAGGCAAAAGTCCAACCGGAGGAGCCGGTTGGAAACAGGTAAATTCTCCTGAGAGGAGTAGGTGAGGACACGTTCCCCGTCGAGGGAACAGTAGGCGTCGGTTCGACCTAGGGCTCCATTTTGGAGATCCAAAGTCAGAACCAAGACAACTAAGACTATATAAACCTTATACTTTATTGTTTTATATTGTTTTGGACTAACCCTGGATGCAGGACCGAAGGAACGTATGTTTGCAGCTTAGAATGCCCAAAGGAGAGAGGCAAGTAGCTGAGTAGGGCGCCCCCAGTGTTCCGGGCGCCCCCAAGGTCAATACAAAACAAGTGAAGCAAAGATACGCTTCGGAAGCTTACTGGGCGGGGCGCCCCCGTGCTCCCGGGCGCCCTGCACACAAGCCAACGAAGCGGATAACTCTTATCCAGCCGAGAAGCTCGCTGAAATGGTCAACTAGGGCGCCCCTAGAGTCAATCCTCAGCCCTATTCGAGTGGGATAAGGGCTGACCAAGGTAATTCCGGATCGGTTGACACGTGGGGGGGGGGGCGCCCCCAACGTTCAGGGTGCCCCGAAGTGCTATAAATAGCACCCAACACCAAGGCTTCTCAACAATCAAGTTTTCCAACGCTTTCAGGCTCTTCTACTCGAGGCGCTCCACTACAGGAACCTCCCAACTCGAGATACAAGCGCCGATGACGTATCTCTGCTCGGAGATACATTCCACACCGGACGTCGGTAATGAAGAGCTGTGTTTTTTTTTGTTACTGCACTATCACTGTAATCATTCTTTTGTAAACTGTTTTGCGCGATTATACTATTGCCCACAGTAAACGGTCAATGACTGTGGGCCTTGGAGTAGGAGCCGACCGCGACTCCGAACCAAGTAAATTCTTGGTGTTTGCGTATTGTTCAGTTTTGTTTATTCCGCTGCGCGTTTGCTCTTAATTTTATCCGAAAAACGTTTAACGATATTCACCCCCCCCCCCTTTATCGTTTTCTCTCGATCCAATGCTATGTAGTTACCTTTACCAACTCTGACTGCCTGATTATAAATTTGCAAGACTCAGAAGTCATGCTTAAGGGCACTAGGAAAAATAATGTTTACACTATAAACCTACCCTTAATACCTAAATGCTTCTTAACTCAGTTAGAAGAATCAAACCTCTGGCATAGGAGATTAGGTCACACTAATCTAAGATTAATTTCAAAAATCACCCAGCTTGGCCTAATTAAATGAATACCAAAAATTAAGAACCATGAAAACATAATATGTGAATAATGCAACCAAGGTAAACAAACTAGGTCTAATCACTAACAAATTCAATCAGATCTAACTCAAACTACGCTTGAGCTCCTGCACCTTGACCTATTTGATTCGCATGGAGCCAAGTCACTATGCGGAAACTGGTACTGCTTAGTAATTATCGATGATTACTCTAGGTTTACTTGGGTTAGTTTCCTAAAGACTAAGGATGAAACCCTAAACCTGTTTATTGATTTTTGTAAGATAATTGAAAATCAAAATGATACCAAAATCAAAAGACTTAGGAGTGATCACGTTGGAGAGTTTGAAAATCAAAGGTTCGAGGAATTTTGTAGAATAAACGGGTATATAAATGAATTTTTGTGTCCTAGAACCCCCCAACAAAATGGGATAGTCGAACGGAAAAATAGAACCCTACAGGAAGCCGCTAGGACTATGCTCAATGAATTCAACCTAGCTAATCAATTTTGGGCAGAAGCAATTAGTACGACTTGCTATATCCAAAATAGGGTCCTAATCAACAAACGACATAATAAAATTCCCTATGAATTATATTACCATAGACTTCCAAACCTACATTACCTAAGGGTCTTTGGGTGCAAAGTCCATATCGTAAACACCAAGGACTACCTAGGTAAATTTCAGTCTAAGTCAACCCCAGGGGTCTTCTTAGGATATTCAACAACAAGTAGGGCCTATAGGGTCTACAATAAACAAACTAACAAAATTAAAGAAACAATAAAACTAATATTTGATGAGGAAACTAATTCAAAATCTAATAATCTAGATTTAAATTCATCAAATATTGATCATGAAGATAATGAACAAATTATTGAACCATCAATTGAACCACTAGTTAAACCTCTAAGTGAACTGACTATTGAACTAACTATTGAGTCAATTGAACTAATAATTGAACCAACCCAAGTAGTTGAATCGAATATTGAACCGAACCATCCAGCCAGACCTAAGGATGAACCAAGCTCTAGAAGAACCAAGAAACCCAGACTCAGTCACCCAACTGATCAAATTATGGGTGATCCAACCTTAGGAGTCAGAACTAGGTCTTCCTATAGAAATCTTAGTCTGATTGCACTGATTTCGGAAATCGAAGCTAAGACTATAGAGGAAGCCTTACCTGATCCTAATTGGATCATAGCAATGCAAGAGGAGTTAGCCCAATTTAAAAAGAACCAAGTCTGCGAACTAGTACCTAAACCTGAGTGCAAATCCATTATTGACACTAAGTGGGTGTTTTGGAATAAGCTAAATGACCAAGGGGAAATAGTTAGAAATAAAGCCCGCTTAGTAGCTAAAAGGTTCAGTCAAGTCGAAGGGTTAGACTATGATGAAACCTATGCCCCAGTAGCCAGACTTGAGTCTATTAGAATGTTGCTAGCCTTTGCAACCCATAAAGGATTTAAACTCTACCAAATGGATGTAAAATCAGCCTTTCTGAATAGGTTTATTAGAGAAGAAGTCTACGTAGGACAACCCCCCGATTTTGAGGACTTAGAAAAACCTGACCAAGTTTACAAACTCAATAAGGCACTGTATGGACTAAAACAAGCACCTAGGGCATGGTATGAACGCCTATCGACCTACCTCATTTCTAAGGGATTTAACCAAGGACAAATTGACTCAACCCTTTTTGTCAAGACCTTAGAAAAAGATATCATTATTGCCCAAATCTATGTTGACGATATAATTTTTGGTTCCACCAACTCAAATTTCTTAAAAGAATTTGTAAAAATAATGAAAAATGAATTCGAAATGAGCTTAGTTGGTGAGCTCAACTTCTTTCTAGGATTACAAATTAAGCAGACTAGGGATTAAAATTATGTCCATCAATCTAAATATGCTAAGGAGTTAATAAAGAAATTTAAAATAGATAACTCCAAAAGCATAAGTACCCCTATGGCCACAAATGTAAAAATAAATAGTGACCCTCATGGTAAACCTGTAGACCTTAAACTATATCGAAGTATGATTGGTAGTCTACTTTACCTTATAGCCAGCAGATCTGATATCCTTTTCGCTGTAGGAATGTGTGCAAGATACCAAACCTGTGCTATGGAAACACACTTAGCAGCCCTAAAAAGAATACTTAGGTACATTAAGGGCGCCCTAAATGTAGGGATTTGGTATCCTGGGACCTCAATTTTTGACCTGTCAGGATACTCAGATTCTGACTATGCTGATTGCAAACTAGATAGAAAGAGTACAAGTGGAAGCTGCCTACTTTTAGGAAATAGTCTAGTAAGTTGGTGCAGTAGAAACCACCACTACGTAGCTCTATCCACAACCGAAGCTGAGTATGTTGCTTTAGGAGAGTGTGTAGCACAACTCTTATGGATTATGCACACTCTTAAGGACTTCCAGCTTGATTACACCCAAACCCAAGTCTACATTGATAATATAAGTTCAATTAATCTAACTAAGAACCTAATCCAACACTCTAGAACTAAACACATAGAGGTTAAACATCACTTCGTAAGAGATTTCTTCCAGGGGGAGGAAATTAAAACACAGGGGGAGATTTCTTCCAGGGGAGGAAATTAAAACTGGTACTTTACCTAATTTTTGTTTAACTTAACTTTTGGAACCGAGTTGCCATAAATCAAAAAGGGGGGATTGTTGGTGCAAGCAACACCTATGTCAAACCTGGGTTTTGATAATGGCAAAGGTTTTAGAAGTTAAGATGCTATTGTTGTCTAAAATGTTCACTGAGTGTGCAGGAAGAAGCCCTAGGTACACTAGGCAAGAAGTCCTGCCAAAGGGCTGGGCAAAGAAGTCCTGGTCAAGGACTAGGCAAGAAGACCTGACCGGAAGTCGGGTAAAGATGTCCTGGTTAAGGACTGGGCACGAAGTCCTGGCAAGGGGCTGGGCACTTATGACCTGACAAGAAGTTGGGCACAAAGACCTGATCAAGTGGATCGGGCAAAAGTCCAACCGGAGGAGCCGATTGGCAAAAGGTAAACTCTCCTAAGAGGAGTAGGTGAGGATGCGTACCCCGTTGAGGGAATAGTAGGTGTCGGTTTGACCTAGGGTTCTATTTGGGAGACCCGAAGTCAAACCAAGACAGCTACGGCTGTAATTATTACTTACTATGTTTTTGGGGCTAACCTTAGTTGCAGGGTCGAAGCACTAATCATCTGCAAGTGAAGGTTCTTCACTGGGCCTAGGCACCCGAATGAAGTCAGGCGCCAGTAAGGATACGGGCGCCCAAGAGTCAAGGCAAATCCCAAAGCATAACTGCGAAGCCACTGAACCAAGGCGGATCAGGCGCCCGTGAGGTCACGAGCACCCCCATCATCTCAGGCGCCCAAGTGGGGAGGATAAGCGTTGACCGAGCCCGCGGATAAGGATTCACAGATCGGAGGGCACGTGTTAGGCGCCCCCAACCCATCAGGCGCCCGATAGAGCACTATAAAAGGGGCTCGACCCCAAGGCTTCAACAAAATAATTTCTCAACGCTCCAAAGCTTTTCGTTCAAGCGCTACGCCCTGGCAAACTCAGACTTCGAGATTCCAGCGCTGACAATGACCCTCTGCTCCAAAATACGATCCACATCGGGCGTCGGTAACGAAAAGTGTAGCTATTTTCATTTCTTGCAATATTCTTGTACTCAACTTGTAAACTGTTTTGCACGATTATAGTATTGCCCAAAGTAAACGGTCAAGGACCGTGGGCCTTGGAGTAGGAGCCGACCGCGACTCCGAACCATGTAAAAATCTGGTGTTCCTGTGGTCATTTAATTATTTCCGTTGCGTTTTCGCTCTTTATTCTATCCGAAAAAGTTTTAACGATATTTACCCCCCTCTATCATTTTTCTCGATCCAACACTATCATCTCACCTCCACCTAATACTAGGTTGATCATGTTTTAATTATTCATTTTCCTATAACCATTCTAGGACATGCATAAATTTAAATACGAATGACATGACATATATTTTAAAGAAATAGCAGATGCATGGCATGACAATTATGCATGAGTCAAACAATTCAAATCATTTTATTTAAGTGTCTAAAAATATATCAAATTCCTGATTTGATACATATCGTGCGAACCCGTGAATATGTCAACCCACTTTGACATATTTGTTGTTATTTAGTTAGGGGTTTCAGTTGAATATGATTTTATTTGGTTGCAGTTTAAGTTATTTAAGAATTAATTGGATTTAAGTTGAAGTAATTAAGATTTAATTAAAGTTAAATTGATTAAGAATTAATTGATATTGAACTAATTAAAGATTAATTAATGTTGAAATAATTAAAGATTAAATAAATTTGGAATAATTAAAGATTAATTGAATTTGAATTAATTAAAGATTAATTGAATTTGAATTAATAAAGATTAATTGAATTTGAATTAATTAAAGATTAATTGAATTTTGAATTAATTAAAGATTAATTGAATTTAAATTAAATAAGAATTAAGATTAAGATAATTAAGGATTATTTAAGATTGAAATAAATAAGGTAAAAATTGTTAAGATTTTATTATATTTAAATTTTAACATTTCTTGGTTAGATAATATTTGTGAGTTTAGCTTCTTCATTTTTATTATTTCAAAAATTTCTGATTCCTTTACTATTTCCTCTTTATTTATCTTTTCAAGTTTTTCTAATAATTCTGATATATTTGAATAATTGTGAACCTTATTCCTCCTCATCCTCAAAATTACAACTTTCAATATCCTCAAAGTAGGTGGAGTAATTTGGGTCACTAGTTAATGATTTGTAATAATCTTCAATATTTTCTAAAGATTTGACAATTAAATTATCATATAAGAGAATTTCATTTCTATTATCCTCAAAATTATCAGAGATATTTTCAATTTTATCCTTACGATTTTCTAAAATATCAATAAAATTTTCAAATTTAAATTTTGTGTTATCAGTAATATTTTCAAATATGAATTCAGATTTATCAGTAATATTTTCAAATTGAATTCAGATTTATCACTAAAATTATCAGATTTAATTTCAATATTATCAGTAAAATTATCAGATTTAATTTCAATATTAACAGTAAAATTATCAGATTTAATTTCAATATTTTCAGAATTAATTACAAAAATCATTGAATTTAAATTCAGGATTAAATAATTAATTTCTGACATTTTAGCAATATCTACATCTTCTAATTCGGCATGCAAAATATTAATCTGACTATGCAGGGAATTTAATTTTTCAGAAAAATTTCCTAACTTATCATATGACAATGCAGGAATTTGAAAATTTTTCGGAATATAAATTTTGTGTACCTTTGTCAGACATTTATTCTTGTAGTGTCCATATTTTTCGCACATGAAGCATTTGATGTGATCTTTGTTCCTCCGACCTCCTGGCGCTGGTACGTCTTTTGTCATCGGTGAAGAATGAGTCTTACGATTAGGGCACTGATTTTTATTGTGCCCTCTCTCCCTACACTTGAAACATATTATATGGAATTTAAAATTTGGCATTTAAAAAATTATACCTGATTCACCCCTGGGCTTCCCCTCAACTCCTGGCGTCTTTGCTCCGTCGGCGGTTAGTCCGGTGAAGAGCGGTCTTGCTCTGATACCAATTGTAGGACCGATGTCGTCGATAGAGGGGGGGGGGTGAATATCGACCGTAAAAGATATTCGGAAACTTCGTAAACTTTTCAATATTCGTTCTAATCAATGTTAGTAGCACAGCGGAAAATAAAGCAGTAAAATAAAGAACGAGATAAATTGCACAAGGGATTTTACTTGGTTCCCGAGCCCCCAGGGTCAGTACATCCAAGGCCTAAGCACGGGAGCGCCCGTCCACTAATGGTCTACTTTCCGGACTTTCCGGAGGTGGAGAAGCCCGTCTTACAGTGCAAGAGTTAAAACAAAAGGATAAATAAATTTAAATGTAGAATGTAAACTCAAACCGAACAAACAGATTGAAACTCGGCCGATCTGGACCTCCGAAGTGCCGCGCACTTCCTCATGGAGCCTCCTGGTCGTAGAGCCTCATCGTTAGCGCTTTGTCATCACTCAGGAAGCTTAGAATCGTTTCAGAATGTTGTGTTTCGAGCTGAGGGGTCGAAGCCCCTTTTATAGTCTTCATTGGGGCGCCAGTGATCACTGGGGTGCCTCAAAGGGCTTGGTCCAAGCTTATCTCCGCGCCGAACTCGTCATAGCAGATAAGCCTCTTGACCAAGGCGCCCTTGACCACCCAGGTGCCTCATTGAACCCAGTCAAAGCTTATCTCTGATTCGAACTCGCAGCAGCAGATACTGCTTTCAACCAGGGAACCTGTATCATACGGGGCGCCTGAATGAAAGCCTGTTTTACCTCCTTTCATGGAGGTGCCCTGGATGATGGAGGTGCCTAGCTCCATCTAGGCACCTGCTTCAATGGGGGCACCTAGCAGCCAACCTTCCAGCTGCTTTGTGTGTTGTTTGCCTATTTTGTCTTCCATTCTAGGTACCTGCAAGATACACAAATACAAAGCAAACACATATACAACCTTAGCCTTAATGAAGTGGTTCTGACTTCGGATTTCCATGAAACCCTAGGTCGAACCGACGCAAGTTCCCACCCCCGGGAACGCGCCTTCAACCTACTCCTCTAAGGAGACGGTTGCCACCCTGTCCATTCGGATGGACTTTTACTTAGCTTTCGATACTCTCGGATCTCGAGACGTCCGAACCTCGACCTGTCTCTACTTATGTCCTTAGTCATTGCTCAGCTAAGTTGCTCAATCCCTCGGACCAAGACTTCGTGCCCAAACCCTAGGTCCAGGACTTCGGTGCCCAACCCTCGGCCAGGACTTCGTGCCCAATTTCTCAAACTAGGTCTTCGGTGCCCAACCCTCGGCCAGGACTAAATGCCCATCTTCACTCACCAGGTCTTAGTGCCCAGCCTCACTCACCAGGACTTAGTGCCCAATTCCTTGAACCAGGACTTCATGCCTAGGTTAACTAGAACTTTGGTTCACTTTGGTACTCCTCTCTTGACTTGTCCTTCCCTTGTTCAATGTATCACTAACTTAAGCATATTGTCAAACATTGAAATACTTAGAGGAGGACATCACTGATGCATCTTGCACCAACACTTTTACCTCGATATTTCTCCACATCAACCTTGAATTCTTTGAACTTATCAAAGCATTTAGACTTGCGACACATCAGGTAAATGTACCCATACCTTGAATAATTGTGAATGAAAGTGATGAAATATTCAAAGCCATCTCTAGCTTGGATTGACATGGGACCACACAAATTAGAATGAATCAGTTATAACACATCTTTGGCCCTATACCCCTTAGCCTTGAAAGGCCTCTTGGTCATCTTACCTTCTAAGCAAGTCTCATAGGTTGGGAGATCCTCCACCACCAATGAACCCAGGGGCCCATCGGCTATCAACCTCTGAATCCTACTAAGGTTAATATGACCAAACCTAAGGTGCCAAAGATATGTCTGAATCATCTTAGAAGGTTCTTTTCTCTTATTTGAGTTATATGATGAGCTATTTACTTCAGTGTGCATCATGGGAGGTTTTGGTTCCAGAGTATACAGATTGGCAACCATTGTACCTGAACAGATAATCTCTTTGTTTCTCTTAATAACAACTTTATTATAAAAAGTAATAGAATATCCATCCTTAAACAACTTAGAAATTGAAATTAAATTCTTTCTAAATGAAGGTACATAAAGGCAATCTCCTAGAACTAACACTTTATTTCTCTCAAAAGACAAATAAATGACTCCCACTGCAACTGCTGCTACTCTTATAGCATCGCCCATATAGACCACGATTTCTTCATCCGTTAGCCGTCGTGTTTCCTGGAACCCCTACAGAGTATTGCAGACATGGTCAGTGGCTCCTGAATCTACACACCAGGTACTGATAGATAGCACCGCTAAACATATTTCAACGACTAAAACTGAAGAAATACCTTTGCTTTAACGACGGAGATAGTCCGCCTTCCAGTGCCCAGTTTGTTTGCACGTGAATCACTTGCCTTTCGGCTTCTTCACGCCAGTCCGGGGTCCTTGCGATGCTCCTACCTTCTTGAACCCTTCTCGTTTCTTCTTCCTACCTTTCGGCTTAGAAGAAGAAACCCTTTGAGTCACTAAGGCCTGTGCGTTCTGACGAAAGAGGCCCTCTGCCGCCTGGAGTTCTCTTAGCAGTTCACCCAACGTATAATTCCTTTTGTTCATATTTTAGTTGAGCCTGAACTGTTAGATGTGTATACTGAAAGACATGCTTCTTTTATATATATGAACATCTTTATTTTGAAAAGAGAATCACAACTACACTAGGTGCCTGTTTATATTAGTACATGCATGAAGTCCAATTACTTTGCATTGTAGATAACATGGTGTGTGGTGTCACACGGAAGATCATGTTATCAATTCCTTGCTTAGTATAAATAGAGGCTCACAACCGAGATGGAATTGGACAACCCATCGGAATGGTTGTAGTGTAATTAGGTGTGGTTGGTCTTGACCATAGGATTACGCTAGTGTGCTTTGAGTACATTGAGCAGGACCAAAACACGAGGTTATCCAATTTGTACTGCATCGATAATTGGATAGGACCTCAGATTTTATTATGGAGTACGATCCCTTAATCCCGATATAATAATGGGCATATATTATTAACTATTATTTCTTTATTTTACCAATGGGCGAGATCTATTCTATTAGATCGATAGGCCCGGTAAGTTGGGAGATAATATTAATAATATGATGTGCCGTTGATTATTGACGAAATCCGTGTCCTGGTGAGTCGGGTTGATGATGCTCCCTTGATAAGTTCGAAAGGTTCATCATGCTAAACCCTGCAGGTGGATTTGATCCGGCATGATGATAAGGTCGAGTGGTACTAGTCGAGGATCCAGAAGTTAATTAATTTAAATTGTCAGTAATTTAATTAATTAACGGGCATTCAAAATCTTAAATACGGGGGGATGGACGACTTGTAATAAGTGGAGCCCATATGTAAATATGGGGGTTGGTGAGGTAATTCAATGGGAATCCTTTAGTGGAATGGATCTTCATTAATGGACTGGGTCCATTAGCAGGCCAAGATCCAACTCCTCCTCATGGTCCCTATCGTAGCCCTATATAAACCCCATGGTGATATGAAACCAAGTTGAATAATTGATCCAAGGAAACACAGGGAAAATCTTAAGTTTTTCCTCTCCTCTTCTCTCTCTGCAGCGCCGAACGGAAGGGAGCAGTTATCTTCTCCAATTAATTGGAAACACATGTAATTAATCATATTCTTCTACAATTAATTGGAAATAGAAATGCATGAAACATATGCAATTAATCCACATTAATTGGATTAATTGGAAATGCATGAAATGCATGCAATTGATTGGATCGAATGAAAAACAAATAAATGCATGCGTTTCTTCTCCATGCGTTTCATCTCCACGAAATTGAATTAATCCGTTTGCTTCCCAAATTAATTGCATGCGCAATTAATCTATTAATAGTTGCCTCACGCAACTTCGCAAATAAGAAGGAAAAATTTCTTGCAGCAATTTCTTGGAGCAGAGCAGAAGAAATTGCGGCAATTTCTTGCAGCAAAAACAGCATTTTCTTGGAGCGAAAGAAATTGCTTTGCTGGAGAAAATCTGTTCAGGCAGATTGGACTTCTCCAAACAAAGTTGCTCGAGCAATTTTGGCGCTGACAGTGGAGGAGAGGATTAGTAAGATTTGTGTTCGGATTGTCTTCTTCCAAGGAGCGGCCGGTGGCTTCCCTTTGGTAAGGGATTGGTTGGCGTAAGGAGAAGGGATCAACTTGGTGACCACAGATCTTGGTAGATCGTCGCCCACACGACGTCTAAGAGGGGAGGGTCATACGGTAGAAGATCGTAAGGTAATAGAAGGTACATTCTTCCTTGGCTCCTTTCGGTATGTTATTATGTGCCTTATTCATGTGCCTTGTCATTTCATATTTGTTATTTAATTATTTTGATTGCGAATCATAGTCAATAATTATTTAACTGGACCCCGACCATAAACACAAAAGCCGGCGATCAACTCGTCGCCTTTTCCGCAGTCGAACGGTCGAGCAAATTGCAAGACCAATTTTGGTAATTGGCTAAGTTGCAATTTGAATCGTTCGATACGGCACGAGAAGGTCGATGGGAGACACCTCTCCATTCGGATTAAATTTTTAATCTGTAGCCATAAAGAGGTCTCTCGGATCGACCAGGTATTCGCTTAGGAAACCTGCCAAGCCATACCCAACATGAACTGCTCAAAACTCCTTGGCAGAGACTGGAGTATAATATCGACCTGGGATTCCCCGTCGATTTCAGCTCCCAGTACCTCAATCTCATTGAGGTGAGCCATCATCTTTAGGACATGATCTATTATGGGTGTCCCTTCAACTATAGTAGTTGACATCATATTCTTCATCGTTTTTTGCCTAGAAGCTCGACCTTGGTGCCCGATGAGGTCTTTGAGGTTCAGCATCATGTCACTAGCAGTGGGCATGGCCTGATGCTGATGTTGCAGCACATTCGACATAGATGCTAGAATGTAGCACCGCGCCATCTCATCTGCCTTCTTCGACTTCTTGTAACACTCCCTCAACTCTTCACCAGAGTCTTCTCTAGGATTTTCCAGACATTCTTCGAAGAGTACAAATTTGTACTCCTCAGCAGTGAGGACAATGTCAAGGTTCCTCTTCCAGTCTATGCAGTTTGGTCCAGTAAGTTTATTGTCCTTAAAAATTGTTGCTAGTGGAGTAAAGACCATTATGAAAAACCTGAGAATCACAACATACACTACTTTAGAGAACGAAAATAAATTGATTCCTCAAAACAATTAATTTTCGAAATCAACCAACACCCCTATACACTGAGAAATTTGTATGTCACGATGGTGTGGACGTATACGAATCCCTACATTAGTAAGAGGAGGTTTTACCCATCGATCTTACTATCTTATCAACCTAACTTTTTGACAAGATCAATAGTTGGTTTCCTTCGGCTCTGCAAAATAATAGCAGTGACTCCGATGGGGAGGTTACTATTATTCGCATCTAAGTGTGCACCATTACACGACACTAAGAAAATTATTTTCGATTATGTGCCTTCCAATGGGGAAGTACACACGCTCTTCAATAATTTCCTATAGTCTTTTTTGACCCAGTGATTCATAGAACAAGACCATCCGATAGGGATGAAGGCACTCAGAGCCGACGCGCAGACTTGTTCGCATCACTTGTCGAATTGTAATGGAAGCCGCGGGACCCTTATGGTCCCTCTCCCACTTAGTAATTTATCTCGAAAAATTTTCTAGCACAATCACACAACCAAGCACATAACCAATAACATGAAAATAAAATAATGAAAATCCTAGATTTTCCAACTTTCATGGCCCCTTGGTCTCTAATGTGCCTCCAGTCGTGTCGTCACTTCATCCGCTCCTCCCTTTCTTCTGCGCATGCTACCTTGAGGGATCTCCGAGCCGAAATGAAAAGTTAATTATTTACAACATTGATCCTATACTCCACCAAGGAGTGTACATGAAATCTAGATCAACTGTAAATAAAAAACTCGGCTAAACATGTGTCATATTTAATTACAAAAAATTAAATACCTAGCCTCGTCAACCCCGATGATTAATTAATTACAAAAATTGCAAATCAATCACACAAGACATATTTAGCCATGAAGTTGGAATCTCGTGTCTGCAACACAAAGTTAGCCTACGCACATCTACGCATCATCCAGCAAAATAACAAGTATAATAATTGCAAAAATTAACCAATCCTAAACACACAAAGCCGGAAACCTCAGCTTTGATACCAATTGTAGGGTATGGCTTGGCGGGTTTCCCTAGCGAATACCTGGTCCATCCGAGAGACCTCTCTGCGTCTAAGGATTAAAATTAATCCGAGTGGAGACCCGTCTCCCATCGACCGTCTTGTGCCGTATCGAACGATCGAAATTACAACTTAGCCAATTACCAAAATCGGCTTTGTAATTTGCTCGACCGTTCGACCGCGGAAAAGGCAAGGAGTTGATCATCGACTTTTGTGTTTATGGTCGGGGTCCAGTTAAGAATTTATTCATCATATTTCAGGATCAAAATAATAAATTCTCAAACATAAAATAATGAGGCGTATGACCATGGCACAAAATCGACATAAGGAAATACAAAGGAGCATAGGGAAAGATATACCTTTCTGATACCTCGCGGTCTTCTACCTTACGTCCCACCCTTCACGGACGTCGTGTGGGCGATGATATACTGCGATACAAGATCACCAAGACCTCCAAAAGAGCTCTTCTTCTCACCTTGGCCGAAAAAGGAAACCCTAACCTAGGGTTGTCCTTGCGCCGCCGGCCTCTTCTTCCTCTCCCTTTGCACTACTGCCCGCCAAAACAGCCGTGAGGCCTCCGGACCAGCAGAACTCCTTGAGAAGAAGGTGAAGAAGATGAAGAAGGAGATAATTCTCCTTCTTCCTCACCCAAACAACCCCTTAAAGCTTTCTCCCTCAAGGTTGCGGTGCCGCCGCAACCCTTGGTTGCGCCGCCTCCCACCGGCCACCGACACCTCCTCTGCCCTCCCTGAGCCCCATGCAAGGTAGAGGAGATCTCTGCCTTGCTTCCTTGAGCCTCAGCCGGAGCTTGGTGGAGGAGAACAAGAGAACCGAAGGGGAGAACCCCTTCTTCTCTAGTTTCGGCGCCGAAACCCTAAGAGGGTGAGAGAGAGAGAAGAGGGGAGAGAGGCTTGGGTATCCACTCTTTGATTAAGCCTTGGTATCATGATCTCCTAGGGTATTTATAGGGCTAAGGTAGGGACCAAGTGGAGGAGTTGGTTCTTGGCCCACTAATGGATCTAAACCCGATCCATTAATTAAGATCCATTCCACTAAAGGATCTTAATTGAACTTCCTCACTAACCCCCATATTTTCATATGGGCTCCACATATTACGAGTCGTCCATCCCCCCGTGTTTAAGATCTCGTATGCCTGTTAATTAATTAAATTACTGATAATTTAAATTAATTAACTTCTGAATCCTTGATTAGTACCACTCAATCTTATCAACGTGCCAGATCAAATCCACCTGCAGGGTTTAGCACGATGAACCTTTTGAGCTCATCAAGGGGGCATCATCATCCTGACTCACCAGGACACGGATTTCGTCAATAATCATCGACACATCATATTATTAATATTATCTCCCAACTTACTGGGTTTATCGATCTAATAGAATAGATCTCGCCCATTGATAAATTAAAGAAATAATAATTAATAATATATGCCCGATATTATTTCGGAATTAAGGGATCGTCCTCCATAATATAAGATGAGGTCCTATCCAATTATCTAGTCAGTACAAATCGGATAACCTCGAGTTTTGGTCCTGCTCAATGTACTCATAGCATACTAGTGTAGTTCTATGGTCAAGACCAACCACACCTTACTACACTACAACCATCTCGATGGGTTGCCCAATTCCATCTCGGTTGTGGGCCTCTTATTTATACTAAGCAAGAAAATGATAACACAATCTTTCATATGACACCACACACTATGTTATCTACAATGCAAAGTAAGTGGACTTCGTTTATGTACTAATATAAACAAACACCTAATGTAGTCGTGATTCTCTTTTCATAATAAAGATGTTCATATAATAAAAGTCATGTCTTTTAGTCTACACATCTTACACCGTCTACATGGGATATGCTATGGAGGTGGTGACTATTGCAGTGAGAGTTATTTATTTTTCTTTAGATAGAAAAATAATGTTTTGGTTTTAAGAGGATTGCTTTTATGTACCCAATTTTAGAATGATCTTTGGTTCAGTTTCTGAAATAATGGATATTCTATTGCTTTTTGTTATGAAAAGTGAAATAGAAAGATTATCTGTTTAGGAACATGGATAAGCAATTTAAGCAATTAGAACCAAAGTATCCCATAATGTGACTAATAGCTAATAACTCATCATCTAATCAAAATAAGAGAAAGTTTCCTTCCAAGATGAACCGAACATGTCTTTGGCATCTAAGGCTTGGTCATATTAACCTTAGTAGGATTCAAAGATCGATAGCCAATGGGCTCTCGGGTTCATTGGTGGTGGGAGACTTCCCAACCTTTGAAACTTACTTGAAAGGTAAGATGACCAAGAAGTCCTCCAAGGCCGAGGGGTATAGAGCCAAAGATATGTTAGAATTGGTTCATTCTGATTTGTGTGGTCCTATGGCTATCCGGGATAGAGGTAGCTTTGAATACTTCATGAGATGATTATTCAAAGGTTTGGATACATTTACTTGATGGTCGCAAGTCTGAATCTTTGATTAGTTTAAAGAATTCAAGACTGATGTGGAGAAACATCAAGGTAAAAGTATCAAGATACTACGATCGGATCGTGGTGGTAGGTACCTCTTGGGAAAGTTTAGGACTTACTTATCAGAGACTGGGATTCAATCCCAATTAGTTGCACCCGGTACGCCCCAACAAAATGATGCAGCAGAGCGATGGAAAAGGGCTCCTATGGAAATAGTTAGGACAATGATGAGCTGGTCCGAGTTGCCGGATTCATTCTGGGGATATGCTATGGAAACGACAGCGTACATACTAGATACTGCAAGTCTGGGGATTGAATATTCAAAGGTTTGGATACGTTTACTTGATGGCCACAAGTCTGAATCTTTGATTAGTTTAAAGAATTCAAGATTGATGTGGAGAACCATCAAGGTAAATGTATCAAGTCACTACGATTAGATCGTGGTGGTGGGTACCTCTTGGGAAAGTTTAGGACTTACTTATCAGAGACTGGGATTCAATTGTAACACCCACCCCTTACGTGAGCGACGCGTTACTTTTTTTCTCTTTCTTTCATACATTATTGCATATGAAGTGTAAATATAGCCGCGGAAATAATACTAAATCATGAACATATGCAATTGGATAAATTTCTTTCTAACTAAACTACTTTAAGCATGTGAATCATAGCATAGCATATTTAACAAGAAAGTATATAGTTCTACATTAAGCATGTATATCCTAAAGAACTTCAACTCCAACAAGTAGTAAGCGTAAACATAAGAACTAACACATGCAGATTATAAGTAGCAACATTAAGTCCATGAGAAATAAGTCCATAAGTAAGAGTAAGGATAACAGTAGGATCGATCTACCAAGTCACTGCCACACACACACATGTCGTCCTGCTGCTTCCCCTTTAGTTTGATCTGGAACATAAGAAGGTAGACTATAAGCATAAAATGCTTAGTAAGCTCCTTGCTTAATCACAAAATCCGTACATCACATATAAGTAGAAATCTACATCATTTGACATAAACATATAACATGAATAAACACTTTAAGCATCTAAAGCACATAAGCATAAGCACTTAAAACATAAATATGTGAGTCGTTATTAAGGACATATGGCATGAGTAAGTACTTAAAGCACATAACATTTGCATAATCTTTAAAACATAATCATGTGCATAAACATTAGACATGGCATATGCAATATCATTAAACATAAACATGTGCATAAACATTAAACAAATATCATTAAACATAAACATATGCATAAACATTAAACAAATATCATTAAACATAAACAGGTGCATAAACATTAAACATAGCATATGCAATATCATTAAGCATAAACATGTGCATAAATATTAAACATAGCATATGCAATATCATTAAACATAAACATGTGCATAAACATTAAGGATACTCTTTGAAAAATATATATAATATAATACTTGAACATCAACATATCATCATCATTGGGATCCATGGCTTGTACCCATTCATCATTTGCCCGCATCCCTTAGTAGAGTACGAGGTAGCTAATCCCGACCTACTAAGATACTGGGCAACCTCTAGCCTAGGGATAGCTACAGTAATCCAGAACCGGGGCCTTGCTTAGGAGCCCACCCCTTGGACCTTTTTCAAGATCTGGTACAAGCCAATACATAAAGTAAAATAGCATACATGATTCCTTTTCTTTCCATAGCAATTTCTCTTTAGCATAGAGTTCATCATTTCTTTTCTTCTTAAAAATTGCTCTTTAGATATTCTTTTATTTATAATGTCATACATGTCATGGGCATACATTCAAAGCATAAATATCATCATATCTTTCAAGCATGAACATGGCATGGAGAAAACATAATTTCATGGTAAGAAAATTCATAACATGCCAACTTATCATTCATGATTCATAAAACACATAATGCTCAATTTAAAACTAAGGATAATATGCCTAGGGAACTTGTTCCATTTTTCTTTTCATCTATCATGGCATAATGAAACATGTATACCTTTAATTCAACCCTAATTCAACATATACTCTACTGGTCAAATCATTTAGATAGGGTTATCATGGCATGAAAACACAACCCAACATCACACAACTCATACAACATGCATACATTGAATATCCTAGTACCAAGAGACATCATCAAGTGAGGTAGTGACCTTAACCCATCCTAAAACCCAATTTAAGGTACTGATCATAAACTTCTAAGGTTCATACCAACTTGAAAATGACAAAGAAACAAGAGTAATTGATTCATACAACATGCATATAATACATATTATAACACTAGGAAGTATTAGCAAGGAACATGGCATCTTTAACTCTTTTTTTTCCCTTTATCTATCATGGCATAATGAAACATGGATACCTTTAATTCAACCATAATTTAGCATATGCTCTACTGATCAAATCATTTAGATAGGGTTAACATGGCATAAAACACAACACAACATCTTACAACTCATACAACATGCATACATTGAATATCCTATTACCAAGAGACATTACCAAGTGAAGTAGTGACCTTAACCCATCCTAAAACCTAATTTAAGAAACTGATCAGAAACTCCTAAGGTTCATATCAACATGAACATGACAAAAAAAAAGCAATTGGTTCATACCACATACATATAATACATATCCTAACACTAGGAAGCATTGGCAAGTAACATGGCATCTTTAACTCCTCTTTTTCTTTCTTTTTGCCCTTATTTAGAGTATTAACCCAACATGTTCAGAGGAGAAATATGGCCTAAAAATATATATAAAACCCTCAAATAAACATTAACAAGGAATTAAAACATTAGCTAGTCAAAAAGAACCCAAACATCTTCTGTGGCCAAAAAGTCTATGGCTCATGAGAGCCTTGGCCTAAACCTTTAAGGGTCTTTTGCTTCATCTTTTTTTTTATCATAACTCATAACATAACATCAAGAAAACATTGGAGTCATTAGATAGCATCAAACACAAACCTATGCCCTAAATCCATGCTTGGCCGAAACTTACCTATAGGGAAAAACTTCATGATTTTTAGCAACACATCGCAAGAACATACAAGAACATGAATAAAACATATATAAACTATTATGTTGCAGGTGAGGGGAGTCTTACTCTTGACTTGAGTACTCCTTGCCCTTGTAGCCTTGTAGAAGAACTTGGATCTTCAAGAAGGAGACCTCTTGTGAAGTTTTCCAAGAGGAAAACCCCTTTGGAATTTCGGCCAAGAAGGAAGAAGAGAGGGGAGAGGAAGGGCCTTGGTGGAAGAGAAGAAGTGAAAAGTAACTTAAGCCTCTTCACTTCTCATCCCACCTCTTTATACTAAGTGAAGGGGGCAAGTGAAAGGGCATGGTGCCTCCTCTCATGGTGACTCTTCACTTCCCTTATCCTTACACCTATCTACAATTTCCTTTATCCTCCTAATAGCACTCCCTTGCTAGGTGAATTGGTTGCATATGCATTCTTAAGGCTTACAACATCTCTAAGGTCCAAGGTTCAATCCTTGGCACCTACATCATTACATTTTTTTATTATTCTTTTGCAAGCCCATCTAAACTAAGGCCCATTATATGATGTGTTATTTTTTTTATCCTCCTGGGGCCCATTAGGATGACTAATGAAGTGCTATTTAAGACCCATTAGGAATTCACACCATTTAGAGCCCATATAAAGCCTATTAACACTTACACTAAAATTTCCATAACTCTAACTATCGTTCATGAATCATACTTAATATGACTATTATTCATAATCCTACTCAATATTAGGGATAATATTGAAGGGAATTTTAGTAGGGTGTTACATCAATCCCAATTGGTTGCACCCGGTACGCCCCAACAGAATGGTGTAGAACAGCGATGAAAAAGGGCTCCTATGGAAATAGTTAGGGCAATGATGAGCAGGTCCGAGTTGTCGGATTCATTCTGGGGATATGCTCTGGAAACGGCAGTGTGTTGGGACCGGGTGCATGTCGACAAGGATACGAGTTCGTAAAATTTAAAATTTTTACGTGCAGCGGAAGGGTTTGCATAAAATAATTTCCTAAATTATTTTAACTTCGTATCTAGCATGCAACCTTATAGTGTATCGACATAATCATAAAATAAAAGTTTGCGAAAAGTAAACTAATTTACCAAGTACCTCGCGTAACTGAAGAAGGGACGAGATCCAACCGTAGCGTCCCTTGGAAGCTTCGCCTCTATTCGCGTCCACGCCGAGTTCTCTTCGGGATGACTTCGCAAAGTCACGAGTTTTGTGCCGACGAGAACTACTAGATTCTCGGAAGGCACAACTAGAAGAACAAGAGAGAGATTAGGAAACTAACCAATGAAGTAACGGAATCGAATTCCGAGAAGAGAGGAGTCGCTATCCGCTTCTTCTTCTTCGTGTTCGGGTTCTCCTCCTTCTTGATTGCTCACGCCAACTTCACCTTGGAAGTTGGTTGGGTGCGCCGGCCCTAATCCACAAGGGTGGGCGCCGGCCCTAGGCAAGAGAGGGAGAGGGAGAGGAGAAGAGATTAAGAGAGAGAGATGGAGAGCTCTATGATAAGTTGAGTTAGGAATAAAGGCTAGCCTTTGGTTCCTTTATATAGTAGCAACTCCTTTGCTAAGTCTCCCTCTAAACCGAATTAACGGAATTAACGGAATTAGTTATAAGAAATTTATCTTATAAATTTTCTTATTAATTATTCCATTTAAGCCTAGTCTTATTATAAACAATTTATAATAAAACAAATTAGTTATCATAAGAGATTTATCCTATAAATTCTCTTATGAATTTTATTATAACTAACTTTATAATAAAACTAATTATTTATCATAAGAAATTTATCCTATAAATTCTTATGAATTAATTCCGTTTAAACCAAGTCTTTATTATAAACTAATTTATAATAAAACTATTCTTTTCTCTTTAAATTATGGAATAAATTTTATAAGAAATTTATAAACTTTCTTATTATGGATAAATCAATTCATAATTGATTTTGTAAAATTAAAATAAACCCAATTCATGGATTATTTTAATCTTCCATAAAAGAATAAATTTCTATAAATTTATTTATATAAATTTCTCTATACAAATTTATTTATCCATAATTTATAAAATAAATCGCGCTGGATTTATCTTATTAATTAAACCAATTAAATTGGTTTTTCTCCCTTTAATGGCCGGCCACCCAAGGAGGGTTAACACCCTCTTTGGCCGGCCAAAACCGACCCGAACCGATCGCGAATTAAACTCATTTAATTCGCCCAAAAAGCCTTCAAAAGACTTAGCCATTTTTAGCTTCCATTGCGCCTTTGACTAACTCAGATTCGACTTATTTCTCTTGATCGGAAAATCCAATTTTCAACTCGTTTTAAATCCCTCGGATTACTCGTAGTGCGTGTGACTAAATAGGCTTTCGATTTATGTTGGTCGTCTATAATCAACAAATTATAGAACGATCATGAGTGGCACCTAGTAGTACATCATGATCCCCAATTAATCGAAAGATCAACGGTTTGACCCCAGAAGAAAATTATTCTGAAACCCTTCAGCAGCTCTAATGAATCGTGCCCCATTCCCTTCACCACCTTATACCCACTTAGTTCAGGACACGGTCAATTGTGTCAGTCCCCACTAGGCTGACTACGTCACGCCTAGCCCAAGTAATGTCTTACTCGTCCTTTGGATTTCTAATTACTCTCATGTATTTTAGAGACTCTCACTCTAAACATGATATGCTCTGGCCAGAGGCTTTGAGTAACAATCCGACGATAGGCCTGGGTATACATCTCCTCGCAAGGAGTGGTGAATCCTTTGTAGGTTGTTCAAACATCTTCAGGCACTTCGGCTTATACCCGATCATCCTGGGTCCACACCTCCTTGGAGATGCTTGCTTAAGATGTCAAAGTATAAGTCTCCATGACCAAGATGACTTGAACACCGCAAGTCAAAGGAACATCGCACTTAAGCCGCAGTAAGATCTTCATTGACATATCTACATGTAGATTCCCATATGAAGTCTTACAGCTAGTCACTCCAATGAACTAGTTCCCTTAACTAGCATCCATGTTTATCTCCGGACATCCCAATGTCACCAGCCAGTGAGAATCAGCTGATTAGAGAATAACCCATGCTAGTCTCAACAGAATTGATAGTGTCCGTTTTTATCAATTCATCGACTAGGGATATTTTCAATACTTCACATTTGCGCATTTAGAGATAATCACTAGTTGTGATCTCATCACAAATTCTCTTATGCTGTGAGTTGTATTGCGGACATTCAGTAGATGAGTTTAAGATCCCAATCAAATACACAAGCATGTATACTCAAATAGTGAATTATCATTTATTAATATAAATGTTTTACAATCATAAGGCGATTGCCTTAGGACACTTCTCTCATATCACTAACAAACTCCCACTTGGCCTAATGCCAATCGCTACGGTATCCAATACCACAGGCTCTAACATGACCCTCAAACTTGCTTTGAGGCAAGGCCTTAGTTAAAGGATCCGCTATATTCCTTTCAGTGGGAACTCTCTCAATTTGTATGTCATTCCTACTTATAATCTCTCTGATCAGATGATAGCGGCGAAGCACGTGTTTGGATCGCTGATGAGACCTTGGTTCCTTTGCTTGTGCAATAGCTCCATTGTTGTCGCAGTAAACCGGCACTGCATCATCAATGGTTGGAACCACACCAAGTTCGGAGACAAACTTCTTGATCCAGACTGCTTCCTTTGCTGCTTCCGAAGCTGCGATATATTCCGCTTCCGTGGTGGAATCCGCTACGGTGTCTTGTTTGGAACTTTTCCAACTTACTGCGCCTCCATTCAAAGTAAATACGTATCCAGACTGCGATTTGGAGTCATCCTTATCTGTCTGGAAACTGGCATCTGTATACCCACGTATTACCAAATCTCCTTCTCCATATATTAGGAACACATCCTTAGTTCTTCTTAAGTACTTAAGGATTGTCTTAACAGCCGCCCAGTGATCCATTCCTGGATCCGACTGGTATCTGCTTGTGACGCTCAAAGCATACGATACATCAGGCCTAGTACATAACATAGCATACATGATAGATCCTATCGCGGATGCATAGGGAATCTTATTCATGCAAATCCTCTCGTCTTCTGTGCGCGGACACATAGACTTTGAAAGGTTGATCCCATGCCTAATGGGAAGGTAACCTTTCTTGGATTCCGACATGCTAAACCTTTTTAGCACTCGGTCTATATATGTAGACTGCGAAAGACCGAGCAACCGTTTTGATCTATCTCTATAGATTCTAATCCCAAGGATATAGGTTGCTTCTCCCAGGTCTTTCATGGAGAAAGTTTTGGATAACCAAATTTTAACTGTCTGTAAGACTGAAATATCGTTTCCTATAAGTAAGATGTCGTCGACATATAATACTAGGAATACGACTGCACTCCCACTAACCTTCTTGTACACACAGGGTTCGTCAGGATTTTGTGAGAAATCAAACTTTTTGATTGTCTCATCAAAACGGATGTTCCAGCTCCTAGATGCTTGCTTCAGTCCATATATGGATCGTCGAAGCTTGCATACCTTGGTTTTATCAACCGATGTGAAACCTTCAGGCTGTATCATGTATACGTCCTCAAGCAGGTTTCCGTTAAGGAAAGCTGTTTTCACATCCATTTGCCAAATCTCATAATCATAATGAGCTGCTATGGCTAGGAGCATCCGAATGGATTTAAGCATAGCTACTGGCGAATAGGTTTCGTCATAATCAATTCCTTGTTTCTGACGATATCCTTTTGCCACTAATCTAGCCTTAAAGGTAACAACATTACCTTCCATGTCGGTTTTCTTCTTGAAAACCCACTTGCACCCTATGGGTTTAATCCCTTCAGGTGGGTTAACCAAGTCCCATACTTGATTTTCGTACATGGAATCCATTTCCGACTTCATGGCTTCAAGCCATTTGTCCCTTTCTGAACTTTTCAGAACATCTTCATAACTGATAGGTTCGTCATCGCCAATGAGCAACACGTCGTTCGATTCACTTACGAGAAATCCGTATCTCTCTGGAATGTTGCGTGTCCTATCAGACCTACGAAGAGGTGGTGTAGTTTTAGGTTCAACTGATAGCTCATCATTATGAATTATCGGTTGTGGGCCTAGACTCGGTGTCTCTGTAATGTCTATTGGAGTTTCTTGAACTTCATCAAGTTCAATGCCACTCCCACTGTTTTCTTGTAAAAGAAATTCTTTTTCTAGAAATACAGCATGCCTTGAAACAAACACCTTTTGTTCCAAGGGATGATAGAATTGGTAACCCTTCGTTTCCTTAGGGTATCCAATAAATAGACATTTATCAGACTTAGCATCCAATTTGTCTGATACAACCCGCTTCACGTAAGCAGGACAACCCCATATCTTAAGGTGAGTTAAGTGAGGTTTCTTACTATTCCAAATCTCATATGGAGTAGTAGAGACTACCTTGGTCGGGACTCTGTTTAATAAATAAACAGCTGTCTTAAGTGCATAACCCCAAAAGGATTTTGGAAGAGTTGCATGATTCATCATCGACCTAACCATGTCCATCAAGGTTCGGTTGCGCCTCTCAGATACACCATTATGCTGTGGTGTATATGGCGGAGTCCATTGGGATAATATCCCGTTGTCCCTTAGATAATCTTGAAACTCTTGACTTAAGTATTCACCACCCCGATCGGATCGAAGTTTGCCAAGTTGTTTCTCTACTTCATTTCTGAACTCTTTGAATTTATCAAAAGCTTCAGATTTGTGTTTCATCATGAACACATACCCAAATCGTGAGTGATCATCGATAAAGGTGATGAAGTAGTTATAGCCTCCTTGTGCTAGAGTTGACATTGGTCCACATTCATCGGTATGTATTAGACCAAGCAACTCTCCCACTGGATTACCTTTTCCGGAAAAGGGTAATTTGGTCATCTTGCCTTTTAAGCATGATTCGCATGTATCAAATGAACCGGGTTCAAATGATTCCAAAATTCCACATCGGTGTAATTCGGTCATGCGTTTCTTACTTACATGGCCAAGACGACAATGCCAAGTGTAGGAGTCTATTCGATTATCTATTCGAGCACGTTTGTTGCTAACTTCGATATTGAAAACGTCACTGGATAAATCTAACGTGTAGATGCCATTGCACAAAGTTCCATTCCCATAAAGAACGCCATTTAAAGTTATGTAACAACAATTGTTACTAAAAGTTAAATGATAACCCTTTTCATTCAAACATGAAATAGATACAATGTTCTTTATCAACGAAGGAACGAAATAGCAATTATCCAATTCTAAGACACGTCCAGTGGGGAGCTTTAGCAAATATGTTCCGATGGCAACAGCAGCAATCTTTGCTCCGTTTCCAACTCGCAAATTCGCTTCTCCTTTGACGAGTCTTCTTCTATTCCTTAGCCCTTGTATGTCATTACATATATGTGAGCTACACCCAGTATCAAGTACCCATGTGTTTGAGGAAATAGAGTGACATTCAATAACGAAGATACTTGAAGAGGATGGGGCATCGGATGCCTTCTCTTTCAAGGACTCAAGATAAATCTTGCAGTTTCTTCGCCAGTGACCCTCCTTGCCACAATGATGGCAAGTGCCTTTTGGTTTCTTTTCAGTCTTTTTAGCCTTTTTCTTCTTTCCTTTATTCTGTTCTTTGGCCTTCCTCTTAGAACCTTTCTTCGAGGAACCAACTAACAGTACCGTCTTTTGATCCTGCTTCACAGAAGGCTCTACAGTCTTCAGCAGGTTGAGCAACTCAGGAAACTGATCTAGAGTTGCATTTTCAGAAGGACGTTTGGGAAGTTGATCTTCAAGGACACAAGCAGGCTTTTCTGCCTTAAGGACTATCCTCAGGTTTCGAAGCCAGTCCATGAAGTTGGCCCAGTTATTTATTGGTGTCCAAAATGGAACGCAAGTTTAGGGAAGACATGATCGAGTGATTATCCTAGAAATACAAATTGAGATTATGTGAGAAGATTTATTAAAGAATGTATCAACATACATAAATTAAATCCTATTTATTTTTCGAATTGATCACCCTTATTATCAATTCGGGAGATCGTAGGAACATCTCCAAATAGGTTGATATCCAACCATAGATAAGAACAACCATGGCTGTGGCCATCAAGTTCTTCTTAGCTATGAAGGTAGGTAATTATACCGATTACACATCACATATATGTAACTATCACATTATGCTATCAACTAATTGAATGTTTGCATAAAACATTGGGTTGTTAACTCATTAACAAGTATGTATCATTATACATAGCACCCAACTGCACCTCTCTTTACATCGACCTTGGCTGTGGCACAACAAATCGATGCTCCAAGCTTAAGGCTGACCCATTAATCAAGAAATAGTTTTTAAAATGGTTGGAGCTCATTCAACCGCTTAATCAGGCTTGGATGTGTCCAACAACCAAAACTAATGATTGACCTCTGACTCGAACTATATTATTCATAAACTAATTCCATGGTTTGAACATGTTGAGGTTCAAGTTGGGCATGGATGTGTCCATCAACCCAAGCGAGAAACAAAACTCCGATTCTAACCATATTAATGGAAGGTGTTGGCCTTAATATTTTGTAAGGGGTTTTGGGTCTCATTCTCTTTAAGCACATTCATGACATAAATTTATGTCATGACTAACGATTTCCTTAACAAAGTATGTATGTGACTTAATTTATCAAGTCTCATGAATTAAATTAGGAACCGGATTTCCTATTA
>JAGFNQ010000957.1:815013-897908 GCA_024364735.1 Boesenbergia rotunda | reverse complement strand
CGTTGATCTTTCGATTAATTGGGGGTCATGATGTACTACTAGGTGCCACTCATGATCGTTCTATAATTGGTTGATTATAGACGACCAACATAAATCGAAAGCCTATTTAGTCACACGCACTACGAGTAATCCGAGGGATTTAAAACGAGTTAAAAATTGGATTTTCCAATCAAGAGAAATAAGTCGAATCTGAATTAATCAGAGGCGCAACGGAAGCTTAAAATGACTAAGTCTTTTGAAGGCTTATTGGGCGAATTAAATGAGTTTAATTCGCGAATGTTTGGCTTGATGTGGCCGGCCAAAGAGGGTACCCACCCTCTTTGGTTTGGCCGGCCACTACAAGGAGAGAAAACCAATTTATTTGGTTTATTTTATAAAATAAATCAAGCGTGATTTGTTTTATAAAATTATGGATAAATAAATCTATATATAAAGAAATTTATATAAAGAGATTTATATAAAGAAATTTATATAAAGAAATTTATAGAAATTATTCTTTTTATGGAAATTAAAATGAACCATGGATCGGTTTATTTTAATTTTATAAAATCAATTATGAATTGATTTTTCCATGATAAGAAAAATTTATAAATTTCTTGTAAATTTTATTCCATAATAAAAGGAGAGATGTATTTGTTTTATTATAAATTTAGTTATAATAAAACTTGGCATAACGGAATAATTCATAAGAAAATTTATAGGATAAATTTTATGAAAATTTATTCCGTTAAAAGAGGAGACTTGGCGATAGAGAGGCTACTATATAAAGGAACCAAGGCTAGGCTTGAATTTCTCAATTGAATTATCAAGAGATTAAGAAGCCCTCTCTCTCTCTCATACTCTCCTCTCTCTCTCTAGGGCCGGCCCCACCCTTCTCTCTCTAGGGTCGGCGCCCTTCTCTCTCTAGGGCGGCCTCTTTCTCCCTCTAGGGCCGGCGCCACCTCCCTTGCCGTGAGCCACCACCAAGACGAAGCGGGTCGCGACTCCTTCTTCCCTTCACGGAATCTTGATTCCGTTATTTGGTGGTTAGTTTCTATCTCTCTCTCTTGATATTCTAGTTGTGCCTTTAGAGAATCTAGTAGTTCTCGTCGGCACAAAACTCGTGGCTTTGCGAAGTCATCCCGAAGAGAACTCGGCGTGGACGCGAATAGAGGCGGAGCTTCCAAGGGACGCTACGGTTGGATCTCGTCCCTTACTTCGAGTTACGCGAGGTATTGAGTAAATTAGTTTACTTTCTGCAAAATTTTAATTTATGATCATGTCCACACATCATAAGGTCGCATGCTAGATACGTGGTTAAAAATAATTTGAGAAATTATTTATGCTAATTCTTCCGCTGCACGTAAATATTTTAAAATTTACGAACCCGTATCCTTGTCAACATGCACCCGGTCCCAACAGTGGTATCAGAGCCGGTTAGTGTTCGACATAATCATATAATTGTTTTGCGAAAAACTTTGTCATAATCTCAATTTTGGAAAAATTTTCAATTATGGAAATTTTCCAATTATTATAAATTTTAGATTTAGGAATTTCAAAGTTTGGAAATCCTCATGAAATTTCGCAAACGTTTGAAATATCCTTGTTTCTAAAATTTTATGATAATTGAGAAAACTTCCCATCTTTGGAAACTTTCCAATTTTGAAATTTTCCAATTTTGGAAATATGTAAGTTTTCTTTGTACCAGAAACTTACAATTATTCTGAAAACCTATTATGAAATCTCGCAATTTTGGGCACTTTCTTTCAAGAAAGTCTAGACAAATTTATGGATAATTAATTGACAATTAAATTTAAATTGGTTTTAAATTATCAACAAAATTCTTTATTTTGGATTGAGCCTCGGGGAGCCGTCCAATCTAAAGTTAGTTGTTGTAATTTAATTTCTCAATTTTGAATGAAATTGTCATGTTTAATTTGGTTGCGCTTCAGAAGCGGACCAAATTGAATTTACGACAAATTTCTTTTCTTTGGGTATCTGAGCCTCGGGGAGCCACCCTTAGAAAACAATTTGTTGTAATTAATTAAACCCATGAATAAAATATGATTTAAGAGGTGATGCTCTTACATATTGTTGTCTCCAAAATTAATTAGAAAAATGGTTTCCTATAGAGCTTTCTTAAAAGAGATTTTCATGAAAATAATATGTGGTTGAATTAAGAGAATTGCCTCTTAATTTAATAAGATTTGATTTAGAGAAATCAAAGTCTTAAACATATTATTTCCGAAATTGATTATGACAATTTAGGAAATTGTTTCCCAAAACAATTCCTTGAATAAAGTATGAAATTAGAATTAGGAAATCCGGTTCCTAATTCAATTAATGAGACTTGATAAATTAAGTCACATACATACTTTATTAAGGAAATCGTTAGTCATGACATAATTATATGTCATGAATGTGCTTTGAAAAGAAAGGATGAGACCCAAAACCCCTTACAAAATATTAAGGCTAACACCTTCCATTAATATGGTTAGAACCAGAGTTTTGTTTCTCGTTTGGGTTGATGGACACATCCATGCCCGGCTTGAACCTCAACATGTTCAAACCATGGAATTAGTTTATGAATAATATAGTTGGAGTCAGAGGTCAATCCTTAGTTTTGGTTGTTGGACACATCCAAGCCTGACTAAACGGTTGAATGAGCTCCAACCATATTAAAACTATTTCCTGATTAATGGGTCAGCCTTAAGCTTGGAGCATCGATTTGTTGTGCCACAGCCAAGGTCGATGTAAAGAGAGGTGCAGTTGGGTGCTATGTATATTATTGCATACTTGTTAATGAGTTAACAACCTAATGATTTATGCAAACATTCAATTAGTTGATAGCATAAAGTGATAGTTACATATATGTGATATGTAATCGGTATAATTACCTACCTTCATAGCTAAGAATAACTTGATGACCACAGCCATGGTTGTTCTTATCTATGGTTGGATATCAACCTATTTGGAGATGTTCCACGATCTCCCGAATTGATAAAAAGGGTTATTCTATTCGAAAAATAAATAGGATTTAATTAATGTATGTTGATACATTCTTTATCATTCTTCTCATATAAGCTCAATTTGTATTTCTAGCATAATCACTCGATCATGTCTTCTCTGAATTTGCGTTTCATTTTTGGACACCAATAAACTGACTGGGCCAAACTTCATGGACTGGCTTCGAAACCTGAGGATAGTCCTCAAGGCAGAGAAGCATGCTTATGACCTTGAAGAACAACTTCCTAACCGTCCTCCTGAAAAGGCAACTCCAGACCAGTTTCCTGAGTTGCTCAACCTGCTGAAGACTGTAGAGCCTTCTGTGAAGCAGGATCAAAAGACGGTACTGTTAGTTGGTTCCTCGAAGAAAGGTTCTAAGAGGAAGGCCAAAGAAGAGAATAAAAGAAAGAAGAAAAAGGCCAAAAAGACTGAAAAGACGCCAAAAGGAACTTGCCATCACTGTGGCAAGGAAGGTCACTGGCGAAGAAACTGCAAAGTTTATCTTGAGTCCTTGAAGAAGAAGGCATCCGATGCCCCATCCTCTTCAGGTATCTTCATTATTGAATGTCACTCTATTTCCTCAAATACCTGGGTACTTGATACTGGGTGTAGCTCACATATATGTAATGATATACAGGGGCTAAGGAATAGAAGAAGACTCGTCAAAGGAGAAGCGAATTTGCGAGTTGGAAATGGAGCAAAGATTGCTACTGTTGCCATCGGAACATATTTGCTAAAGCTCCCCACTGGACGTGTCTTAGAATTGGATAATTTTTATTTTGTTCCTTCGTTAATAAAGAACATTGTATCTATTTCATGTTTGAATGAAAAGGGTTATCATTTAACTTTTAGTAACAATTGTTGTTACATAACTTTAAATGGCGTTCTTTATGGTAATGGAACTTTGTGCAATGGTATCTACACGTTAGATTTATCCGGTGACATTTTCAATATCGAAGTTAGCAACAAACGTGCTCGAATAGATAATCGAATAGACTCCTACACGTGGCATTGTCGTCTTGGCCATGTAAGTAAGAAACGCATGACCGAATTACACCGATGTGGAATTCTGGAATCATTTGAACCCGGTTCATTTGATACATGCGAATCATGCTTAAAAGGCAAGATGGTCAAATTACCCTTTTCCGGAAAAGGTAATCCAGTGGGAGAATTGCTTGGTCTAATACATACTGATGTATGTGGACCAATGTCAACTCTAGCACAAGGAGGCTATAGCTACTTCATCACCTTTATCGATGATCACTCACGATTCGGGTACGTGTTCTTGATGAAACACAAATCTGAAGCTTTTGAGAAATTCAAGGAGTTCAGAAATGAAGTAGAGAAATAACTTGGCAAAAGTATTAAGATACTTCGATCCGATCGGGGTGGTGAATACTTAAGTCAAGAGTTTCATGATTATCTAAGGGACAATGGGATATTGTCCCAATGGACTCCGCCGTATACACCATAGCATAATGGTGTATCTGAGAGGCGCAACCGAACCTTGATGGACATGGTTACGTCGATGATGAATCATGCAACTCTTCCAAAATCCTTTTGGGGCTATGCACTTAAGACAGCTGTTTACTTGCTAAACAGAGTCCCGATCAAGGTAGTCTCTACCACTCCATATGAGACATGGAATAGTAAGAAACCTCACTTAACTCACCTTAAGATATGGGGTTGTCCTGCTTATGTGAAGCGGACTGTATCAGACAAATTGGATGCTAAGTCTGATAAATGTCTATTTATTGGATACCCTAAGGAAACAAGGGGTTACCAATTCGATCATCCCTTGGAACAAAAGGTGTTTGTTTCAAGGCATGCTGTATTTCTGGAAAGAGAATTTCTTTTACAAGAAAACAGTGGGAGTGGCATTGAACTTGATGATGTTCAAGAAACTCCAATAGACATTACAGAGACACCTAGTCTAGACCCACAACCAATAACTCATAATGATGAGCTATCAGTTGAACCTAAAACAACACCACCTCTTCGTAGATCTGATAGGACACGCAATATTCCAGAGAGATACGGATTTCTCATAAGTGAATCGAATGACGTGTTACTCATAAGCGATGACGAACCTATCAGTTATGAAGATGTTCTGAAATTTCAGAAAGGGACAAATGGCATGAAGCCATGAAGTCGGAAATGGATTCCATGTACGAAAATCAAGTATGGGACTTGGTTAACCCACTGAAGGGATTAAACCCATAGGGTGCAAGTGGGTTTTCAAGAAGAAAACCGACATGGAAGGTAATGTTGTTACCTTTAAGGCTAGATTAGTGGCAAAAGGATATCGTCAGAAACAAGGAATTGATTATGACGAAACCTATTCGCCAGTAGCTATGCTTAAATCCATTCGGATGCTCCTAGCCATAGCAGCTCATTATGATTATGAGATATGGCAAATGGATGTGAAAACAGCTTTTCTTAATGGAAACCTGCTTGAGGATGTATATATGATACAACCTGAAGGTTTCACATCGGTTGATAAAACCAAAGTATGCAAGCTTCAACGATCCATATATGGACTGAAGCAAGCATCCAGGAGCTGGATCATCCGTTTTGATGAGACAATCAAAGAGTTTGATTTCTCACAAAATCCTGACGAACCTTGTGTGTACAAGAAGGTTAGTGGGAGTACAGTCGTATTCCTAGTATTATATGTCGATGACATATTACTTATAGGAAACGATATATCAGTCTTACAGACAGTTAAAATTTGGTTGTCCAAAACTTTCTCCATGAAAGACCTGGGAGAAACAACCTATATCCTTGGGATTAGAATCTATAGAGATAGATCAAAACGGTTGCTTGGTCTTTCACAGTCTACATATATAGACCGAGTGCTAAAAAGGTTTAGCATGTCAGAATCCAAGAAAGGTTGCCTTCCCATCAGGCATGGGATCAACCTTTCAAAGTCTATGTGTCCGCGCACAGAAGACGAGAGGATTTGCATGAATAAGATTCCTTATGCATCCGCGATAGGATCTATCATTTATGCTATGTTATGTACAAGGCCCGATGTATCGTATGCTCTGAGCGTCACAAGCAGATACCAGTCGGATCCAGGAATGGATCATTGGGCGGCTGTCAAGACAATCCTTAAGTACTTAAGAAGAACTAAGGATGTGTTCCTAATATATAGAGAAGGAGATATGGTAATACGTGGGTATACAGATGCCAGTTTCCAGACAGATAAGGATGACTCCAAATCTCAGTCTGAATACGTATTTACTTTGAATGGAGGCGCAATAAGTTGGAAGAGTTCCAAACAAGACACCGTAGCAGATTCTACCACGGAAGCGGAATATATCGCAGCTTCGGAAGCAGCAGAGGAAGCAGTCTGTATCAAGAAGTTTGTCTCCGAACTTGGTGTGGTTCCAACCATTGATGAAGCAGTGCCGGTTTACTGCGACAACAATGGAGCTATTGCACAAGTAAAGTAACCAAGGTCTCATCAGCGATCCAAACATGTGCTTCGCCGCTATCATCTGATCAGAGAGATTATAAGTAGGAATGATATACAAATTGAGAAAATTCCCACTGAAAGGAATTTAGCGGATCCTTTAACTAAGGCCTTGCCTCAAAGCAAGTTTGAGGGTCATGTTAGAGCCTGTGGTATTGGATACCGTAGCGATTGGCATTAGGCCAAGTGGGAGTTTATTAGTAATATGAGAGAAGTGTCCTAAGGCAATCGCCTTATGATTGTAAACATTTATTTTAATAAATAAAAATTTACTATTTGAGTATACATGTTTGTGTATTTGATTGGGATCTTAAACTTATTTACTGAATGTCCGCAATACAATTCACAGCATGAGAGAATTTGTGATGAATTCACAACTAGTGATTATCTCTACATGTGCAATTGTGAAGTATTGAAAATATCCCTAGTCGATGAATTGATAAATACGGACACTATCAATTCTGTTGAGACTAGCATGGGTTATTCTCTAATCAGCTGATTCTCACTAGCTGGTGACATTGGGATGTCCAGAGATAAACATGAATGCTAGTTAAGGGAACTAGTTCATTGGAGTGACTGACTGTAAAACTTCACATGGTAGTCTATATATAGACATGTCAGTGAAGTTCTTACTGCAGCTTAAGTGCGATGATCCTTTGACTTGCGGTGTTCAAGTCATCTTGGTCATGGAGACTTATACTTTAACATCTTAAGCAAGCATCTCCAAGGAGGTGTGGACCCAGGATGATTGGGTATAAGACGAAGTGCCCGAAGATGTTTGAACAGCCTACAAAGGATTCACCACTCCTTGCGAGGAGATGTATACCCAGGCCTATCGTCGGATTGTTACTCAAAGCCTCTGGCCAGAGCATGTCATGTTTAGAGTATGAGTCTCTTAAATACATGAGAGTAATTAGAAATCCGAAGGACGAGAGAATGTTACTTGGGCTAGGTGTGACGTAGTCAGCCTAGTGGGGACTGACACACACAGACCATGTCCTGAACCAAGTGGGTATAAGATGGTGAAGGGAATGAGACACGATTCATTAGAGCTTCTGAAGGGTTTCAGAATTATTTCTGAGGTCAACCGTTGATCTTTCGATTAATTGGGGGTCATGATGTACTACTAGGTGCCACTCATGATCGTTCTATAATTGGTTGATTATAGACGGCCAACATAAATCGAAAGCCTATTTAGTCACACGCACTACGAGTAATCCGAGGGATTTAAAACGAGTTGAAAATTGGATTTTCCAATCAAGAGAATTAAGTCGAATCTGAATTAATCAGAGGCGCAACGGAAGCTTAAAATGGCTAAGTCTTTTGAAGGCTTATTGGGCGAATTAAATGAGTTTAATTCGCGAAGGTTTGGCTTGATGTGGCCGGCCAAAGAGCGTACCCACCCTCTTTGGTTTGGCCGGCCACTACAAGGAGAGAAAACCAATTTATTTGGTTTATTTTATAAAATAAATCAAGCATGATTTGTTTTATAAAATTATGGATAAATAAATCTATATATAAAGAAATTTATATAAAGAGATTTATATAAAGAAATTTATATAAAGTAATTTATAGAAATTTATTCTTTTTATGGAAATTAAAATGAACCATGGATCGGTTTATTTTAATTTTATAAAATCATTTATGAATTGATTTTTCTATGATAAGAAAAATTTATAAATTTCTTGTAAATTTTATTCCATAATAAAAGGAGAGATATATTTGTTTTATTATAAATTTAGTTATAATAAAACTTGGCATAACGGAATAATTCATAAGAAAATTTATACGATAAATTTCTTATGAAAATTTATTCCGTTAAAAGAGGAGACTTGGCGATAGAGAGGCTACTATATAAAGGAACCAAGGCTAGGCTTAAATTCCTCAATTGAATTATCAAGAGATTAAGAAGCCCTCTCTCTCTCTCATACTCTCCCTCTCTCTCTCTCTAGGGCCGGCGCCCACCCTTTCTCTCTCTAGGGCCGGCGCCCCTTCTCTCTCTAGGGCCAGCGCATCTTTCTCCCTCTAGGGCCGGCGCCACCTCCCTTGCCGTGAGCCACCACCAAGACGAAGCGGGTCGCGACTCCTTCTTCCCTTCACGGAATCTTGATTCCATTATTTGGTGGTTAGTTTCTATCTCTCTCTCTTGATATTCTAGTTGTGCCTTTAGAGAATCTAGTAGTTCTCGTCGGCACAAAACTCGTGGCTTTGCGAAGTCATCCCGAAGAGAACTCGGCGTGGACGCGAATAGAGGCGGAGCTTCCAAGGGACGCTACGGTTGGATCTCGTCCCTTACTTCGAGTTACGCGAGGTATTGAGTAAATTAGTTTACTTTCTACAAAATTTTAATTTATGATCATGTCCACACATCATAAGGTCGCATGCTAGATACGTGGTTAAAAATAATTTGAGAAATTATTTATGCTTATTCTTCCGCTGCACGTAAATATTTTAAAATTTATGAACCCGTATCCTTGTCAACATACACCCGGTCCCAACAATATCTTATGCTGAAGTTGAGTGTGAAAAACTTATGGAGGTACCCGAGGTTGATTTTATTGGTTGCGATGAGTTTCGTGATGCATCTTTTGTAGAACATAATTGTGATAAATTCATTGAGGTACCGAAAATTGATTTCATAGGATGTAACGTATATTTTGAGTCATTTTATGTAGAGGTTGTTCACATTTCACTCTTTTCTTACCCTGCATGCATGCGGGAAGTATTCTCTCTACATGGTTTTACAGGATCCCGTAGGCTTCTAGAATGGGTACTGAAATTTAATGGCCTACAACCTCCCGGAAGGACTTCTAGAGGACATGCAGTGGGAGGGGTCGAGTTCACTTTGATTTTCAATTATCTACCCCAAGAATGGATTCTGAACCTTAATCGTCTCCGACCCCCGGAAGATGCTTGTGCTAAATTGTCAAGGGAGAAATATGTCCACTACGAGATTGATCACATGAGGATAATTCTCCCAAGATGGATGCTACGTGCCCTTTATCCTATTTGAAGGGGAGTTATTTCTTCTTACCCTCTTATTTCATTGTGAATATCATTTTCATGATTATAAGTAGTAATCTTTCTTTTCAAATGAGTTCTTGCTAATAAATGTTTACGTAGAGTAGAATGCATAAAAGTCATTGAAGATATCATTTTAGTCATTTGGCATTTTATTTCTTGCGTGACTTGGAATAAATGTATTCATCTAGATTTTCTTATATCATTTTAGAGTCTCTTGAAAGAAAATTAAATTTGGTTGTTAAAACTTAAGATTTGAGTCATTGGATGAAAATTCTTGGTTGCTTGAGTACTTCTTAGTATTGGATTCTAAATTGATGAATTGAGATGAATTCGTTTTAACTAGTAAGGAATTGGCCAAATGTTTGTGATACACACATGTGATTGTACTCTAGAACTTGCTTATGTTCTTTCAAAGCTATATTTCTATGATTGGACCACATTTATAGAGGTAAATCACTTTGTTTCTTCCTCATATCATTTTTGTAATTTCCTTGTTGATACACTCTTAGTCCATATTTCCTTTCCCTCTTTTTCATGTTCATCATAATATTTTGCATGGACTTGGATACTTTAATGTTTCTTAGTGTTATTTTGCCCGAGACGGACAAAAGTTTAAGTGTGGGGGAGGATGCAAGCATACTATCATTAGAAGCAAAATGTGCCAAGTGAAAAAAAAAAGTGTGTGAGCTGTTAAAAAAATAAAAAAAGGAAAATAATTGGCACACTGAATTTTCGTAGTTCTTCAATTCCTACTCCACCACAACCATGATACATGCAAGATAACTCAAAAGAAATGGGCAAAGTGCATTGGGATACATTTTTGAATGTCCAAGTCTTCCACTCTCCTTAATTTTTCCACACTTTCTTATCATGCTATATTTCTTCTCCATGTGTCCTTATCATATTATTTTCTTTGCTTTGCCATATCTTTTTGTCATATCATGTCCTTTATTTTCTTTATTGTGATTCATGAGTATCAAGTCCTTCAATTTTCTATTTCATCTCTATCATTGCCTATATCTTCTTTAACTTGTTTGAATAAGCTTTTGTAGGTGTGGATCCAATTCATGAATAATGGTGGAGAGTAGATAACAAGCAAGCCTATGGTAGTGCAAAAAGCATGTGTGTTTGAGTGAGCTCCACTTTCATCATGAACTTAGAATTCAAGAAGAGAGCCACCAAAACTTCCCTTGAAAGGCTTAGTGAGTTAAATTCATCTTAATGAATCATGAAGGATGAAAATGCTAAGTTGTTGATTTAAGGACAAGTCTCTAGTCCATTGAGCTTAGATTTTTTAGAATTGACAACCTTAGGTAATTTACTTTCAATTGCTTCTAACTATGATTGAGAATAATCTAGGGGGATACATCCTTAGTTTACTAGTTTGCTTGTGCGAGATGCCCAAGAATAAGTGTGGGGGAGTTGATAACCATCATTTTATTGATTATTTTAGGCTCTAAAATCCAAGTTTGATCCACATTTTATATGCTTAAGTTTGCAATTGTATTAGGTTTCATGTATTCCCTCTATTTTGGTTTTTAATTCAAATCTTTGTATATTTGGGATATTTTTGGCACTAAATTTGAATATCATTTTGTAGGCTTCAATTAATCATGGACCTAGATCAAATCGGGTCAGACTTGAGTCAGCATTGGATCCAGATCAAAGGGATCAAGCATCGGATTATTAGGAGCCGTCCATTCCAGAGAACGGCTAGATCTGAGCCATTGGTCAACTTCTGTTCAATCCGAGTTCAAGATAGAATCACTCATGACTATAGATCAAGATCTGAAAATTTTAGCCAAATCAGAAGTAATCTGACCGTTGGATCAAGCTCAAGATGTTCTAGACCATCCATTAAAGAAAAAGGAAGATCTGGACCATCCGCCACTGATCTGGTTAATCCGAGCTGGGGATAGGTAGATCAGGACCATTGATTGGGATCTGTGGAGTTTAGTTCAGATCTAAAGAGATCCGACCGTTGGATGAAGTCAGATTGATCTCAGTCGTCTGTTGCTTCCATCATAACTTGGCTGAACCTAGTGCTGGACTGAACTCAAGCTGAGTTGTGAGCTGCTGTACTGAATCCAAGCTGGCTTGGTCTGCTGGGTCAAGCGCAAGCTGAGCCAAACTCAAGCGCAAGCCGAACCAAACCCAACTTCTGAGCTCTGGCTGGGCTGAACTGAACCAAGGCATTGGCTAAACCAAGCTCTGGCTTGATTGACTGGACTCAATCTGCTGAATCGAACCGCTGAGCTGGCTTGGCCAACTGAACCACGCGCAGGTAGGGACAAAACGTGGATCGCGCAGAGAAGCTAGGGTAGACGGGATTTTTCCCGACTCACTCCATCCGCTCCACCCTCACCGCCGGCGACTTCCTCTCCATCCTCATCGCCGCCGGACGAACCATCAACGCTGACCACAAGCTAGGGCTCTGGGGGTTCCGAACCCTAGCTGAACTTCTCCATCTCATTCCATCGCACTTCATCGCCGCCGACCGGACGAGCTAGGGCTCTGGGGGTTCCGAACCCTAGCCGAACGCAGCCGTCACAGCATGTCCAGCACCACCACCACAGCTAGGGCTCTGGGGGTTCCGAACCCTAGCTGATCCATCTCCTTCGGCAGCTTCTTCTCGGGTTGAGGGAAGTGATCTCCATCTCCACCGCCATTAGCCATTAGATCTTCTTCCCAGTTTTGTTTTTCTTCAGTATTTTCTTTCTCAGTAGTTTCAATTCCAGTAATTTCATTCATAGCAATTTAATTCCAGCAGTTATTTCTTTCGTGCCCAGCATATTCTTCTTCATCTGATCCAATTCTTCACAGTTTGTTTTCTTCAGCGATCCACTTCACAGCAGTTTCAATTTCCATCACTTCATCAGAATTGCAGATCCAGCAGTCTCATCTTCTATCCAGAAATTCATACAGCATTTGATCAGTTCCAGCAGCAATTCATTCACATCATTCCATCCTTTCAGCGAGATTCAGCAGCCACAATACTTAATAGCAATTCCATTCATACCCACAGCTCTTCATTCGGCAGAATTTCCTTTCTTCACAATAGATTGGCAGTAATTTCACTTTCTGGCAGCAACTCAAATTCCGACAGTAGCTTAGTTATCCGATTTGGTGGTTTAATTGCGTTGTTAGTTGAAGATTGCTATTAATTGATGAATGTTTGAGATAGTTGTTGAATTTTGTATTTGATGAACTTCCCCAATTCAAATGGCACGCACCTTTGTCATTTTAATACATGCTCAACTTGTGTTTGGTCAAATGTCCCTTAGAACAGTACTTTCAATTGTGATGTTTCTTAGTTGCTTAATTCTTGTTGTGTGTTGCTCTTCCTATTGCTTTTAGTTATATGTCTCCATTACATGTAATTAAGTTAGGTTAGATTAGATCTCTTTAATGCTGTAGGTTTGTTCCATGTTTAGTTTTGTTGATGCTTAATTTCTAGTTGATCTTTTCTTTATCGCAATTGTAGTCAGGCTAAATTAGATTTCATTACCTGCACTGTCTTTCCATAATTAGACTAGATTTCATACCTGCTTTGCTATGTCTTTTCGTAGTCTTAAAGTTCAAATCCAAACCCCAGTTTGATATCAAAAACCCAAAAGTAATAAAATACGATCCTGAGATTTATCATGTACCAACTACATTCGTTGGGAGACGACTCGAGTTACTCTATGCTACATTAGTTTAAAGGAGTTCGATACTTAAATTGTATTTGAAACCGGGACACGACTGAAACGGTTATCAGTACCTCACTTACCGAGAAGTCCGATTTTGAGGTGGAGCCTCCCCCTTCACTTGAGCTCCCTTCATCTTCACTTGAACTCTTCTCCTCTTCGAATTCGGATGCTGTGGAGGCAAGGTCATCAATTCCCATTAGTGCAAAGTGGGATACAAAATGCTCCTCCTCCTCCGATGAAGATGGATCATCCCATGTAGCCTTCAAGTTTTGCACCTTCTTCTCCTTCTCTTTTGATTTCTTCTTTCCTTCTTTCTTCTTTTCTTCCTTCTTTATCAAGATAGGACACTCATCTCTCATATGTCCTTCTCCTTGGCAATTGTAGCAAATAATCATTCTTGATTTATGTTTGCTCCTTGATTCTTTCCTACCATGAGACTTGTTAGTAGAAAATTGTTTAAATACTTTTCTTACCTTTCATACCATGTAGGCTTCCGCATCACTACCCATGGAAGCACTAGATTCCTCCGAATTGGATGATGAGACCTCCTTCTTCTTACCTTTTCTCTTGTTTTCCACAAGGGCTATACTCTTTGGCTTGTAGTATACTTCTTCGATTGTTCCTCCAACTCGAGTCTCATGAAGCTCCATGGTTGAGAAAAATTCTTCTAGATCCTTGGAAATGTAGTAGGAGTCCACCATTAAGCTCCAAGTTGTTGTTCTTGGGAAGGCATTGATGGCATTCATCAAAACGTCTCGGTTGGGTAATTGTTCTTCTACACTTGTTAGCCCATTAAGAATTTCCTTAAATCTAGCAAGTAAACTTGTTACCTTCTCCCCTTTATCAAGCTTGATATTATTGAGTTGGGATCGAAGATGATCTCTTTTCGCCATTTTTGCCTCCGAGGTGCCTTTATGAAGTTCCACTAGCTTTTCCCATAAATCCTTGGCACTCGAGTAGTTTCCAATCCTTGTCACTTCTTGTTGAGGAAGCACACTAAGTAGATGATGCAAGGCTTTTGAGTTTGCTAAGTGATCATCTTTTTGCTTCTTGCTCCACTTTACTTTCTCAAGAAGCTTGTTTTCTTGGTCCCTAGGCACCTTAAAGCCATTTTCCATGATTAGCATTATATCAAAGTCGGTATTGAAAAATACCTCCATTCTCTTCTTCCACCATGAAAACTCTCCCTCAAATTTTGGCGGTTGAATGTGTGAGCCGGCCATTTCAATGATTGCTCTTCTTGGCGGTTAGTCCATTGAAGGCGTCCTTGCGCTCTGATACCACTTGTTAGGATCGATGGCTCGGCTAGAGGGGGGGGCGAATAGCTCTTTTCGATTTTTCTCTACAAGATGGTTAGCACAATACAAAATATAATGGAAAACAAAAGATTCAATGCTAACACAAAAGTTTTACTTGGTATCTACCCCGAAAGGTGACTAATCCAAGGATCCACACGGTTGCACACTCTCCACTATGAAAACCTCCTTCAAGGTGGAGAAAATCTTCACAAGATCGTCTTCTTCCTTTTTACCAGATGCAATGAAAGCTAGAGGAAGAACTGAGCAATATGGGCGCTAGTAGCACTTTGGTACAGTGAAAAACTGTACCCAACTCGTGCCAAGAAGTCCCCTTTAAATAAGAGTAGAGAATAGCTTTGCAAGCTGTCCAACCCGCACCAGTCGACTGCCCCAGGGGTAGTCGACTGGTTTAGCTTTAAATGCTATCCAACGGCTAGTTTTTCGGGGTTACTAGTCGACTGCCCTTGGGGCAGTCGACTGGTCGAAGGCTAAAAACCTTCTGTTAGTTTTGGCAATTGACTTGCTTCCTACCAGTCGACTGCCCAGCCTCTCTACT
The DNA here is from genome assembly GCA_024364735.1 of Boesenbergia rotunda. NCBI lineage: Eukaryota > Viridiplantae > Streptophyta > Magnoliopsida > Zingiberales > Zingiberaceae > Boesenbergia > Boesenbergia rotunda. The sequence continues at coordinate 882,875 of JAGFNQ010000957.1, read as the reverse complement.
CACTTACATTCACTCTGAACACTCTCCTTCACGTGTCCCTTCAGGTGCACTCCCTTGACTCGCCCCTTGAAGTCATCTTCCTCTGGCTATCGTCCCTCAAATGCGCACACAAGCCTTCCCTTGGCTTGCCTCCATGCCACCCTTCATGTGCACCCTTGAAGTCCACTTCTCGGCTTGCCCTTGGAGTCTTCCTCCCTCGGCTCTCGTCCCTTGGATATGTTCTCCATGTGTGATTCTCCAAGTCCTGCAAACTCAATCACACATATCAAATACAACACAACACCCTAACCTTAAACATATTGGCATACACACATCAAAATCATGATCTTCCCGATCATTCTTGGGCCGATTGCCTCAACAATATAAGCAATACCAAGAATAAATAGAAGTTTCATCTAAAACCATAAAGAAAGATAACCAATGTCACAAGGGCCAAGACCCCAAAGTTTTCAACCATTACATGACCAAAATAAGTGTTTGAGAGATAAAATATAAAACCCAAGTCATACACTCTGAACACTAGAGTCATCAAATCAACTGAATCACATGTCATCGCCTGTAGGAGAAGGAGGAGGAGGACCCTGGTATGCCAGATCCCACCACTGTATCATCATGTACATATTTGCCTGCTGCTACTGCATATCAATCTGCCTCTGCTGAAATGTCCGAAAGTCCTCCCGAGGACCATGTACCTCGGCCTGTAGCAGGGAGAACTGCTCCTGTGTATCCCTTGGAGCAGCAACAGGCGCATCCTCCTCATCTGCATCATCATCTGAACTGGAGGAAGCAGGACGACGACGCCAGATCATCACCCCTTGATGTTTCTCGATCCCAGCCAAAGAGAGCTATCGAGACCCTATCTGGTCGTAGTCCTTAGACAACTCATGAATCTGACCATTGGTGACTCTAACCCCTCTAGACTAAAAGAATTCGGTCAAAATAGACTGAACGACATGTATAGATTTCTATTGACGTCATGGGAAAGATAAACAATTGATGCGAATACCTGGCGGGTTATGTCTATGTCAAGTCTCCTCTCTAGAGCATACATCATCACCAAGTGGGGAAGTCAAATCTTCGACCGCCACTTGGTGAAAATCGGTAGAATGCAGTCTAGGACGACTTTATACAACACATTACTAACTGGACTCATGCTTTTAGCTACAAAGATACGCTCCCGAGGATATCGAGGTCTGTCAAAATAATACTGGTGGATCTGATTTATGGTGACGTTGGGCAAGGTCAAAGGCTCAACGACAGTGGGGAAACATGTAAACTTGTTATCTGAAACTCTACACCGTAAGAATGAACCAAATACTACAGGTGTGAAAGGAATGGTAACTCCCTGTACCATAGACTCGTATGCCTCATTCTGGGTATCAGTACAGGTAAGATTGACATAAAACTCTTTACATAGATCAAAATTAGCAAAATGCTGACAGGATACTAGTTGTTCTAACCGGAGTACGTGATTATCACAATAATGTGGGGGGTGATATCCTGGAAATAAGCTTAGTTGAGATAGCGACAATTCATTAGGATGAAACTAGCATTGTTAAATACTTTTCGGCACTCCTCGGAACGGAACCGAGGTGCCTCTGGATCTACATGACCTTGTTGAGATGACCCCTCACCCTTTTTCCTTTTGTGTGCAATCTAAAATGGAAAATACCCATGCATGTCACAAAAATCACCCCATAAAGAAGGGAAACAAGGAAAAACATGCAAAAAGAGACAAATTAGTTCCAAATTATGAACTAAATGTGAAAAATAAACTACACAAGTAATTACCATTTTCTCGGGCGTTGCATGATGAATGTTGTTAAGAATCGTCTCAAAGAGGGAAGCATTTCTATCCCAAGGCGTAGATCTGATGTAGAGGGAGGCTAGGAAGGTGATTTTAGGGCTTGGGAAGACTTGAAGCAAGAGGGGAGGTCGGGAGAGACGAAGACTCGCACGGGTGGCACTGAAAACCCTAGGTTCGTCCACCCCCACGCGGCTATTTCCTTTTAAAAACCTCGCGTACCAGGGGCAGTCGACTGAGAAACTAAATAGAAAGTTTAGTCGACTGCCCCAAGGGCAGTCGACTGGTAATTTTGATTTCCCAGTTCTTGATCTATACTAGACCAGTCGACTGGTTATGAACTAGTCGACTGGTACCCTGATTCCAGCACTTTGTCCTAATTTTAGAAATGCCTAATTAAATCCACAAATCTTCAAAAAATTTGAAATTTCATGGAGAGATTTATAATACCAATGTCTAATTGAGAAAATTCATTTTCAAGTAAATTTACTCCCGATCCCAAGATTGGCACGACATTCAAAACTATCTAATTGGCTCAATTCATCCTTAGCCTAAAGTTCTAGTTTTAACCTCTCCTTGATGTATCTTCCCATACTTAACCCCAATACATTCCCAGCATTGATTTATATGGCATTTGCACATTAAAAATCAATTTTCACATAATATGATTCTATTTTCATCTTTTCCTCCACAAACCTCCTTTTAATGTGCCAATTCCCTAGGATTAAGACTCACACTAGCCTTTCAACCCTTTTGGCACATTTCATAGTCCATCTAATCCCCTAGGAGAAATCCTCCTGAGATCTATTGACCATGGATTCCATTTTGACTTCTAGAGCTCTCCCTTGGGCTCTCCTTAGTCACCTCCCTAGGTGACTCATTAATAAAGGCAAGACTACACCGGTGTTCCTCCGGTGCTTCTTGACCTACCACTCTTATTCTCTTAACCTTGTAGACCTTTTCCTTGTTTAAGTTCTTCTTCTCCCCTTTAAATGACTTTTCCTTGCCATTTTTAGCCTTCACTTTACTATAATCATATGACATCCTTACATATGATTTCTCCTTAGCCTTTAATCTCCTAGGTTGGTATCCTAAACCTGATCTATTATTTCTAAGGCTTTGACCATCTGGCACCATGCCTAATCCCTTGGACACCCTAATGAGTCTATCTAGATTCTTTTCCAATTTATCAAGCTTTACCCTCAAAGCTTGATTCTTCCTCTCTAAGTTCTTAACCTTAGTATTACTATGCCCATTTTGGGCATTCCTAGATTTACTCATTTGTCTAGGCATGTGTTTCCCCTTTTTTAGGGTTAATGCCTTGTTCCTTAGGTCTAAAAGTCCTAGATTTATCATAATACATGGATTTCTTAGGATTTTGGCATGCAGTAGTAACCATATTTTTATCATGATATTTGAAACCAAAATTATGCATAGGCAAACAGTTTTCATGATCTTTAGCACACATAGAGACATTTGAAACATGCGTAAAGTTAGGGATTATCTCCCTTACCCTTGTAGCTCCCCCTTGATGTGAGCTTCTCTTCTTCTCATCCTACTCCCATCTTCTCAAATGCTCCATTTTCTTGAGCTCTCCTTTTCTCTGACACTTGGTGTGATAGTGCCCTAGCTCTCCACAAGTGTAGCACCTAATATGCTTTTCCCCTTCCTTTTCCCTTCAACCCATATTAGATTTCAAATGAATTGACTTAGGTTTAGGGTTTACCTCATTTTTACCTAATGGACACTTGTCCTTGTAGTGCCCCTTCTTGTTGCATCCAAAGTATATGATGTGATCTTTTGTCCTTGCTTTGATGGAGGTAGGAACTTTTTCTTGCTCCGGTATTGAAGTGGGTCTCTCCTCCCCCTCAATTCTTGAATTGGAGACCTCTTCTTCTTCCCTTGACGAAGTGAATGATCTTTCACTCTCTAGTGCCACTTCACTTGATGAGATGGTTAACTCATTTTCCTCTTCCTCCTCTTGGACCATTGATCTTATTTCCTTTGGCTTTTCTACTATTTGAGCTTGTGTAGAATTCTCATGGAATGCTCCCAATCTTGTTCCATAACTCATATGCATTTTCGTATTCACCTACACCACTCACTTCATCATTAGGCAAAATATCAATTAATATTGCAATTACCTTCTCATTTGCCTTCGATTGACTTTGTTGCTCTTTAGTCCAATATCTAGGTCGAAGTCTTTTCCCATGCTTATCTCTTGGAATTTTGAATGGCTCTTTTATGATCATCATGGACTCCCAATCCATGCCAAACCAAGTCTTCATTCGCATCCTCAAATAGTCAAAATCTTCGCGATCGTAGGGAGGTGCAATGTTGATGTCATCACCCAATTTGTCTTCAATCGTCATTTCCTCTAGCTTGTGCTCTCTCGACGGTTAGTCCGTAGATGAGTGACCTTCGCTCTGATACCACTTGTTAGGACCGTGACCGTTAAGCTAGAGGGGGGGGGGGTTAATAGCTTTTCTTCGATTTTTCTTCCTACAAAGTTAGTGCGCAAGCGGAATAAACAAAACTAAAACTAAGAGGAACACGCCGATTTACGTGGTTCGGAGATAAAACTCCTACTACACGGCTGTCCATAAGGTGGACGATCCCGATTCATCGGTGGATGATTCCCCGAAGCACCTTCGGCTAGCTCTTGTCGCTCCTTGTGGATGGAGAAACCTCACCACAACTTCTGGATAACTCCTGAGCAAAATAGGCTACTAACAAGCTTTACCCAAGTAAGTTTCTGTTGGTGCAGGAAGCACCATATCGAACCTTGTTTTGATATTGACAAAGGATTTAAAGTTAAGTATTATTTGTGATCTAATAAAGTTACTCAAGTGTGCAGGAAAGTCCTAGGAACACTAGGCACGAAGTCCTGGTTCTAAGAATTGGGCGATAAGTCTTGGCCATGGGCTGGGCAAATAAGTCCTGACATAAGGTTGGGCAATAAGTCCTGGTCGTGGACTGGGCACTAAGACCTAGCTGAGGGCTGGGTAGCGAAGACTTGGTGAGTAAAGCTGGGCACCAAAGACCTGCTCAGAAGGTGGGCACGAAGACCTGGTGAGTAAAGCTGAGCACCGAAGACCTGCTCGGAAGGTGGGCACGAAGTCCTGGTCGAGGACTGGGCACAAAGACCTGGTCAGGTGGATCGGGCAAAAGTCCAACCGGAGGAGCCGGTTGGAAAAAGGTAAACTCTCCTGAGAGGAGTAGGTGAGGACGCGTTCACCGTCGAGGGAACAGTAGTCGTCGGTTCGACCTAGGATTCCATTTGGGAGACCCGAAGTCAGAACCAAGATAGCTACGACTGTAAAATGGACTAATATTCTTGCCTTGTTTGTTGTGGAACTAACCTTGGATGCAGGGACCGAAGGAGTGTGTTTCTGCAGCTCAGAACGCCCCAAAGGAGAGGGGCATACAGCTGGGCTAGGCGCCCAGGAGGTCCTGGGCGCCCAAGGTCAAAGCCCCGGGCGCCCAAGGTTAAAGCCAAACAAGCAGTTAAGCAAGAATCGCTTCGAAACAATACTGGGCTAGGCGCCGGGAGGTCCCGGGCACCCAAGGTCAAAGCTAAAGAGGAGTCGAAGCAAAATCAGCCACGAAGCTAGCGGCCCTAGTCAAGTTGGCCGCCCGGGAGGTCCCGGGCACCCCAGTCAGCTCCGAGCCCGATTCGAAGGGGATAAGCGCTGACCGAGCTACGGATGAGGTTTCTCCGATCTGAAGGCACGTGTCAGGCGCCCTTAGAGAATCAGGCGCCCCCAGGAGCACTATAAAAGGGGATCGACCCCGAGGCTTCAGAACGACAATCTTCCAACGCCTCTATGCTTTTCGTTCAAGCGCTTTGCTTCGGCAAACTCTGATCTCGACATTCCAGCGTCGACGACGACCCTCTGCTCCAAAGTGCGATCCACACCGGGCGTCGGTAACGAAAAGTGTATTCATTTATTTACTGCACTACTATTGTATCAAATTCTGTAAATCTTTGCGCTATTATAGAATTGCCTGCAGTAAATGGTCAAGGACCGTGGGCCTTGGAGTAGGAGCCGACCGCGACTTCGAATCAAGTAAAAAATACTTGTGTTCCTCGTGTTTGTTTTTAATTCCGCTGAGTATTTTCTCTTAAGTCTTATCCGAAAAAGTTTTCATGATATTCACCCCCCCTCTATCGTGTTTCTCGATCCAACAGTTTCGCCCAGAAGAAATGGCCTTAAACGAGCTCCCTTAAATAGAGCTCGAGGCTGAAATGGCGCTACCAGTCGACTAGTCCAACCCCAGTCTACTGATCCCACTTGGATGCGATTGTTGTAACTCCAACGTTCGAGATTCCAACGCCACCAGTCGACTGGTCCATCCCTAAGTCTAGGGTTACCCTTCCTTTGTATATTTCTCTCCGCACTCGAACCCCTCACAACTTAGTTCCCAAGTATAATGCCCTCAGTACTCCAACCCTCACAACCTGGTTGACCCTTCATCCAGCAGCCACGATCTATTGCTTTCGCGCCCACTTCGTCTTCGGCTGCCGTCCCTCAGATGCGCACACAAGCCCTTGGCTTGCCTCCATGCCATCCTTCATGCATGCCTCGAAGTCCGCATCTCTCGGCTCATCGTTCCTGCTTTGTCCATGGTGTTGGGTATGGCTTGGCGGGTTTCCCTAGCGAATACTTAGTCATTCTTGAGAGACCTCTCCATGCCTACGGATTAAAAAAAAATCTGAATAAAGACCCGTCTCCCAACGACCATCTCGTCATTGTATTATTCGGTACGAATTACAACTCGTCCAATCACAAAGATTGTGCCTTGTAATTCTTCTAACCGAATGAGCACGGGAGAGACGACGAGTGGATTGCCGATTCTTGTGTTTATGGTCGGGGTCTAGTTAATTAATTATTAGCTATGATTCGTAATCAAAATAATTAAATAACACACATAAAATGACGAGACTAATTATCATGGCACAAAAGATCATAAGGAGCTTAGGGAGAGATTTATACCTTCCCGTTACCTCGTGGCCTTCTACCTTATGTCCCTTCCCTTCCCGGATGTCGTGTGGGCTACGAGCTACCGAGAACTGAGATCACCAAACCACTATCTTCCTTCTTCTCCTTCTAGCCGAAACCCTAACTCCCACCCAAGGAGTTGCGCCGGCCTTCTTCTCCTCCTTTGCTTGCGCCGCCGGCTATCCAAGACCACCTGAACTCACCAGCCACCGAGCAGCAACCGAGGGGAAGATAGGGAAGAAGTTGGAGAGAAATGAACCTCTCCTTCCAACTCAAGAACCGATCAAACCCTCTTCCTTCTCAGCCTTGCGCCGCCGCCGCCGAGACCTCCTTGCGCCTCCTCCTTCTGGCCGCCGTGTCTTCCTCTCTCACTGACGCTCACCACAAAAAGAGAGAAGACTCTCCACTCTTTGCCTAGTGGTGCTTGCTCACGGTGAAGTTGAGGGAGGAAGAAGAAAGCAAGAAGATGGTCACCACCTTGTTGTCGTGACCTAAGAGAGAGAAGGAGAGGAGAGAAAAACTAGAGTTGGATGATTAAACCTTGGTTTCATGATCCCATGGGGTTTATATAGGGCTAAGGTAGGGACCAAAAGGAGGAGTTGGATCTTGGCCTGCTAATGGATCTAAACCCGATCCATTAATTAAGATCCATTCCACTAAAGGATCTTAATTGAACATCCTCACCAACCCCCATATTTTCATATGGGCTCCACCTATTATGAGTCATCCATCCTTCCGTGTTTAAGATATCGAATGCCCATTGATTAATTTAAATTACTGATAATTTTTATTAATCGACTTCTGGCGCCTTGATTAGTACCACTCAACCTTATTATCATGTCGGATCAAATCCACCTGCAGGGTTTAACATGATGAACCTTTTGAGCTCATCAAGGGGGCATACTTTTGGTTAGGGAACCCTTTTCAATGAACGCTTCTGGTTGCATCATGTAGATGGTCTCCTCAAGACTTCCATTAAGAAAAGCTGTCTTGACGTCCATTTGCCATACTTCATAATCCATATAAGCGGCAATAGATAAGAGAATCCAGATAGACTTAAGCATGGATACCGGCGAAATGGTCTCCTCATAATCGATACCCTCTTTCTGAGTATACCCTTTCGCAACAAGCCTAGCTTTGAAGGTCTCAACCTTCCCGTCTGATCCTCTCTTTCTCTTGTAGATCCACTTGCATCCAATGACTTTTACACCAGTAGGTGGTTCTACTAGCTCCCAGACGTGATTAGAATCCATAGATTCTATCTCAGAGTTCATTGCCCTTTGCCAATAATCTGCATCCTTATCTTGGAGGGCCTCATCATAGGTCCAGGGATCTAGTTCATATTTACCAGAGACTATGTTCGAAGACTCTCCCAAAAATATGAACCTTTTAGGCTGTCTAACAACCCTCCCACTGCGACGAGGTACCACCTGTGTATCTTCTGTGACACAAGGTGCAGTGACTTTTGGTGTGTCCCCTTGTACGATTGATCCTAAGGTCGGAACGCCCCCTCTTAACTCTTCAAGCACTAGTCTACTCTTGGGCTTGTGGTTCATCACATAGTCTTCTTCTAAGAATCTGGAATTCATGCTAACGATTACCTTCTGATCCTTAGGACTATAGAACGGACCACCTTTCATTCCTCTAGGATAGCCTACGAACAGACATAATTCCGTACAAGATTCCAACTTATTAGTATCTCCCTTTAGCACATGTACTGGACTACCCCAAATCCGAACATGTCCTAGACTAGGCTTGCACCCAATCCACAGTTCTATGGGAGTAGAAGGGACTGACTTAGATGGTATCAAGTTTAGAATGTGTGCTGCTATTTCCAGAGCATATCCCCAGAATGAATCAGGTAAATCAGAGTAGCTCATCATTGACCTAACCATTTCCATAAGGTCCTATTCCTTCTTTCTGCCACACCATTCTGCTGAGGTGTATCGGGTACAGTTAGCTGGGACTGAATCCCAGCCTCTGATAGGTAGGTTCTAAACTGTAACACCCGCCCCTTACCGTTAGGTGGCGCGTTACCTTTAACCTTTTTTTTTCTTACTTACTTATATCATTGCGTATGAATCTAACATTGCAGCCGAAATGAAACATAACTAAAAGCATATGCAACGATAAGGAAGTAATAACATCATATAACATCTAATAGCATCCATACTTAAATAAATCCCAAAGAACTAGCAAGTATCATGCATAAAGTAGTAACATATGTCTTATTATAAATAAGAACTAAGTCTATAGATGGCACTAAAGTGGATCGATCAGTCAAGTCACCACCACACACATTAGCCCTTCCTGCAGCTGCCCATTCCTCAGAAATTTCTATGTTAATCTGCAACATAAGCAAACAAACTATAAGTATAAAACTTAGTAAGCTCTTTCCTACTCACTAAATCCGTACGTCGCATGCAATTTAAAACATATAACATTTTATGGATAGCATAAAATTCTTAAGGGACATATGATACATGAAGATATATAAACATAGAACATGTGCATTTCAAAACATTAGGATGCTCTTTAGAAAACATAGTAAATAATACTTTAAAATCATATACATCATCTTCTTTGGGGTCCCCGGCTTTGTACCCATTCTTTCTTTTGCGCGCATACCCTATGTAGGATGCGAGGTAGCTAATCCCGACCTACAGGGGTCTACATTCTAGGCTTACTATCTTTCAGCCTAGGGACAGCATCATCGGTAGTCCGGAACCGTGAATCTTTTCAAGATTCGGTACAAGCCAATCTTTAAAGTAAAATACATACATGCATTCTTTTCTTTTCTTTCTTTCTTTCATATAGAACATGCATTCCTTTCTTTCTTTCTTTCTTTCATATTACATGTACTATAGACATTCAATCATTCATAATCATAAGCATACTTTCATATATAGAACATGCATTCTTTCTTTTTCTTTCTTTCTTTCATATTACATGTACTATAGGCATTCAATCATTCATAAGCATAGGCATACTTTCATGGCATAATCATTAGCATAAATAGCAAGACATGGAAAGACCTTTCTTTTAACACATGTAGGTGAAGCAACCATCATGCTAGTTTCATCAATACATCATACATATAACATGCTTGTCTTAATCAAGGCAATATGTTAGTTTAATCTTTCTTTTCTCATCTTAATACATGCTGGCCAAAACTTCATAGCAAGGATATCATAGCATAAAACCCACATAACATTGGAATAAAGGCATACATTACATAAGAGGTCATTTACAAGTACACTGGTAGTCTAGACTTTATTCTAGTAATTGGCCAAAATTCATAGCATGGATAACATAGTATAAAAGTCATATAATCATGGAAATAAAAATATACGTTACACATGGAATCATATACAAGCACAAGGGTAGTCTAGGCTTCATTGAAAACTAGTTTAGGTGCATGTTTTGTGCTTGAGCTTATTTTTAACCCTTATCCCAGTATTTGTCCGAAATTCACAGCTAGATAACATGGCATGAAAGTCATCCAATCATGGAAATATAACATAATTTACATGAGAGATCATTAGCATGTACAAGAGTAAACTAATCTTTACTAAACCTTAGTTTGGGTGCATGAATCGTACTTGCACTTATTCTTAACCCTTACCCTTAAAATTTGCCAAAATTCACAGTATGTATAACATGATATAAAAGTTCATATAACATGTAAACAAAAACATATTTTATCATTAAGGTCATATACAAGCATAAAGGTAGTCTAGGCTTCATTAAACACTAGTTTAGGGGCATGCTTTGTACTCGAACCTATTCTTAACCCTTATTCTTGTAATTTGTCGAAACTCACAGTAGGTATTTCATAGCATAATCATTCACATAACATGGGAATAAAAGCATATTTTTCATAAGAATTCATTCACAAGTGCAAAAGTAGTTTGTACTTCACCAAACACTAGTTTAGGTGTATGATCTTGAGTTCTACTTGGATTATCATGCATATGGGTATATGTAACATTTTTTTAAACATCAATACATAGAATGGAGCATGAGTTTAGGCTCAAATAACTTAGATAAGGTACTGACCCTAAGGTATAAATTATTTCCATCATGAAATAAAACACCCAATCACATGCATATCACTTGATTTAACTATAACTTCATGAAGGTCTATAAAAATCTGTTTTAAGGCATAATTTAAGGTCCCTTGGCCAAATGTTACAGGGGTCCCTTAGCATAGATTCCATAAAATTTCTTGGCCTAAAACATTTATATAGCAAGGAAACAATCATTAGAACAATAGCCTACTTCATGCATCAACATTTATCCATTTCATGACTTGGCCGAATTCTTCCAAGTCCATTACATCATGGAGGGCATTCAAACACCATGTATCCATCATATATTCATTACAAAAAGGTAGTAACAATTTCATGAACTCTTCCTTTAAGTTTTTGGACATAGAAAAAGGGGGGGTACCCCTTTATGGCCGAAACTTCCCTCAAGGTTTTCTTCCATTCTCTTTCACCCAACATCACAAGCAAACATAAAAATCATAAAAATACATAGAAAGCCATTATGTTGTAGGTGAGGGAGTCTTATCACTTGTGCTTATGTTCCCAAAAGATCTCCAAATTTTTTTTTGAGAAGAAAAGACCTCTTAAACTCTAGCACTCCTCTTGTTCTTCTCTTCTTTTGGTCTGGTTTTCTCTAGGAGGTGAAGGACTTGATTTTGGTGAGGAAGAGGAGGAAGGGGAAGAGTTTGGTGGAGAGAAAGGGGGGGATTCTTGGCCGAAAATGCCTTAGGCATTTCCTCCTCTTCATGGCCTTTTATGGTGAGTAAAGAGGCAAGCACCTCTTTAATAGTGTATCTTCAATTTTTTTTTTGTGTCTCTTCATCTTCTTTCCCACTTATCTACAATTTCCCATCTTCTTCTAATAGCACTCCTCTGCTGGGTGAATTGGTTACATATGCATTCTTAAGGATTGACTTTTCTTTGAGGTCCAAGGTTCAATCCTTGGCACCTCCTCTTCTTTTCGCTTTCTCTTCCTTTTATTATTTTTTCCAAGCCCGCATAACCAAAGCCCACCTAGAGAACGCTACTTATTTAATTCATACACATGCATATGCATATCATTATTCATTCATACATGTGTAGGATACTTAAGCATAACATTAAATATAATACCTAATCATAATTATCACACATCCACTACGTGTCAAGATAATGCCTAACATTTCTTTATTCATAACTTTTCCCCCTAAATTCATAATATTATTCTTGGCCACATGTTCCATTATTACTACGCTAGAGCAGAAAATTTGGGGCGTTACATAAACTCCCCAAAAAGGTACTCCCCACCACGATCTGATTGTAGTGTCTTGATACTTTTACCTCGATGTTTCTCCACATCAGCCTTGAACTCTTTAAACTTATCAAAGTATTCAGACTTGCGGTGCATCAGGTAAATGTATCCATACCTTGAATAATCGTCAATGAAAGTGACGAAGTATTCAAAGTCACCTCTAGCCTGGATGGACATAGGACCACATAAATCAGAATGAATCAGTTCTAGCACATCTTTGGCCCTATACCCCTTAGCCTTGAAAGGCTTCTTGGTCATCTTACCTTCCAAGCAAGACTCACAGGTCGAGAATGTTGGATCGGAGAAAATTGATAGAGGGGGGGGGGGTGAATATCGATATCAAACTTTTCTGAAAATAGAGCAGTTACGCAGTAGAAAATAACAAAACAATCGCGAACACAGGTTGGTTTTACTTGGTTCGGAGTCACGGTCGGCTCTTACTCCAAGGCCCACGGTCCTTGACTATTTAGTTTGGGAAATTGTATATTCGAAATGATCTTTTACAACTTTAAGTACAGATATAGAACTAGAATTGAAATTGCAACACTTTTCGTAAATTAAATTTATCGACGCCCGAGGTGGATCGAATTTCGGAGCAGAGGGTCGTTGTTGGGCTGGAATCTCGAAGCCGGAGCTTGTCGGAGCATAGCGCTTGAACGAAAAGTCTTGGAGCATTGTGAGCGAAGATGTGTGAAGCCTTGGGGGTGAACCCCCTTTTATAGCACCCATAGGGGCGCCTGTGTCGATGGGGGTGCCTACACGTGACCTCTCCTGTGTGAACTCTTATCCGTAGGCTCGGTCAACGCTTATCCTCTTCACAGGGGCGCCTGAGCTGATGGGGGCGCCCGTATGGTCCCGGCGCCTGAGCTGTCTTGGTCCAAAAGGCTTCGTGGCAGTTTGCTTGGTTTGCTTTGGTTTAGCCTTCCACTCGGGCGGTCGTATCCATCCGGGCGCCTAGCCCCAGTGAGGCGCCTCACTCCATTGAGGCTCCTCAGCTGCAGAAACTCATTCCTTCGATCCTTGCAACCAAGGTTAGTTCTAAATCAAAAAGAAGCAAACATGTTAGTTATTATTTACAGCTTAAGCTGTCGTGGTTCTGACTTTGGGTATCTCAAATGGAACCCTAGGTCAAATAGACTCCTATTGTTCCCTCGCACGGGGAACGCGTCCTCACCTACTCCTCTCAGGAGAGTTTATCTTTTGCCAACCAGCTCCTTCGGTTGGACTTTTTGCCCAATCCACCTAATCAGGTCATCGTGCCCAGTCCGCGATGAGGACTTCATGCCCAACTTCCGGTCAGGTCTTCGGTGGCCAGCCCTTTTCCAGGACTTCTTGCCCAGTCCTCGACCAGGACTTCTTTGCCGAACATCTGGTCAGGTCATCTTGCCTAGTCCTTGACCAGGACTTCTTGCCCAACCCTTTGCCAGGACTTCTTGCCTAGTCTATCTAGGACTTTCCTGCACACTTAGCAAGCTTGTTAGATCACACTAACACCTTAACTTCTGAACCCTTTGCCATTATCAAAACCCAGGTTTGACTTTGGTGCTTCCTGCACCAACAATCTCCCCCTTTTTGATTTATGGCAACATTGTTCAAAAAGTTAAGTTAATAACAAGCAAAAAATTCAAAAATACTACTCAGTTTTCTTCCCCTGAACAGAATATTCTCCCCCTGAGTTTTTCAATGATAAGTGGGGTTTTGTAAACTTTTTAAGTGCTTTAGATTTGACTTAGTGCTTTCAATACTTAGAAAATTTTCAATCAAAATTTTCCTCACACTTAGAAAATTTTCCAAAAAGTTTTAAGAAAATTTTCTCAAAAAGTTTTTGAAGTCATTCATAATTAGAAAAATTTTCAAAACGATTTTCATACTTCGAAAAGTTTTTCCATACTTAGAAAAATTTAATTTTTGAAATGCTTAGATTTGAAAAATATTTTTAAGCATTTTCGTTATTTACTTTACTTTTTAAAAAGGAGATAAAAGTTTTGAAAAATAAAATTTTGAAAAAAATTCTTTTCTCCTTTCCTTTCTCTCCCCCTTTGCCATATATCAAAAAACTAATTATAGCAGCAAAAAAAAAGTAATAAAATGAAGTTCTGTATTGAACCAACTCTAATAAGCATAAACCGGACCAAACCAAATTAAACCGTTCTTGTTTGGGTCCAGTCTAACCCAGTTAGCTACTTACTAACTATCATAAATAGTAGCTTTCGCTAGGGTTAGTCAAATTAAGTGATCTGATCAAGTTAGATTTTCTATGCTTGACACTTAACCTGATTGCTGTTCAATTTGTATTTATTGCCCCAATTACTGCAGATGCACTGACTTAAAGCATCATGAATCAAGGCATAGACCTAAGCATCTCAACCCAGTCTAGGTTATCAGTCAAAAAGTACCCTAAAGTGCTTGTGAGATGCTGGCTTCTAGATCTATAGGTGTATGCAGTTCTAGGGTTAGGGTCTAAGCTAAGTCCATTTGCGAAAAAACCCTAGTTTTGAAGGGGGTAAGTTTTTGAAAAAAAACTAAGTCGGAAAATTATTTTAAATTTCAGGACAAAAAAATGATTTCTCAAAACATATTAATTAACATATAAGAAATAAAACAATTTTTGAAAAATAATATGTAGAGTAGTCCTATTCTACTAAGCATAAGATTCAATTATGAAGTACATGACTTAGCTGTTGAAGTAAAATGGCATAAGACTAATAACTTATCAAACAATTTGCCAACTGGTCAACAGGAGGACCAGCAAAATCAACCAATAGTCAAGCACAAGTCAACCCTACTCAGTAGGGACAGTCAAATAATCAAATATACAATAAGATGGCTGGAAAGTCACTCTGATCTAAGAGGAGGGGCCCGGGGGGTCGTATGGACCAGGCTGCCACGACCGAAATATGGACATCATTTCATTGTATCGAGTTTTGTTTGTCTCACGATCGGCTTGGAGGGCATCCATGTACTCAGTGTGTCGATCCTTCATCTCTTTCCTGAGACTATGAATCTCCATCCGCAGTGATGTCAGGTGCTCATCAGTGGTCGGTGGCGGAGGCTCCTGTAAGTGCTCGTTGATCTCGGCTGTGAGATCGGCAACATCTACCTCCACCTCCTCATCCGAGTCGATCTGAGCTCCGGCCCTCTGTCGTCTCCATGAGAGAACCCCGGTGGCCGAAATGTCTATACCCACTAGTGAAAAGTTCCTAGCCCCGATCTCGTCAAACTCAGTCATTGGGGTGACCTCCCCAACGGTGATGTCGCAACCGTAGTGGTGAAGGAAATTGGTGATGATATGACAGTAGGGGGTCCGTACTCGACCTTGAGTCGTAATGCTGGATGCGTAGATAATCGTATGGAACATATGGAGGCTAATATTTATGTCCAGATGATGGATCATACCGTACAGAAGAAAGGTATGGAAGGGTCTCATGGTCGCGACATCTCGAGTAGTCAAGGGGAGGACTCAACGAACCAAAACTTTGTAGAGAGCATAGTCCTGAACCCGGAGATCTACGGATTGATACCGTTGCACCAACGAGTTTCGCGCATCTCTGTAGAAGTAGGAGTAGAGAGTATCTAGATCAATGTGTGAGTAAGGAGGATCAAAGGGAGGGTCTCTCAGAGGGTAACAACAGAACGTGGACTGGGAAGGTCGCAGTCCAAGAAACCTAGTGAGTAAGGCAGGTGAGATAGTCAGAGGCATCCCCTGTATAGTAGAGGAATAGCAAAGGTCATCTAGTTTGACCAGGTTGTTGTAAAATTCTACACACAGGGTCGAGTTCACTGGATGGGTGCAGAAGACAAGCTGGTCAAGTTGATAGAAGTTAATAGCATCCATAGCTATTGGACAGGACTGGGTAAAGAATTGTCTATTTAGGAAACTAGTTTTGATCGGTTTGTAAGTAGTCTGAGCAAATTTATTAAACAATTCTAAGTTCGGGAAAGTAGGGTCTGGGCTAGGTTCGACCCCGGGGTTTGGTTGGGTAACGCGTCGTTTTCTAAGCGAATAAGAAAATTGCATTTAAGAGACGAAATAATTGAAAAACTAATTATAAATGCATAATTAAAATGATACTGGGGAGGCATGGTTGAAGTAGGGCGTTCGAGGGCACGAGAGGGGCTTTCGGGGGCCTTGGGAGGAAGAGAAGTGAAGGAGGAATTTGGTTTGGTGTGGGAAATGAAGAGGGAGTGATGCCCTTTATATAGGGCTCACACGGGCGCCTGTGAGGTCCCGGGCACCCTGGTCAGATGCCAGTGAAATTTGGCAGTCTGACTACCTTGAATGGAGGTCATGGAGGCGCCCGTGAGGTCCCGGGCGCCCCAGTCAGATGTCATCCCACTTTTGGCAGTTTAACTGCCTTGGGCGGAGGTAAAGGCTCCAGGAGCCCGTGAGGTCTCGGGCGCCCGGGTTGACCTTGACTTGACCGTTGACCAGTTTGACTGTTGACCAGGGTTGACTGTGTTGACCAGGCTTGACTCAGTTGACTGTGTTTGACTAATCAATAATTAAATCAAACACACCCTAGATTCCATTTAAGATGAGTTTATTTGTGATTTTCAGAATAAAATTCAAAATGTTAAGTCCTAACTATCTCACCTACTCTAGAGTTATCAACCACGTTAACCTTATGGATTTTGTGAGATAGGTTTTAACAAAAACAAAGATTTTAATTTGAAAGGCATGGTTAATTTTGAAATGTTAAATAAACTTTGAAAATTTTTATTAAGTTTAAGTTTATTTTGAAAAAAATGTGTTGATTCTAAGATTAATTGAAATTTGTGTTAGATTCAAATATGATAATAGTAAAGTGAATTTGATTTTCAATAATTGTCTTCCAGGTCTTGGCGAGGCAGTAGGCCTTCTTTGGTCGTAGCCTTATTGGATCATCAATCCTTTACTTGACAAAACCTTTTATTGAAAATTCATCTTCAAGTTACTTCTTGAAAGATTTTGGTCTAACTAGTTTGGGTCTTGGATCGGTAGCTTCGGCTAGTTCCACCAGAATGACTTCCCTAACGTACTATCATCTCACCTCCACCCAATACTATGTTGTTCAAATTTCAATTATGTCATTTTGTCCTTAGTCTAACCAGTCCTAGGTTTTAGTATGCTGAATTGCAAAAGAAAATAAACAAGCAAGCATGCAATAAAGGAAAATTGCAAAAAAAAAAAAAATAATTATGAATATTGTTTTTATATTGGCTCCCCCTGGACTATAGCCTCGATAATGATTAGGCAAGATGTGAATCTTGTTCTTGGGGATCCAATACTGGTTTGGTCCAGCCTGTTTGTTCAAACAGAGTTTGGGGACCCATGCTTGAACTTGAATTCTAGGTTGGTTCAGTACAGCATAATAAGACCGTTGTCTAGACTTGGTTCGATAACCTAATCCAGATTGGTTAAGAACGGACTTCTATTTTCCAAAGATCATGTCAAGACCCTTGGAACCCGAAGTGAATCGTTCTAAAGCCACTTTGAGCTCCTTGACTTGAGTTTTCAAGGCGGAATTCTCTTCTTCAAGCTTCTGAACTTGAGTGGAGTTTCCTTCTGGAATTTCTCGGTCAAGGATCTCGAGTCGGCTTCCTCTTTCAGGAGTTTTACTTCCTGTCAGAGGGATTTGACCCGGATTTTGGCTTTCGCCAAGTTGTGAGATAAATAAGCAATTAATTTCGACAGTTCAATTTCAGAATAACCTCTTACCGTTATTTGGCCGTTTTATGAGATTGTGAGCCTACCGTCGTCTGGCTCCGATTCCGATCCGGTGTCGACATCTTCCGAAGTGATTAAGGCGAGAAGATTCGATAGTGGAGCTTCTTCTTCTTCTTCGGAGGAAGATTCATCCCACGTAGCTTGAAGAGCCTTCTTCTTTCGCGTCTTCTTTGCCTCCGTCAGATTGGGTGTAACGACCCAGAAAATTTTCTCAATATTTTCTTTAAAAAAATTGACCATGCCTAGAAAGATTCTCGAGGAACATAGGGACACTAGTATAAACCGTAGCATGATGATCCATGATTTTCGATATAGAATAAAAAGCTAAGTGCTAATGAGCCTTACATGGGATTTTCTAGTACCATGGTTATTAGTGGATTTTAGGTAGAATTTAATATAAATAGAAATGGGTTTAAATTAGGAATATTAGCATGGCTATTTGTAGGCCTTAGGGGGCATTGCCGAAATTAAAAGAAAAATAAAATAAAATAAAAATAAAAATAAAGTGCATGTATCAAGGATTGAACCTTGGACATAGTGTAACACCATGCATGCACTAACCAATTCACCAAACAAGGGAGTGCTAGTAGATAATGAAGTGGATTTTAGTTAAGGCTTAAGGAAGTGAAGAGTCACCATATGAAGAAGATGAAAAGGCACTTGTGAAGAGACAAAAGGGCATTATAAATAGATCTCTTCTTCCTCCTTCCTCCACCCCCCACCGAAATCCCATCTCCCTCTTCCTCCTTCTTCTTGCCGAAAATCACCAAGGGGATTCTCCCTTGGAAAAGCTTCACAAAGGACTCCATCTTGAAGATCCAAGGCCTTCTACAAGGCTACAAGGGCTAAGGAGAAGTTTAGGGTCAAGGATGTTTCTTTTTACTTTCTATTCAAAGTTTCTAAGCAAGATCAAGGAAGATAAGACTCCCTCACCTGTGGTATAATAGTTTTCAAGTTGTGATCATGATATAAGAATTTTTTTTGGAATATATGATGGAAAAAATAGGGTTAGGGCCTCCAAAGGTTTCGGCCACCATAAGTTTCCATGTTTAGTCTTGGATCTAACTTTCCAATAATGTTTCCTAGGTTTTCTTATGTGGTAAAGAATGTTAATGGGGATTTATGAGGAAGTTTTTACATGACCCATGGTCTTGTAACATTCGGCCAAGATGGGTTATAGTGCAAGAAGTTAGGGTTAACTCCAAGCAAGGGTTCTAATGGCTCCCTATGGTATTATATGTAAGTTATAAGATGTAAATTGGGACTTGTATGAATTTTTCCATGTGCTTGTGACCCTCTAGGGTTTCGGCCAAAGTCAAGATGGGGGGCTAAGACTTAGGGTTAGCTCCAATTATAGGGTTTAATGGCTCCCAATGTCATGGTGTGTAACGTATGGGTTTGCTTTTACTTATGGAACCATTCATGTTGATTGAATAAGGGAGACTCCTCCTATTAACCATTCGACCAATCCCCTAAATTAGGGTTTAGGTGGGGTTAAGGTTTCAAGGATACTTGTTTATGTTTTATTATGATGTATGTATATGTTTAAGCATGTTGTAAGAATTGCTATGCTACCCAAAACCCTAGCTTCATGTATGATGTATTATGACTTTGTATGTTAGGTCATGTGTTATATTTATTCATGAATGTTTAGACCATGGGCCACGAACCTAGGGAGTATGAATCATGTATGAAAAGATCTATGCATGTTTACCTATATACCATAATCATGCAAGTTTTATGAATTAAGATGCTAATTATGTATGTATGCCATGATTTATGAATGATATGTATGTATGCCATGTTTTATGAATGACATGTATGTATGCCATGATTTATGAATGATATGTATGTATGCTATGCTTAAGAATGAAGATGATGAATGAAAATGATGATCATGGCTCTAAGACAAAATGATGTAAGCATGACATACCTTATGAATGAAGATAATGAATGATGATGAATGTTCATGCCTTTAAGGCATCATGATGTTAAGTATGAATGATGAAATGTTAAGTATGTTTATGTCATGCCAAGAGATGGGCACCTTAAGAACGCCTCGGTTCTGGACTACCGTAGCTGTCAACTGTTCTGGAACTACCGCAGCTGTTCCTATTCTTATGTCAAGTTTCATGAAACAAGATTATATTTATGCTAAGAATATTCTATGAATGATGAAGCATGTGAAGTATTTTATTTTTATGAATGGGCTTGTACCAGACCGAAGTAAGGGTCCAAGGGATGGGCACCTTAAGAACGCCCCGGTTCTGGACTACCGAAGCTGTCCACGGTTCTGGGACTATCGAAGCTGTCCAACAGGGATGGGCACCTTAAGAACGCCTCGGTTCTAGGACTACCGTAGCTGTCCTTACCTTAGTAGGTCGAGACTAGCTACCTCGTATTTACTTAGGGATGCGCGCATATGATGTATGTATGTGGTACAAGGCGG
Organism: Boesenbergia rotunda; assembly: GCA_024364735.1. Classification (NCBI taxonomy): domain Eukaryota; kingdom Viridiplantae; phylum Streptophyta; class Magnoliopsida; order Zingiberales; family Zingiberaceae; genus Boesenbergia; species Boesenbergia rotunda. The sequence goes on along the minus strand of JAGFNQ010000957.1, from coordinate 862,572 downwards.
GGACCCCCATGATGTTATGATTATGTTCAAGTATTTATAACTATGGTTTTCAAATTAAACATCCTTATGATATATGCATTTGACTCATGCATTCATTCATGTTATGCATTATGCCATGAAAAGTATGTTTGTGTTTATGATACATGTTAAGAATGATACCATGATAAGTACGCTTAAGCTTTTGTTTATGTTATGAATGATGCCATGAAAAGTATGTTTATGTTTATGATACATGTTAAGAATGATACCATGATAAGTACGCTTAAGCTTATGTTTATGTTAAGAATGATGCCATGAAAAGTATGTTTATGATTATGATTCATGTTAAGAATGATACCATGATAAGTATGCTTAAGCTTATGTTTATGTTAAGAATGATACTATGATAAGTATGTTTATGTTTATACTCATGTTAAAAATGATACCATGATAAGTATGTTTATGCAAATGTTCATGTTAAGAATTATGTCATGATAAGTAAGTTTATGTTTATGGTGATGTCAAGAATTATGCCATGATAGGTATGCGTTAAGTTTATGCTTTATGTTCGGAATTATGCAATGTCAACTGTTTCATGTTTATGAATATGTGACGTATGGATTTTCGTGAGTAGGATAGGGTCTTACTAAGCCTATGTGCTTATAGTCTTATTTTTCTTATACCGCAGATCAAGCAAGAGGTTACTAAGGGAAGCAGCAGGAGGGGCAAGAGCATGTGTGTGTGTGGCAGTGACATGACAAAGGATTCTTTTATTTACACATATCGCATGTCTTGGGTTTTGAAATGCCTCCTTAGATTCCATGCTATGCTTATAATGGTTATGCCTAATGAATGATTTAAGACTCATGATGTTTATGGATAAGTTACTTGCTACTTATGATGATTATGAATAAGTTACAGGATGGTTATATCATGATGCTATGCATGTCGTTAATATGCTAAGTCCAATGACACCAGGTTCATGAATGACAATTTAGGCATGTATAGATGATTCATGTATTAGTTGCATGGTTAAAAGCATGTGTAGAAGAAAAAAATTATTCCGCTGCATTAAGATGTTTTATATGTACATGTATGTTTAGCGTAACGCCGCTTTCTCGCCACACCATTAGGTATGGGAAAAAGGTGGGCATTACAGGTTGGTATCAGAGCCATTGCCATCTCACTACACACACATCAAACCTTCTTCCTGCAGCTTCCAAGTAAGTACCTTTATGGCATATCTTATTTTTCCTTTATGATTCTAGAATATGCAAGTATGGATGATACCTTATGATTCTAGAATATACAAGTATGAATGATGCCTTATGATGGAAAGTACTTTAGGATATGAATGATGCCTTATGATGGAAAGTACTGTAGGTTATGTAACTATGAATGATACTTTATCTTATTTTTATAAAATCAAATACTTTAGAATTTGATATGCAGGTAGGAATAACAATAACTTATATTAGCCTTACTTATCTTTTATATGTGAGTGATAGTGAGCGAGAGTGATCTGTGGAGATTTAACATAAGTAGTTGTAGTCATGTGGAATGAATATAGTAAATGATTGAGTAGTGATGAAACGGAGTAAATTGAAAAAGAAGAGCAAGTAGATGTAAGAGGAGGAATGTGTAAGTAATGAGGAGATTATCTGTATAAGTGTCATGACTGTCTGGAATTAAGAAGGGTTGTGAACCAAAGCAAGTTTGTACTGTTGATGAAAGACGTATATTAATATTTAGTGATGAGCCTAGAGTTAAGAGAGGATAGTGCTTTATTAATGGAGACTTATTAGCTATAGTATTAAGGGAGTAGAGTATTTAGTGTAGGTATTCTAAGAGATTATAGTAGTTATGAAATGATGACTTAGTGATGTATATCTATTAGGAACAGATTAAGGTGTTAAGTTATTTGACTTTTAAACAGATATATATAGTAGTAGCAATGGAGTAATATTCTTGATATAGAGAGAGGGTAAGAAATAGATATGCAAAAGAAAGAGTGATAGAGATCAGCGAATAGGACCTTAGCTATAACTCTTTATGAAGGAACTAGATGTTAATGTTATCAAAGGCAAGAATGTAGTAAGAACTCTAGGTCAAGCAAACTTACTAGGTGAAACGATCTAATAAAGTATAGATTTTGGAAAAAGATTGATATAGGGATATTTTATAAATTCTTGTTAGAAAATAAATAATGAGAGAGAGTTTTGTAAAGAATAGTATTAGCTTTATGAAATTTGGTAAAGAATATATTAGATACTCGTTGCTTAAAAGTGAGGTTATAGAGAAGTAAGATACGGAGATCATAAGAATGTGATTTTTGTGATTAGAGTGGAGGAAGCATGACTAGTAAATGAGAAAAGGTATTTGGATATGTGAAAGAAGACTATGGAAAGATAGAATAAGCGAAAGTAGGGATGACCATGTAGTAGAAAAATTTTGTAATGTGGAGAATGTGGTACATGTATATTGTGCGAGAAGTAATAAGAATATTTCCAGAGTTAGGAAATAGTGATCCGAGTCTTCAGAGAATCAAGCAGAGGATTCTGGAAGGAAAGGGCGATAGATTTGGTATCGCCGACGGGGGAGTATTATACCTTAGGGATCGTCTATGTATCCCTAATGATCCGGAGCAGCGGAGAGAAATATTAGCAGAAGCTCACGGAACCCCTTATTCGATGCATCCGGGATCCACCAAAATGTATCAAGACCTGAAGGAGAAGTTCTGGTGGTCCGGTATGATGAGAGACGTGGCTCAGCATGTCAGCACTTGCCTGACTTGTCAACGAGTGAAAGCAGAACACCAGCGACCCGGAGGAGTTCTGCAGCCACTTTCGATTCCGGAGTGGAAATGGGAAGACATCTCTATGGACTTTATTTCAGGACTTCCTAGGACTACAAACGGATATGATGTGATTTGGGTAATTGTGGACAGGCTGACAAAGTCTGCTCACTTCCTAGCAATCAAGATGACTTATTCGATTGAGCAACTAGCTCAATTATATGTTAAGGAGATAATCATACTTCATGGAGTTCCCAAGACCATCATCTCAGATAGGGATGGTCGCTTTACCTAGCATTTTTGGGAGTGTGTTCAGAAGTCTCTCGGCACTAAACTTCGAGTCAGTACCGCCTTTCACCCTCAGACTGACGGGCAAACTGAACAAGTGAATCAAGTACTGGAGGACATGTTGCGAACTTGTGCCTTGGATTTCAAAGGGAGCTGGTGCCGATATCTATGTTTAGCGGAATTCGCTTACAATAATAGCTACCAAGCTACTATCGGAATGACACCTTGTGAAGCTTTGTATGGGAGGAGATGTAGGTCTCCGATCTGTTGGTACGAAGGTGGTGAAAAGAAGGAAATGGGGCTCACAACGGATGTCATCGACAGCACCACCCGGGCTATACCGAACATTCGACAACGGATAGAAGTTGCTCAGAGCCGGCAGAAGAGTTATGCAGATGTCCGGCGTAGACCACTGGAATTTAATGTTGGAGAGTTGGTGTTCCTCAAAGTGGCTCCTATGAAAGGGGTGACGAGATTTGGGAAGAGAGGAAAACTGAGTCCGCGATATGTGGGATCGTACCTGATCCTGAAAAGAGTTGGCAAGGTGGCATATGAGCTAGAGCTGCCTCAGGAGATGTCAGCTATTCATAATGTGTTCCATGTGTCAATGCTTAAGAAGTGTATTCCAAATATGGACCAAGTGATCGAGCCACAGACAGTACAAGTTCAGGAGGACCTAAGTTATGAAAGCCGACCTATCCAGATCTTGGATCGGGAAGTCAAGAAGCTACGGAACAAGGAGGTACCCTTAGTCAAGGTCCTATGGCAGAGTCAACGGTTCGAGGAAGCTACCTGGGAACGCGAGGACGAGATGAGACGCAAGTACCCGGAGCTATTTTAAGTTCGAGGACGAACTTTCACGAGGTATGGGGGATTGTAACGACCCGGAAAATTTTCTCAATATTTTCTTTAAAAATATTGACCATGCCTAGAAAGATTCTCGAGGAACATAGGGACACTAGTATAAACCGTAGCATGATGATCCATGATTTTCGATATAGAATACGAAGCTAAGTGCTAATGGGTCTTACATGGGGTTTTCTAGTACCATGGTTATTAGTGGATTTTAGGTAGAATTTAATATAAATAGAAATGAGTTTAAATTAGGAATATTAGCATGGCTATTGGTAGGCCTTAGGGGGCATTGCCGAAATTAAAAGAAAAATAAAATAAAATAAAAATAAAAATAAAGTGCATGTACCACGGATTGAACTTAGACCTAGTATAACACCATGCATGCACTAACCAATTCACCTAGCAAGGGAGTGCTAGTAGAGAATGAAGTGGATTTTAGTTAAGGCTTAAGGAAGTGAAGAGTCACCATGTGAAGAAAATGAAAAGACACTTGTGAAGAGACAAAAGGGCATTATAAATAGATCTCTTCTTCCTCCTTCCTCCACCCCCCACCGAAATCCCATCTCCCTCTTCCTCCTTCTTCTTGCCGAAAATCACCAAGGGGATTCTCCCTTGGAAAAGCTTCACAAAGGACTCCCTCTTGAAGACCCAAGGCCTTCTACAAGGCTACAAGGGCTAAGGAGAAGTTTAGGGTCAAGGATGTTTCTTTTTACTTTCTATTCAAAGTTTCTAAGCAAGATCAAGGAAGGTAAGACTCCCTCACCTGTGGTATAATAGTTTTCAAGTTGTGATCATGATATAAGAATTTTTTTTGGAATATATGATGGAAAAAATAGGGTTAGGGCCTCCAAAGGTTTCGGCCACCATAAGTTTCCATGTTTAGTCTTGGATCTAACTTTCCAATAATGTTTCCTAGGTTTTCTTATGTGGTAAAGAATGTTAATGGGGATTTATGAGGAAGTTTTTACATGACCCATGGTCTTGTAACTTTCGGCCAAGATGGGTTATAGGGCAAGAAGTTAGGGTTAACTCCAAGCAAGGGTTCTAATGGCTCCCTATGGTATTATATGTAAGTTATAAGATGTAAATTGGGACTTGTATGAATTTTTCCATGTGCTTGTGACCCTCTAGGGTTTAGGCCAAAGTCAAGATGGGGGGCTAAGACTTAGGGTTAGCTCCAATTATAGGGTTTAATGGCTCCCAATGTCATGGTGTGTAACGTATGGGTTTGCTTTTACTTATGGAACCATTCATGTTGATTGAATAAGGGAGCCTCCTCCTATTAACCATTCGGCCAAACCCCTAAACTAGGGTTTAGGTGGGGTTAAGGTTTCAAGGATACTTGTTTATGTTTTATTATGATGTATGTATATGTTTAAGCATGTTATAAGAATTGCTATGTTACCCAAAACCCTAGCTTCATGTATGATGTATCATGACTTTGTATGTTAGGTCATGTGCTATGTTTATTCATGAATGTTTAGACCATGGGCCATGAACCTAGGGAGTATGAATCATGTATCAAAAGATCTATGCATGTTTACCTATATACCATAATCATGCAAGTTTTATGAATTAAGATGCTAATTATGTATGTATGCCATGATTTATGAATGATATGTATGTATACCATATTTTATGAATGACATGTATGTATGCCATGCTTTATGAATGATATGTACGTATGCTATGCTTAAGAATGAAGATGATGAATGAAAATGATGATCATGGCTCTAAGACAAAATGATGTAAGCATGACATACCTTATGAATGAAGATAATGAATGATGATGAATGTTCATGCCTTTAAGGCATCATGATGTTAAGTATGAATGATGAAATGTTAAGTATGTTTATGTCATGCTAAGGGATGGGCACCTTAAGAACGCCTCGGTTCTGGACTACCGTAGCTGTCCACGGTTCTGGAACTACCGCAGCTGTTCCTATTCTTATGTAACGACCCGGAAAATTTTCTTAATATTTTCTTAAAATATTGAGCATGTCTAGATAATTTTCCGAGGGACCTAGAAATATTAATACAAAAGGTGGCCTAGAAATCCATATTTACTCATTTAAATTGAGAAAACTAAGTACTAATGGGCCTTATATGGGCTTTTTAGTACCATAATTATTGGAGAATTTTAGGGAAAAATTAATATAAATATAAAGGGGTTTTAATGAGAAATATTAACATAATTATGGGGGAATTTTTAGAGGATTTTCGGAATTTTGGGAAAAATCATAGGAAAATAAAAGGAAAATAAAATAAAAATAAGGTGCATGGACCAAGGATTGAACCTTGGACCTCTTGTACAACCATGCATGCTCTAACCAACTCACCTAGTAAGGGAATGTTATGAGGAAATGAAGTGGATATTGGTTAAGGCTTAGAAGAAGATGAAAGGTCATTGAGAGACTCTTCATTTACCTCCTTAATGGGTTATAAAGAGGGGGGTTTGGGAGTTACCTTCTTCCTTCCATCAATTGCATTTCCTCTCCTCCTCCTTGCTCATCCTAGCCGAAATCTCAAGGAGTGGTTCTCCCTTGGAAAAGCTCCACAAGAAGGTCTCATCACCATGATCTAAGGGTTTTCCAAGGATACAAAGGCAAGGGGGTTCAAGTGTCCAATAGATTTGCAATCTTCTTCTCTTTTAAGGTTTAAAAATCAAGATCAACCAAGGTAAGACTCCCTCACCTGTGGTATAATAGTTCCTTATGTTTTTAGCATGATATATTGGTTGGTTTTTGGGATTTGATGTTGAAAGAAAGAGAACCAAGAACCCTAGTCCTATGGGTTTCGGCCACTAGGATTTTAGGGTCCATGATGATGCTAAAAATCTTCCTAATGTTGTCTAATGTACTCTCATGATGTTTAGAGATTATATATAATTTTTGAGAATTTTTGGGGTACCCTAGGATCCCCTAAGGTTTCGGCCAACTTCAAGAACCCATGGGTAGGGTTGGGTCTAAAACTTCAAGTATGTGTTTTATGTATTCTCATGATATAAGGGAGATGGAGGATGATTATGTGAATTTTTACATGGCCTAGATACCCTATAAGTTTCGGCCAAGATTGCTAATAGGGTAAAAAGTTAGGACTTATTTCAAGTAAGGGCCCCAATGACCCTATGGTAAGGTATGGTTGGTGTTTAATGATTGATCGGGGATTTTAATGGAATTTTTCCATGCCCCCATGGCCTTACATGTTTCGGCCAGCCCTAGGAAGGAGGGCTAAAGGTTAGGGTTAACCCTAATCATGGGCCCCAATGGCTTCTTATGGTCTCATAGATGATGTATGGTTGTTCCTTTACCTTATGCTATCTTACATGTTTATAGAATTGATTGAACTCCTCCCTATAGGTTTCGGTCAAGCCATGTATCTAGGGTTTGGGGTGGAGTTAAGGTTCAAAGAATGATGGTTTATGCTTATCATGAATTATATATATATATATAGGTCCAAGCATGTGGTAGAACTCATGTTACCTATAACCCTAACTTTAAGCACCATGTTTTATGTTGTATGTTATGATTTGGATGCCATGCTTAATAGGGTTTATTATGACTGTCTTATGTTTATGCCATGTATTTGGATGGTAGGTATAATGTTATGGGAAACCTACTTATGCATGCTTGAGATGAATACCATGCTTAGGCAAGAAATGCAATGCTTACCTTATGTATCATGATCATGCAAGCTCTATGGAGTAGGATAAATGTCTATGAAAACGTGTCATGTTCAATGATTATAATGCAATGCTTACCTCATATGCCATGCTCATGCAAGCACTAGGAATAAGAATGATGTTTAGGTATGCATGCCATGTTTATGTATGAAGATGTATGCCATGTTTTATGAAAGAAGATGCATGCCATGTTTATGAATGAAAGATGATGCTTATGTCTTTAAGGCATAAATACGCTAAACGGCACGGTCGATGGTCGACGGTACGATGGTCGAGAAGACCGGTAAATGGGCAGGTAGACAGGCCGAGCCGTATCAAGTTATGCAATGTTAAATATGCCATGAATGTCTCATGAATGATGAAGCATGTAAAGTATTTTACTTTATGAATGGGCTTGTACCGGACCGAAGTATGGGTCCAAAGGATGGGCACCTTAAGAACGCCCTGGTTCTGGACTACCGACTATGCTGTCCACGGTTCTGGCACTACCGAAGCTGTGCAACTGGGATGGGCACCTTAAGAACACCTCGGTTCGAGGACTACCGACTATGCTGTCCTTACCCTAGTAGGTCGAGGCTAGCTACCTCGTATTTACTTAGGGATGCGCGCTTATGATGTATGTATGTGGTACAAGCCAGGGCCCCAATGATATGATGATTATGTTTAAGCATTTAAAAGTATGTTTTTAAAAGTTAAGCATCCTTATGTATATGCATTCCACTCATGCATTCATTCATGTTATGCATTATGCTATGTTGATAAGATTTTTATGCTTACGTTTCATGTTAAGAAATATACATGAGAGTAAATGATCTATGTCATGATTATGTTAAGAGGATGCTCATATGCTATGATAGGAAGTATGCCTATGTATTATGCAATGCTAGGAATGTTTATTATGTTATGTTTATACCATGTATTATGCCATGCTAGGAATGTTTATTATGCTATGTTTATACCATGTATTATGCCATGCTTAGAATGTTTACTATGTTTACGTTTATGCCATGTCTCATGCCATGATAGGAATGTTCACTTATGTTTATGATCATGCCATGTCAAGTATATGATAAGTGATTCAAGTTGTTATGTTCTAAGTAGAGCACCAAGTATGTTAATGTTTCATGTGCTCATTATGAGATGATGAATGGTTTTTGTGAGTAGGAAAGAGTCTTACTAAGCCTGTGTGCTTATAGTCTTATTTCCTTATACCGCAGATCATTCACGGGGACAATGAGGAAGCAGCAGGAGAGCAAGAAATCATGTGTATGGTAGTGACTTGGCCCAGGAAACCATGTGTTTATCATTTATGCTAGAACCTCACTTTGGTCACTTATATGCTTGAATGCTTGAATAATGACTTATGGAACTCGATGATTCGATGTTAAGTATGACATGATATGATGTTTAAGTATGAAGGCAATATGCCGAGTTTCCATATCATTATGATAAGAATGGTAGTAGGGCATGTATGTATAAGTCTAAAAGTCTTATTCCGCTGCCTTATGATGTCTACATGCCCTAAGTATGTTAACATAATGCCGCTTAAGAAAAAAAAAAGCGGGCGTTACAGGTTGGTATCAGAGCGGTTACCATCTCACTACACACATATCAAGCCCTCTTCCTGCAGCTTCCAAGTAAGTACCTCTATACATATCTTATGGTAATAAGATGTTTTATGGTTTTGGGATATGCAAGTATGAACGATAGTTATGATGAAAAGTACTTTAGGATATGTAACGACGAATGATATTTTATCTTCTTTTAGGAATTAAATGTTTAGAATAATATAGGGGTAGGAAAAGTGGTTACATATTTTAATCACTAGGGTAGAAGAAACCGAGTTGCTTGTGTTTTTCTCTGTGTATATTTGCGAATTGAAAAAGAAATGGTTTTGGTACTGGCTTGGGCAGGTTTAGTACTAACTATGTCATTTTTTTTTTCAATTCCAGATGTTGCATGAGAACTACACTGAGAGGTGCCGCGAGCTGACGAACCGGATAGAGGAAGTTGAGTACATTCCGACCCGTGGAATTCAGGGCAACATGGGGTTTTTGGATCGGCTATTCTGGAAACTCGAGCGGGAAGGGTTTCCAGTCATGGATGATCATAGGATCGGAGCTCTGCTTCGTTCATTGCCCAATCGGGTGAGAGAGGTTGCTTATCAGATCTAGGGGCAGCACGGATGTCGTCTCTCATACACGGAATTATGTAAGCAACTTCTTCACCATGAGTTCCCGGAAGACCTGGGGACTCGGAGGAGGATCAGGAGATGTTTGAAGAGGACCCGGAAATGTACGAAGAGGATTCCGAGCCGTTTGAGGAGGATCCCGATAGGTACGAAGAGGATTCTGAGCCGTCCGAAGGGGATCCTGAGATATACGAGGAAGATCCCGAGCCCTTCGAGGAGGATCCTGAGATGCTCGAGATGTTTGAGGAAGACCTGATGAGCGAGGACGATCTCGAGGTGTTTGAAGAAGACCCCGAGATGCTCGAGATGTTTGAGGAAGACCCCGGGATGGTTGGGGAAGACCCTGAAGTGGCTGAGGAGGTTCCCGAGATAGAGGAAGAGGATCCGATGGAGACGGTAGAAGATCCTGAGGCAGGCCAAGGAGGGATGAACGAGGGAGTGGCAGTGACTGCTATGATGTTCTTTGTTATGGGTATGATGGCGGGCCATCTAGCTCACTGAGTGAGGGTAGTCTTGTATATAGGCTATTAAGACTTGATAAGTAAATTTTTAGTGATATAATAAATAAGATCTTATCTACCCTATAGCAACCACACGACAAATATGGGCTAATACAAATTATAAACCCAGGTCGAGGACTAATGTTTTGGAAGCATAAGGTGAGTCGGTTTACCCCGAATCACAATAAGTATATGATTATGATTATGATCTATGCGTGCAAGTATATCATGGAGTTAACCACGACAATATCACCCGCGGTATGTGAGGACATATTGGTGAAACAAAATGGTGATCTGAGTCTCCAGAAAATAAAACAGGAGATCCAAGAAGGAAAGGGCGATGGTTTCTATATCGCCAAAGGGGGGGGGGTATTATAACTTAGGGATCGTCTATGTATCCCTAATGATCCAGAGCTTCGAAGGAAAATACTGACGGAAGCTCACGAAACCCCTTATTCGATGCATCCAGGTTCCACCAAGATGTATCAGGATCTGAAGGAGAGGTTCTGGTGGTCAGGTATGAAGAGGGATGTGGCTCAGCATGTTAGTACTTGCATGACTTGCCAGCAAGTAAAGGCAGAACACCAGCGACCCGGAGGAGTTCTGCAGCCACTCGCGATTCCGGAGTGGAAATGGGAAGACATCTCTATGGATTTTATTTCGGGGCTTCCCAGGACTACGAACGGATATGATGCAATATGGGTAATTGTGGACAGGCTGACAAAGTCTGCTCACTTCTTGGCGATCAAGATGACTTATTCGATTGAGCAACTAGCTCAATTATATGTTAAGGATGTAATTAGGCTTCATGGAGTTCCCAAGACCATCATCTCCGATAGGGATGGTCGCATTACTTCGCATTTTTGGGAATGCGTTTAGAAGTCTCTCGGCACTAAATTGCGATTTAGCACCGTCTTTCACCCTCAGACTAACGGGCAAACGGAACGGGTGAATCAAATACTAGAAGATATGTTGAGAGCTTGTGCCCTGGATTTCAAGGGAAGTTGGTGTCGATATTTATGCTTAGCGGAATTCGCTTACAATAATAGCTACCAAGCTACTATCGGAATGACACCTTATGAAGCCTTGTATGGGAGGAGATGTATGTAACACCCCAAAATTTTCCCATATGAAATATTATGAATTCATGAAACATTATTATTATTATGAAATATTATGAATTCATGAAACATTATCATTATTATGAAATTTCATGATGGGCTTGGCTTAATGGGCTTTGATATGGATTAGTGCAAAATGTGATAAAAAGAAGAGGTAGAAAGGAGGAAGCAAGGATTGAAACTTGAACCTCTTAGTTGCACTAACTATGTCATAACCAACACACCAAGCCATGTTTCATGTTGAGAGAATAAGAAACATGCTTGTTAAAGCTAGGGAAGTGAAGAGACATGTCTCTTCATGAGAAAAGTATAAATAAGTGAAGGGAAGTTGGAATAACTTCCTCTCTTCTTCTTCCTCACTCTTCCCTCTTCAAAACCGAAAACTCTCCCCTCCCCTTCTCAAATTTTCGAAACTCCAACCCTAGGTTTCCTCCATAAGAAAAACTCCCAAGAGGGCCCTATAGAGAGACTACCTTCTACTAAAGCAAGGCTAAGGAAAAGAAGCGCAAGAAGGGCTCTCCTCTCCTCCTCTTCAAGGACTTCTTGGGGGAGATTCAAGCGAGAGGATGTAAGTAATCCCCTCACCTGCATTACAATAGTTTCGAGTGTTTAAAAAGGGTTTAAACATAGGATGAAGCTCTTGATGTTTTCGGCCAAGAAGGTTTTTAGGGCTTGCGAGGGTTTAAACTACTCCGATACTTGCATATGTTTTTCCTCATGATGTGTGACTAAATATATGATGATAATATGATGTTTTCCTTGTCCTTAAGCCCCCAAAAACCCGGAGTAGGCTTGCTGGAATTTTCGGCCAAGGACCTCTTTTAGGGCTTAGAGAGGTTTAAACTTCTAGTATGCTTGATAATGACCCTCCCTATGATATATAAGATGATATGTGATGTAAATATGGTTTATTCATGATTTTAACATGCTTGGAAACTAAGGTATGTATGCTGGAATTTTCTGTAAAGAATGATAAGTAGGACTTAAGAAGGGGTAACAACCCCAACATGCCTTCTAATGTCTCCTCTATGATGCCTATCTTAATGTATGATGTTAGTGTAATATTTTTCATGGTTTATCATGCTCTAAACTTAGAGTTTATATGCTGGAATTTTCTGATTAAATAAGAATTTGGGCTAAGGGGGAAGCTACAACCCCAATTAGGCACGCCAAGGATGCCCATGATATGCTATGAGTAGTATAGGTGATAACATGTCTTCTCCCATGCTTTTTCATGCTCTAAGAATCATGATGTACATGTCTATGTTTAAGCTCTTTAAGCACCCTTATGTTATGCATGACTTATGTATGATGAAATGCCTAAGAGATGCTTCCCTGTAAGTCGGGACTAAGAGCACTCTTCATGATAAGATAAGAGGCATGCCATGCTCATGATATGACAATGAAGTGATAGGTTATGATGATATGCTTATGATATGATAAGAATGTGCTATGCAACCCCTAGGTCGACGGACTATGAACGGACCTAGTAAGAAACAAGAATGTGCTAAGCTTATGATATGATAAAAATCCATGTATGCTATTTTACTTTGTATGGCTTGTACCGGACCCTAGCAAGGTCCACGGGTGGGCTCCGGATGCAGCCCCTAGGTCGACGGACTATGAACGGACCTAGTAAGGGGATGGGCTCCCGAGACGCCCCTAGGTCGACGGACTATGAACGGACCTAGTAAGGGGATGGGCTCCCGAGACGCCCCTAGGTCGACGGACTATGAACGGACCTAGTTTCCCTAGTAGGTTAGAGACTAGCTACCTCGGCCTATTAGGGATGCGCGCATTATGTATGTATGTATGTGGTACAAGTCGGGATCCCCCAAATGATGATGGATGTATGTTTAAGTACCTATATGTATGATTTTAAGAAAAGCATATGCATGTACTTATCCTATGCATGTTTTCAAAAGAGCATCTTGCATTCGCATTTTGTCATGACTATATGACTATTATGCTATAAAGGTGAATTATATTAAGTTCAAGTATGCTTCTTATGATAAGTACATATGCTCCCTTATGCTATGTTAAGTTAAGTGTTTTTAATGCTATGCACTATTATGACGTGATGCTTTCTCTACTTGATGGAACGTATGATTTTGTGAGTAGGAAGGGATCTTACTAAGCTATATGCTTATAGTTTCCATGTTTCCCTTGTATTGCAGAAAAGGCTAAGGAATGGATAAACTAAAGGGAGTAGCAGGAGGGGCAAAGATGTGTGTGGTGGTGGCATGGTGGAAGAAGATCTACTCATGTTTTGTTTAGTTATGCATATGTTGAGTATTGCATGTTAAATGTTGAATCATACTTACTAAGTTGCTACTTGCTGATATTTAGACTCATATGGATATTTCATGCTCACTCTCGCTCATATGCTAAGTACTTAGTTTAGACTTGCTAAAGAACTTTAGTATTATGTTATCCTTCCTCATACTTACTACTCTGTCTTAAGAAATGACTATGTGGCATGCTTCTATTATGCAAGTAAGAATGTAAAGGTACCTAGCATGCTCTCCTCAATGTCTAAGATGTTTAAAAGGTTTCATGCTTACATGTTCAAGTACAAGATTATACATGTTTCATGTTCAAGTTTCAAGTTTCAAACGCTTCCGCTAAAACGAAAATTATGTTCGCGTAACCCCGCCCTAGTGTGAGAAGGGCGGGCGCTACAGGTTGGTATCAGAGCAGGTCTGCCTTCCCCACTACACACACACATCGAAGCTTCATCCTGCCGCTTCCAAGTAAGAGATCCTAACCTCGCTTTACTTTATTTCATGTACAGTAATGATATATATAGAGATGATTTATGCTTGCATAACAAGTAGAAGTAGTATTAATTCTTATGTAGCTTATTTATCACCGGTATGATAGATAATAACCAGTAATTGTAAGATATGTGAACATGAACGATACTTCTCTTATATAAATATATGTATGCATTAATAATTTAGAATTTGAGGGTAAGAGGGTCGTTACATATTGTAATCACTAGGGTAAACTACACCGATTGGGTGTGTGTTTTCCTCTGTATATATTTTCGAATTGAAAAAGGAATGGTTCAATACTAACCATGTCATTTTTTTTTCAATTCCAGATGTTGCATGAGGACTACACTGAGAGGTGCCGCGAGCTGATGGAGCGGATAGAGGCAGTTGAGTATTGTCCAACTCGGGGAATTCAAGGCAACATAGGGTTTTTGGATCGGCTCTTCTGGAAACTGAAGCGGGAAGGGTTTCCAGTCATGGACGATCATAGGATCGGAGCTTTACTTCGTTCATTGCCCAACCGGGCAAGAGAGGTTGCGCATCAGATCTGGGGACAGCACAGATGCTGTATCTCATATGCGGACTTATGTAGGCAGCTACTCCGCCATGAGTTCCCAGAAGATCTGGGAGACTTGGAGGAGGATCCCGAGCCCTTCGAGGAGGATCCCGAGCCATTCGAGGAGGATCCCGAGCCCTTCGAGGAGGATCCAGAGATGCTGGAGATGTTCGAGGAAGACCTTGAAGCGGACGAGGAGATTCTCGAGATCGAAGAAGAAGACCCGATGGGAACAGTAGAGGATCCTGAGGCGGGCCAAAGAGGGATGAGCGAGGAGGTAGTAGTCATCGCTACGATGTTCTTTATGTTGGGCCTAACGGCAGCCCATTTGGCTCGCTGAGTGGGATTAGTTGTGTATGTAGACTTATAAGAATGAATAAAAATAAATTTTGGGTAGTATAATAAATAAAAACCTCTTTTACCCAATATTGATCATGCGAATGTGTATTGATTATCGGGCGCTGAACAACGTGACTATCAAGAACAGGTACCCTCTACCCAGGATAGATGACCTGTTCGATCAACTGAAGGGAGCCACGGTTTTCTCTAAGATTGACCTGAGATCTGGTTATCACCAAGTTAGAGTGAAAAAGGAGGATATACCGAAGACGGCTTTTCGAACCAGATACGGACATTATGAGTTCGTAGTTATGCCATTTGGAGTTACCAATGCTCCAGCTATGTTTATGGATTTAATGAATCGGGTATTCTCGGCATTCCTCGACAGATTTGTGATCGTCTTTATCGACGATATCCTGATATATTCGAGAACTCCCGAAGAACATGCTGAGCACCTGAGTATAGTACTACAGATTCTTCGAAAAGAACAACTGTATGCTAAATTTTCCAAATGCGAGTTCTGGCTCGATCAAGTATCATTTTTGGGACATGTTATCTCCAAGGAAGGAGTAATGGTGGACCCAATTAAAGTCGAAGCTGTGAGTAACTGGACGAGACCCAAGAATGCCAGTGAAATCAGAAGTTTCCTTGGGCTAGCAGGCTATTACAGAAAATTCGTAGAGAACTTCTCTCGAATTGCAGCCCCTATGACAGCTCTTACAAAGAAAGACAAGAAATATGTATGGACCGAGGAATGTGAGAAGAGCTTTACTGAACTGAAAAGGAGGCTGACTAGCGCTCCAATATTGACTCTTCCAGAGAGCGATATGGGTTTCGATATGTACAACGACGCATCCAAACTGGGACTCGGAGCTATACTTATGCAAAATGGGAAGGTAATTGCCTATGCCTCTAGGCAACTGAAGGAACATAAAAGAAACTACCCTACCCATGACTTAGAGTTAGCAGTGATGGTCTTTGCAGTGAAATATGGAGGCACTATCTATATGGAACTCAGTGTAAAGTTTATACAGACCACCAGAGTCTGCGGTATTTCTTCACCCAGAAAGATCTGAATATGAGATAGCGCAGATGGCTCGAATTGGTCAAGGATTATGATTGTGAGATCCTGTACCATCCGGGAAAAGCCAACAAGGTAGCCGATGCTCTCAGTAGGAAATCATGTGCTGCTTTAATGTCTTTGTCGGCTTTGTCACAACCCTTAGGGGAAGAAATTATGAATTACGGGATTGAAATCATATTAGGACAGTTGTCCACCCTGATGATTGCGCTGACATTATTCGACGATATTCTGGAAAAGCAGAACCATGATCCGAGTCTTCAGAGAATCAAGCAAGAGGTTCTCGAAGGCAAGGACGATGGATTTAGGATTTTGGACAGTGGAGTTTTATATCTTCGGGACCGATTATGTGTTCCCGACGACTCCGACTTACGGACAAGAATCCTCGAGGAAGCTCACGGAACACCTTATGCGATGCATCCTGGGTCTACCAAGATGTATCAAGATCTGAGGAGCAAGTTTTGGTGGTCCGGTATGAAGCGAGATGTAGCCCACTATATCAGTATGTGTTTGACCTGCCAGAGGGTCAAAGCAGAACACCAGAGGCCTGGGGGAGTTCTGCAACCTCTAGCAATTCCCGAGTGGAAATGGGAAGACATCTCCATGGATTTCATCTCTGGGCTGCCTAGAACGACGAACGGATATGATGGTATATGGGTTATTGTGGACAGACTCACCAAGTCTGCCCATTTTCTGGCTATCAGGATGACCTACTCAGTAGAGCAGCTAGCTCAATTGTACGTCAAGGAAATTATCCGACTGCACGGGGTTCCCAAGACCATTATCTCTGATAGGGATGGTCGATTTACTTCAGATTTTTGGGGACACGTACAGAAGGCTCTTGGCACGAAGCTGAAATTCAGTACTGCCTTTCACCCCCAGACTGACGGGCAAACTGAAAGAGTAAACCAGATATTAGAGGACATGTTACGAGCTTGTGCCTTGGATTTCAAGGGAAGCTGGTGTCGATACCTGAGCCTGGCAGAGTTTGCTTATAACAACAGTTATCAGGCTACTATCGGGATGGCACCGTACGAAGCACTATACGGAAGGAAATGCAGATCTCCTATATGCTGGCTTGAGAGTGGTGAAAAGAAGGAGATGGGACTCCAGACGGATATTATAGACGAAACCACTCAGGCTATAAAGAATATCCGCCAGAGGATAGAGACTGCTCAGAGTCGGCAGAAAAGCTACGCTGACAAGCGACGCAGACCATTAGAGTTTGAGGTTGGGGATTCAGTATTCCTGAAAGTGGCCCCTATGAAAGGGGTAATGAGATTCGGGAAGAAAGGGAAACTGAGTCCGAGATATGTGGGACCGTATCAGATTCTGAGATGGGTAGGCAAAGTGGCCTACGAACTGGAGTTACCGCCAGAAATGTCGGCTATCCACAATGTCTTCCATGTATCAATGCTCAGGAAATGTACCTCTGATGTGAATCAGATGATAGAGCCCCAACCAGTACAAGATCAAGAGAACTTAAGTTCCGAACGCCGACCTATATAGATCTTAGACCGGGAAGTCAAAAAGCTAAGGAACAAGGAAGTACCCTTAGTAAAGGTTCTGTGGCGGAACGAACAATTCGAAGAAGCCACGTGGGAACAAGAGGAGGCAATACAATTAAAGTATCCAGAATTATTTTAAAGTTCGGGACGAACTTTTTATAAGGTATGGAGGATTGTAACACCCCAAAATTTTCCTATATGAAATATTATGAATTCATGAAACATTATTATTATTATTATGAAATATTATGAATTCATGAAACATTATCATTATTATGAAATTTCATGATGGGCTTGGCTTAATGGGCTTTGATATGGATTAGTGCAAAATGTGATAAAAAAAAGAGGTAGAAAGGAGGAAGCAAGGATTGAACCTTGAACCTCCTAGTTGCACTAATCATGTCATAACCAACACACCAAGCCATGTTTCATGTTGAGAGAATAAGAAACATGCTTGTTAAAGCTAGGGAAGTGAAGAGACATGTCTCTTCATGAGAAAAGTATAAATAAGTGAAGGGAAGTTGGAATAACTTCCTCTCTTCTTCTTCCTCACTCTTCCCTCTTCAAAACCGAAAACTCTCCCCTCCCCTTCTCAAATTTTCGAAACTCCAACCCTAGGTTTCCTCCATAAGAAAAAACTCCCAAGAGGGCCCTATAGAGAGACTACCTTCTACTAAAGCAAGGCTAAGGAAAAGAAGCGCAAGAAGGGCTCTCCTCTCCTCCTCTTCAAGGACTTCTTGGGGGAGATTCAAGCGAGAGGATGTAAGTAATCCCCTCACCTGCATTACAATAGTTTCGAGTGTTTAAAAAGGGTTTAAACATAGGATGAAGCTCTTGATGTTTTCGGCCAAGAAGGTTTTTAGGGCTTGCGAGGGTTTAAACTACTCCTATACTTGCATATGTTTTTCCTCATGATGTGTGACTAAATATATGATGATAATATGATGTTTTCCTTGTCCTTAAGCCCCCAAAAACCCGGAGTAGGCTTGCTGGAATTTTCGGCCAAGGACCTCTTTTAGGGCTTAGAGAGGTTTAAACTCCTAGTATGCTTGATAATGACCCTCCCTATGATATATAAGATGATATGTGATGTAAATATGGTTTATTCATGATTTTAACATGCTTGGAAACTAAGGTATGTATGCTGGAATTTTCTGTAAAGAATGATAAGTAGGACTTAAGAAGGGGTAACAACCCCAACATGCCTTCTAATGTCTCCTCTATGATGCCTACCTTAATGTATGATGTTAGTGTAATGTTTTTCATGGTTTATCATGCTCTAAACTTAGAGTTTATATGCTGGAATTTTCTGATTAAATAAGAATTTGGGCTAAGGGGGAAGCTACAACCCCAATTAGGCACGCCAAGGATGCCCATGATATGCTATGAGTAGTATAGGTGATAACATGTCTTCTCCCATGCTTTTTCATGCTCTAAGAATCATGATGTACATGTCTATGTTTAAGCTCTTTAAGCACCCTTATGTTATGCATGGCTTATGTATGATGAAATGCCTAAGAGATGCTTCCCTGTAAGTCGGGACTAAGAGCACTCTTCATGATAAGATAAGAGGCATGCCATGCTCATGATATGACAATGAAGTGATAGGTTATGATGATATGCTTATGATATGATAAGAATGTGCTATGCAACCCCTAGGTCGACGGACTATGAACGGACCTAGTAAGAAACAAGAATGTGCTATGCTTATGATATGATAAAAATCCATGTATGCTATTTTACTTTGTATGGCTTGTACCGGACCCTAGCAAGGTCCACGGGTGGGCTCCGGATGCAGCCCCTAGGTCGACGGACTATGAACGGACCTAGTAAGGGGATGGGCTCCCGAGACGCCCCTAGGTCGACGGACTATGAACGGACCTAGTTTCCCTAGTAGGTTAGAGACTAGCTACCTCGGCCTATTAGGGATGCGCGCATTATGTATGTATGTATGTGGTACAAGCCGGGATCCCCCAAATGATGATGGATGTATGTTTAAGTACCTATATGTATGATTTTAAGAAAAGCATATGCATGTACTTATCCTATGCATGTTTTCAAAAGAGCATCTTGCATTCGCATTTTGTCATGACTATATGACTATTATGCTATAAAGGTGAATTATATTAAGTTCAAGTATGCTTCTTATGATAAGTACATATGCTCCCTTATGCTATGTTAAGTTAAGTGTTTTTAATGCTATGCACTATTATGACGTGATGCTTTCTCTACTTGATGGAACGTATGATTTTGTGAGTAGGAAGGGATCTTACTAAGCTATATGCTTATAGTTTCCATGTTTCCCTTGTACTGCAGAAAAGGCTAAGGAATGGATAAACTAAAGGGAGCAGCAGGAGGGGCAAAGATGTGTGTGGTGGTGGCATGGTGGAAGAAGATCTATTCATGTTTTGTTTAGTTATGCATATGCTGAGTATTGCATGCTAAATGTTGAATCATACTTACTAAGTTGCTACTTGCTGATATTTAGACCCATATGGATATTTCATGCTCACTCTCGCTCATATGCTAAGTACTTAGTTTAGACTTGCTAAAGAACTTTAGTATTATGTTATCCTTCCTCATACTTACTATTCTGTCTTAAGAAATGGCTATGTGGCATGCTTCTATTATGCAAGTAAGAATGTAAAGGTACCTAGCATGCTCTCCTCAATGTCTAAGATGTTTAAAAGGTTTTATGCTTACATGTTCAAGTACAAGATTATACATGTATCATGTTCAAGTTTCAAGTTTCAAACGCTTCCGCTAAAACGAA
Source organism: Boesenbergia rotunda (assembly GCA_024364735.1). Classification (NCBI taxonomy): domain Eukaryota; kingdom Viridiplantae; phylum Streptophyta; class Magnoliopsida; order Zingiberales; family Zingiberaceae; genus Boesenbergia; species Boesenbergia rotunda. The sequence continues at coordinate 842,128 of JAGFNQ010000957.1, read as the reverse complement.
AACTATGTTCGCGTAACCCTGCCCTAGTGTGAGAAGGGCGGGCGTTACAATGTAGGTCTCCGATCTGTTGGTACGAGGGTGGTGAAAAGAAGGAAATGGGGCTCACAACGGATGTTATCGACAGCGCCACCCGAGCTATACAGAATATTCGACAACGGATAGAAACTGCTCAGAGCCGGCAGAAGAGTTATGCCGATGTCCGGCGTAGACCACTGGAATTTAATGTTGGAGATTGGGTATTTCTCAAAGTGGCTCCTATGAAGGGGGTGACAAGATTTGGGAAGAAAGGGAAACTAAGTCCGCGCTATGTGGGGCCGTAACTGATTCTGAAAAGAGTCGGTAAAGTGGCATATGAGCTAGAGCTGCCTCCAGAGATGTCAGCTATCCATAACGTATTCCATGTGTCCCTGCTTAAAAAGTGTATCCCAAATATGGACCAAGTGATCGAGCCGCAGACAGTACAAGTACAAGAGGACTTAAGTTATGAGAGCAGACCCATCCAGATTTTGGATAGGAAAGTCAAGAAGCTGAGGAATAAGGAGGTACCCTTAGTCATGGTCCTATGACAAAGTCAACGGTTCGAAGAAGCTACCTGGGAACGCGAGGACGAGATGAGGCGCAAGTATCCGGAGCTATTCTAAGTTCGAGGACGAACTTTCACGAGGTATGGGGGATTGTAACGACCCGGAAAATTCTCTTAATATTTTCTTAAAATATTGAGCATGTCTAGATAATTTTCCGAGGGACCTAGAAATATTAATACAAAAGGTGGCCTAGAAATCCATATTTTCTCATTTAAATTGAGAAAACTAAGTACTAATGGGTCTTATATGGGCTTTTTAGTACCATAATTATTGGAGAATTTTAGGAAAAAATTAATATAAATATAAAGGGGTTTTAATGAGAAATATTAACATAATTATGGGAGAATTTTTAGAGGATTTTCAGAATTTTGGGAAAAATCATAGGAAAATAAAATAAAAATAAGGTGCATGGACCAAGGATTGAACCTTGGACCTCTTGTACAACCATGCATGCTCTAACCAACTCACCTAGTAAGGGAATGTTATGAGGAAATGAAGTGGATATTGGTTAAGGCTTAAAAGAAGATGAAGGGTCATGGAGAGACTCTTCATTTACCTCCTTAATGGGTTATAAAGAGGGGGGTTTGGGAGTTACCTTCCTCCTTCCATCAATTGCATTTCCTCTCCTCCTCCTTCCTCATCCTAGCCGAAACCTCAAGGAGAGGTTCTCCCTTGGAAAAGCTCCACAAGAAGGTCTCATCACCAAGATCTAAGGGTTTTCCAAGGATACAAAGGCAAGGGGGTTCAAGTGTCCAAAGGATTTGCAATCATCTTCTCTTTTAAGGTTTAAAAATCAAGATCAACCAAGGTAAGACTCCCTCACCTGTGGTATAATAGTTCCTTATGTTTTTAGCATGATATATTGGTTGGTTTTTGGGATTTGATGGTGAAAGAAAGAAAACCAAGAACCCTAGTCCTATGGGTTTCGTCCACTAGGATTTTAGGGTCCATGATGATGCTAAAAATCTTCCTAATGTTGTCTAATGTACTCTCATGATGTTTAGAGATTAAATATAATTTTTGAGAATTTTTAGGGTACCCTAGGATCCCCTAAGGTTTCGGCCAACTTCAAGAACCCATGGGTAGGGTTGGGTCTAAAACTTCAAGTATGTGTTTTATGTATTCTCATGATATAAGGGAGATGGAGGATGATTATGTGAATTTTTACATGGCCTAGAGACCCTATATGTTTCGGCCAAGATTGCTAATCGGGTAAAAAGTTAGGACTTATTTCAAGTAAGGGCCCCAATGGCCCTATGGTAAGGTATGGTTGGTGTTTAATGATTGATCGGGGATTTTAATGGAATTTTTCCATGCCCCCATGGCCTTACATGTTTCGGCCAGCCCTAGGAAGGAGGGCTAAAGGTTAGGGTTAACCCTAATCATGGGCCCCAATGGCTTCTTATGGTCTCATAGATGATGTATGGTTGTTCCTTTACCTTATGCTATCTTACATGTTTATGGAATTGATGGAACTCCTCCCTATAGGTTTCGGCCAAGCCATGTATCTAGGGTTTGGGGTGGAGTTAAGGTTCAAAGAATGATGGTTTATGCTTATCATGAAGTATATATATATATATATAGGTCCAAGCATGTGGTAGAACTCATGTTACCTATAACCCTAACTTTAAGCACCATGTTTTATGTTGTATGTTATGATTTGGATGCCATGCTTAATAGGGTTTATTATGAATGTCTTATGTTTATGCCATGTATTTGGATGGTAGGTATAATGTTATGGGAAACCTACTTATGCATGCTTGAGATGAATACCATGCTTAGGCAAGAAATGCAATGCTTACCTTATGTATCATGATCATGCAAGCTCTATGGAGTAGGATAAATGTCTATGAAAACGTGTCATGTTCAATGATTATAATGCAATGCATACCTCATATGCCATGCTCATGCAAGCACTAGGAATAAGAATGATGTTTAGGTATGCATGCCATGTTTATGTATGAAGATGTATGCCATGTTTTATGAAAGAAGATGCATGCCATGTTTATGAATGAAAGATGATGCTTATGTCTTTAAGGCATAAATACGCTAAACGACACGGTCGATGGTCGACGGTACGACGGTCGAGAGGACCGATAAATGGGCCGGTAGACGGGCCGAGCCGTAACAAGTTATGCTATGTTAAATATGTCATGAATGTCTCATGAATGATGAAGCATGTAAAGTATTTTACTTTATGAATGGGCTTGTACCGGACCGAAGTATGGGTCCAAGGGATGGGCACCTTAAGAACGCCCCGGTTCTGGACTACCGACTATGCTGTCCACGGTTCTGGCACTACCGAAGCTGTGCAATAGGGATGGGCACCTTAAGAACGCCTCGGTTCGAGGACTACCGACTATGCTGTCCTTACCCTAGTAGGTCAAGGCTAGCTACCTCGTATTTACTTAGGGATGCGCGCTTATGATGTATGTATGTGGTACAAGCCAGGGCCCCAATGATATGATGATTATGTTTAAGCATTTGAAAGTATGTTTTTAAAAGTTAAGCATCCTTATGTATATGCATTCCACTCATGCATTCATTCATGTTATGCATTATGCTATGCTGATAAGATTTTTATGCTTACGTTTCATGTTAAGAAATATGCATGAGAGTAAATGATCTATGTCATGATTATGTTAAGAGGATGCTCATATGCTATGATAGGAAGTATGCCTATGTATTATGCCATGCTAGGAATGTTTATTATGTTATGTTTATACCATGTATTATGCCATGCTAGGAATGTTTATTATGTTATGTTTATACCATGTATTATGTCATGCTAGGAATGTTTATTATGTTATGTTTATACCATGTATTATGCAATGCATGGAATGTTTATTATGCTATGTTTATACCATGTATTATGCCATGCTTAGAATGTTTACTATGTTTACGTTTATGCCATGTCTTATGCCATGATAGGAATGTTCACTTATGTTTATGATCATGCCATGTCAAGTATATGATAAGTGATTCAAGTTGTTATGTTCTAAGTAGAGCACCAAGTATGTTAATGTTTTATGTGCTCATTATGAGATGATGAATGGTTTTTGTGAGTAGGAAAGAGTCTTACTAAGCCTGTGTGCTTATAGTCTTATTTCCTTATACCGCAGATCATTCACGGGGACAATGAGGAAGCAGCAGGAGGGCAAGAAATCATGTGTGTGGTAGTGACTTGGCCCAGGAAATCATGTGTTTATCATTTATGCTAGAACCTCACTTTGGTCACTTATATGCTTGAATGCTTGAATAATGACTTATGGAACTCGATGATGCGATGTTATGTATGACATGATATGATGTTTAAGTATGAAGGCAATATGCCGAGTTTCCATGTCATTATGATAAGAATGGTAGTAGGGCATGTATATATAAGTCTAAAAGTCTTATTCCGCTGCCTTATGATGTCTACATGCCCTATGTATGTTAACGTAACGCCGCTTAAGAAAAAGAAAGCGGGCGTTACATCTTATGTCAAGTTTCATGAAACAAGATTATGTTTATGCTAAGAATGTTCTATGAATGATGAAGCATGTGAAGTATTTTATTTTTATGAATGGGCTTGTACTCGACCGAAGTAAGGGTCCAAGGGATGGGCACCTTAAGAACGCCCCGGTTCTGGACTACCGAAGCTGTCCACGGTTCTGGGACTATCGAAGCTGTCCAACAGGGATGGGCACCTTAAGAACGCCTCGGTTCTAGGACTACCGTAGCTGTCCTTACCCTAGTAGGTCGAGACTAGCTACCTCGTATTTACTTAGGGATGCGCACATATGATGTATGTATGTGGTACAAGCCGGGGACCCCCATGATGTTATGATTATGTTCAAGTATTTATAACTATGATATTCAAATTAAGCATCCTTATGATATATGCATTTGACTCATGCATTCATTCATGTTATGCATTATGCCATGAAAAGTATGTTTATGTTTATGATACATGTTAAGAATGATACCATGATAAGTACGCTTAAGCTTATGTTTATGTTTAGAATGATGCCATGAAAAGTATGTTTATGTTTATGATACATGTTAAGAATGATACCATAATAAGTACGCTTAAGCTTATGTTTATGTTAAGAATGATGCCATGAAAAGTATGTTTATGTTTATGATTCATGTTAAGAATGATACCATGATAAGTATGCTTAAGCTTATGTTTATTTTAAGAATGATACTATGATAAGTATGTTTATGTTTATACTCATGTTAAAAATGATGCCATGATAAGTATGTTTATGCAAATGTTCATGTTAAGAATTATGCAATGATAAGTAAGTTTATGTTTATGGTGATGTCAAGAATTATGCTATGATAGGTATGCGTTAAGTTTATGCTTTATGTTCGGAATTATGCAATGTCAACTATTTCATGTTTATGAATATGTGACATATGAATTTTCGTGAGTAGGAAAGGGTCTTACTAAGCCTATGTGTTTATAGTATTATTTTTCTTATACCGCAGATCAAGCAATAGGTTACTAAGGGAAGCAGCAGGAGGGGCAAGAGCATGTGTGTGTGTGGCGGTGACATGGCAAAGGATTCTTTTATTTACACATATCGCATGTCTTGGGTTTTGAAATGCCTCCTTAGATTCCATGCTATGCTTATAATGGTTATGCCTAATGAATGACTTAAGACTCATGATGTTTATGGATAAGTTACTTGCTACTTATGATGATTATGAATAAGTTACGGGATGGTTATATCATGATGCTATGCATGTCGTTAATATGCTAAGTCCAATGACACCAGGTTCATGAATGACAATTTAGGCACGTATAGATGATTCATGTATTAGTTGCATGGTTAAAAGCATGTGTAGAAGAAAAAAATTATTCCGCTGCATTAAGATGTTTTATATGTACATGTATGTTTAGCGTAACGCCGCTTTCTCGCCACACAATAAGGTGTGGGAAAAAGGCGGGCGTTACATTGGGGCACTCTGATTTGTAATGTCCCTTCTTGTTGCACTCGTAGCAGGTGATATTGGTTTTGCTTTTTGAAGTTGAAGGTTCAGCTGGATCTTCTTTCCTTCGGCTTGCTTTCTTTCTGTTTGTCTAGTGCTTCAGCTCCTTGTAGTAGTCCCGAGCTAGCCGAACCAACTTGGGTCGATCCCCTTCACTATCTTCTGAGTCTGAGTCTGAGTTAGACTCGGGTGCTGGTAGAGACTTCTTCTTGGGGTCTTTTCCTATAATAAAATCAATACTTTTCTTGACCAAAGTGGAGTTAGTCTGTTCGTGTAATTCTAATTCAGAGAAAAGTTCATCTAGTTTAATTTTGGAAAGATCCCTGGAAACCTTGTAAGCATCTACCATAGATGCCCACAATGTGTTCCTTGGGAATGCGTTTAGAGTGTACCTGATTAGGTCACGATTCTCGACATTGTGACCTATTGTATGCAGCTCGTTCATTAGCTCTTGGATTCTGGCGTGGAGCTGTGTTGCTGATTCTCCTTCGTTCATCTTGATCGTGTAGAGTCTGTTCAGCAATAGATCTCTTTTGCTGATCCTGGTGTCGGAGGTGCCTTCGTGCAGTTCAATCAGCTTGTTCCAAAGTTCTTTGGCATTGTTGAAGGGTCCCACCCGGTTCAACTCTTCCTTGGTCAATCCACACTGCAAAGTCTGGGTTGCCTTTGCATCAACCTCGATCTTCTTCTTTAACGAGGCGTCCCATTCTGAGTAGTGTTGTGCCACTCCTTCTGCGTTCTTGGGAATCTCCAGGCCAGATTGGATGATTATCCACATGTCCACCTGAGTTTTCAGGTGGACTTCCATCCTGCTTTTCCAGTAGGAGAAATCTTCTTCACTGAAAAGCGGTGGTCTGGCTGTGCTGAATCCTTCTTGTATGGCCATTAATATTTTCTGAAAAATTAAAAACAGAGAAAACTTGTTCCAAGACTTAGTCTTGGATTAGTAGTGCGGAAGAAATTACTAACAATAAAAAACGATCGAGTGGTGTTGCACCAACCTCGATTAACGAGAAATATTAAAAAAAATTAAAATAATTTTGTAAATTCGAAAAAAATGATCGAGTGGTGTTGCACCAAGCTCGATTAACAAGAAATATTAAAAATATTAAAATAAAACCAATCTTTAGCTGATCCAGTCAAAGAAAATGGAAATGCCCTTAATTTGATGTCCTATTCAGAAATCCCTTGAGGCTTCATAGTGGAGCACACTACATGGAACTCATGCAAATGTCTGTTAGGATCTTCTCCTGATTGTTCCTGAAATTTGGGAAGTAGATGAATTAGGCCTGATCTCAGCTCAAAATCTCCAGCTAACTCTGAATAAGCAATGTATGAATACTTAAATGCATCATCAAGTGCTGCAAGCTCATTCATAGTCTTCTGATGTTCTGCCATGGGACTGCTTGAATGACTAGGAATATTTTCAATAACTTCTGAAACTCTTCCTTGATTTCTCCTAGCTCTGAAAGTCCTCTCAATCTCAGGATCAAATTCCACAATATCACCACCTGCAGTCCTGGTCATAAAACCAACAAAATGGCAGCAAATGTATATAGAAAGCTTAAGCAAATGAAATAGAATCAGAAAATATGAAACTAAGCACAAGCTCAAATCAAACAAACTCAACTAGTGTTTTTCCCCGACAACGACGCCAAAAATTTGATAGTTAAGCCCACAACGAGTGTCACGATGAGCCTCAAATTTGAATTTATAAATTGAAAACCCTTAGCTCACAAAACTAAGTGTAGTATAGGGGCCTCAAGTCATATTTTTCCAAGGACTAGTTAAGAATGCTTAACTCAAGCTTGATTTTGTCGTTTCTGTTTTGGGTTTCAAGTGAAATGGGTTTTGTTTTGCGATAATGAATGAAATTACAGTAGAAACAAAATAAACTCGACTAATTCAGAAACTAATTCGAAATTTGCAGAAACTACACTTATCCTATTTGAAAACTGAGCAATTCACTTCAAAACTATGAGATTGCAATTCAAGAACTAATATTGAATGTATGGAAAACATAAGATCTGTAGCTAAATTGCTGAATTATGAAAACTAGAACAAAGCATGCTTAAGGAACATATCTGAGATATAAATTGATTCAAACTAAAACCACTAAGCAAACAAGTGTTTGGAAATGAAATTTTCCTAAATTAAACATCAAACCAGTCCCTTGCCAAGATTTCTTCTTGCCCTCACACAAAAGCCTAGCTAGAAACCCTTGTTGGTGTAATTTGCACTAATAGTTAAACCTGAGTTTTGATGAATGACAAATAGGTTAAAGTTAGACTTGCTTTTGGTTTTGACCTCTTTACTAAGTGTGCAGGGTTGAAAGACTTAGGACCTGACACCAGGCTGAAGTCCAGGGTGGTTGAGTCCTGGCGGGAAGTCCAGGGTGGTTGAATCCTGGCGAGAAGTCCAGTTGGGTTCACGGGGCCTGACAACTGGCTGAAGCCCAAGTTGGTTGAAACTTGGCAAAAAGACCAGGGTGGTTGAGCTCTGGCAGGAAGACCTGGTGGGTTAAGAAGTTGAGTAGAGCTGCACGAGGTAAGTGAGGTAAGTCACTGGAGGAGCGAACCAGTGAGGACGGGTCCTATTTTAGGACTGTAGGCGCGGTCCAACTTAAGCCCATTTTGGTGACCTCGGTTGAGTCCTGGTTAGATCCTTATCCAGGTTTGGACGGGGTCTAATTAACTCTAAATGCATTAACTCTATTTTACAGAATTTATTTAATTAGATTCTAAATGCATTAACTCTATTTTACAGAATTTATTTAATTAGATTTTGCAGTTGAATTTTATAAAATTATTCCTTATCTAAAGCCTTGGTAGAGGATAAATTATCATTTAAATTATTCGTATTTCCTTCTTTTTAGAGAATAAAATTATTCCTACTAATGCTTAAAATTCTCACGTAAAGCTTAGCTGGAAGGATAAAATCTCCTTTTAAATTATTAATAAAATTGTAAGAGGATAAAACCTCTCGGTTAACTTTTCAATATTCTTTATTTATATTTTATTTAAATTATTTTCTTAATTGAAGCAAAGGATAGAAACATTATCTTTTTTTTAATTATTTTATCTTGTTGATGGATAAAATTTGAGCTGAGAAGATCATGCATCGAGGCACTATAAATAGAAGCAAGCAAGCCCTCTAACAGACAAGAAAATTTGATTCTGGTTCAAGCTTTGGCGCTCTCTTGCTTCCACGCTCCTCTGCCGCGGTTTGTGCTTTGACTCGACGCTGTCCGACCGCTGTTGGAAGATCGCTCCCAACACCCAAGCTGCTTTTGATAAATCTAAGTGTTGGGTAACGAATTTTTTTTGTCTGCACTTAAATTATTTAAGGGGGAAGTGTAGGGCTGTTACACTTCCGCCCAATCTTGTATTCGAATCACTCTATCAGTAGTTTGTCGATAGAGGTTTTTAGTGGATTGCCCACAGGAAAGGTTCAAGGAACCTGGGCCTTCGAGTAGGAGTCGGCGAAGGCTCCGAACGAAGTAAAACTCCTCGTGTAATTTTTTTTATTTTTCGCTTTCGCATTTCATTTTAATTTTTCTGCTGCGCACGTTATAAAAAGCATCGTACAATTTTCTATCGACTTTGATTTTATAACGAAGATTTTAAAAGTCACGTGATTCACCGCCCTCTCACGTGCATCGGTCCTACAACCCTCTAGGTCGAAAACCAGCGAAGAACAGACTCCCTTGATCAGTTTGCTTTGGCTTGGTGCGAATTGATCTTCCTGATCAGTCAAGCGACCAATCAGGACTCCTTCTGATCGGATTGGAGATTGATCAGTAGTGTCTCTGTCCGATCAATAAGACCGATCAGTATCTGAAATCTCCCACTGAGCTCTTATTCTTGACACGCTGAATGGCAACTCGACTCATAAACCCTCCGAAGAACCCCTCCGAATTGCATCGACAGCTCCGATCGAAGAAAAGCAACGATCAACAAGGAATCGATCAGTGGAAAAGAGCTCTGGGCGAAACCCTCACCTAAGCTTTGTTGAGACAAATTTGATTAGCAAACTTAATAGAAAATCTACCTCGATGATTCAAAATCTTGAAAAGAAGCTTGGATCTGATGTGGCCGTGCGGATCAGAGAAGAAAACGCTAAGAAATCGAAGAACAGATGAAGAACTCGCGACGCCCAGCTCTGTTGAGGAATTTCTGATTTAGATAATTCCACTTAAAAAATGAATGGCTGTGATCATCCTCACGAAATCCAACGGTCAAATCATTTCAGATTGAAACCAAACTTTCCATATCTCCATCAATGGTCAGGATTTGCTTCTCCTTAGCTTGGATCAATCAGATCTACAACGAATGACTCAGATTACCGTTCCTTTTGAATGGATGGCTTAGACTCCTCTTAAGCTTGATCCAATGGTCAGATGACTTCTGATTTGGGCCAAAACTTCAGATCGTGATCTGTGGTCTTGACTTACTCTACCTTGTGCTCGGATTGATCAGAAGATGAAAGATGGCTCAGATCTCCCCATGTCTTGATTGGATGACCCACGTTTCTCCAATGCTTGATCATCTTGATTAAAGTCAGATCTGACTCAAATTCGATCCAATCTGATCTAGGTCCATGATCATTTGAAGCCTACAAAATTATATTCAAATTTTAATGCCAAAATATCTCAAATATAAAAAGATTTGCATCCAAAGCTAAAATAGAAATAACTCAAGGAACCTAGTGTCAATGTAAACTTAAGCATATAAAAAGGGATCAAAACATGGATTTAAGAGCCTAAATTGCTTGTTAAAATGGTAATTATCAGGCGCCTACACGTGGCCTCTCTTGCGCGAACTCTTATCCGCAGGCTCGGTCAGCGCTTATCCTCTTCATAGGGGCGCCTGAGCTGATGAGGGCGCCCGTATGGTCCTGGGCGCCTGAGCTGTCTTGGTCCAAAAGGCTTCGTGGTAGTTTGCTTGGTTTGCTTCGGTTTAGCCTTCCACTGGGGCGCCCGTATCCTTCCAGCCGCCTAGCCCCAGTGAGGCGCCTCACTCCATTGAGGCGCCTCAGCTGCAGAAACTCATTCCTTCGATCCCTGCAACCAAGGTTAGTTCCAAAATAAAAAGAAGCAAACATGTTAGTCATTATTTACAGCCTAAGATGACTTGGTTCTGACTTTGGGTATCCCAAATGGAACCCTAGGTTGAACCGACGGCTACTATTCCCTCGCATGGGGAATGCACCCTCACCTACTCCTCTCAGGAGAGTTTACCTTTTGCCAACCGGCTCCTCCGGTTCGACTTTTTGCCTAATCCACCTGATCATGTCTTCGTGCCCAGTCCGCGACCAGGACTTCTTGCCCAACTTCCGGTCAGGTCTTCGGTGACCAGCCCTTTGCCAGGACTTCTTGCCCAGTCCTCGACCAGGACTTCTTTGCCCAACATCTGGTCAGGTCTTCTTCCCCAGTCCTTGACCAGGACTTCTTGCCTAGCCCTTTGCCAGGACTTCTTGCCTAGTCTACCTACGACTTTCCTACACACTTAGCAAGCTTGTTAGATCACACTAACACCTTAACTTCTGAACCCTTTGCCATTATCAAAACTCAGGTTTGACTTAGGTGCTTCCTGCACCAACAGGGAAGTCTTCCACCACCAATGATCCCAAGGGTCCATCGGCTATCAACCTCTGAATCCTACTAAGGTTTATATGACCAAGCCTAAGGTGTCAAAGATATGTCTGATTCATCTTAGAAGGCTCCTTTCTCTTATTTAGGTTGGACGATGAGCTATTGGCCTCTATTTGCATCTTGGGAGTCTTTGATTCTAGAGTGTACAGATTGCAAATCATAATACCCGAACAGATAATCTCTCTATTTCTTTTTATAACAACATTGTTATTAAAAGCAACAGAATATCCATCCTTTATTAACTTAGAAATTGAAATTAAATTCTTTCTAAATGAGGGTACATATAAGCAATCTCTCAGAACCAACACTTTATTTCTCTCAAAAGATAAATAAAAAACTCCCACTGCGACCGCTGCCACCTTTGTAGCATTGCCCATGTAGACTACGATTTCCCCATCTGTCAGTCGTTGGGTTTCCTGGAACCCCTGCAGAGTATTGCAGACATGATCAGTGGCCCCTGTATCTACGCACCAGGTACTGGTAGATAACACCGCTAACCATGTTTCAATGACAATGCATGAGGAAATACCTTTGTTTTGACGACGGGGACAGTTCGCCTTCCAGTGTCCAGTTTGCTTACAAGTGAAGCACTTGCATTTCCACTTCTTCACGCTAGTCCGAGGTCCTTGCGATCCTTGTTTCTTCTTCTTCTTGCCTTTCGGCATAGAAGTAGAAACCCTTTGAGTTATTAAGGCCTGCGAATTTTGACGAAATAGCCCCTCCGTCGCCTGGAGTTCTCCCAGGAGTTCCCCCAACGTATACTCATGCTTGTTCATGTTATAGTTGAGCCGGAACTGCTCAAAACTCCTAGGCAGAGATTGGAGTATTATATCGACCTGGGATTCCCCATCAATTAATCCTCCAAGTACCTCAATCTCATTGAGGTGGGCCATCATCTTCAGGACATGATCCCTTATGGGTGTCCCTTCGACCATAGTGGTCATCATTAGATTCTTCATCGCCAGCTGCCTAGCAGCACAACTCTGGTGTCCGAAGAGCTCCTGAAGGATCAGCATCATGTCGCAAGAAGTGGGCATGGCCTGATGCTGATGTTGCAGTACATTCGACATGGATGCCAGAATGTAAGACCACGCCATCTCATCTACTGTAACCCATTTATTGTAATGCTCCCTCTACTCTTGACTAGATTTGTCACTAGGCTTATCAGGATATTTTTCGGCGAGTACAAATTTTTACTCTTCAGCCGTAAGGACAATGCCAAGGTTTCTCTTCCAGTCAATATAGGTGGGGCCAATAAGCTTATTCTCCTTAAGTATGGTTGCTAGTGGGTTAAAAGTCATTTTGAAAATCTTGAGAATCACAATATACACTACTTTAGAAATCGAAAATAAATTGATTCCTCAAAATAATAAATTTTTGAAATCAACCAACACCCCTATACACCGAGAAATTTGCATGCCACGATGGTGTGGACGTATACAAATTTCTACATTTGTAACAGGAGGTTTTACCCATTAATCTTACTATCTTGTCAACCTAACTTTTTTACAAGTATGATTAATAGTTGGTTAACTTCGGCCCTGCAAAATAATAGCAGTGACTCCGATGGTGAGGATACTATTATTCGCATCTACGTGTTTACCATTACACGACACTAAGAAAATAATTTCCGATTATGTGCCTTCCGATGGTGAAGTACACATGCTCTTTAATAATTTTCTATAGTCTTTTCCAACCCAGTGATCTGCAGAACAAGTCCATCCGATGGGTAGGAAGGCACTCAGAGCCGACGCACAGACTTGTTTGCATCACTTATCAGATTGTAATGGAGGCCATGGGACCCTTAGGGTCCCTCTGCCACTTAGTAATTTATTATGAGGAATTTTAACTAGCATGCACACAACAAGCACATAACCAACATAATGAAGAAGAAAATCCTAGATTTTCCAACTTTTCATGGCCTTGGTCTCCAATGCGCCTCCAGTCGTATCGTCACCTCATCCGATCCTTCCTTCCTTTGCGTAAGCCACCTTGAGAGATCTCCAAGCCGAGATGACTAGCTAATTATTTACATCATTGATCCTATGCTCCACAAAGGAGTGTACATAAAATCTAGATCAAATGTAAACAAAAAGCTAGGCTAAACATGTGTCGTATTCAATTTCAAAAATTAAATACTACCTAGCCTCGTCAAATCCGAGGATTAATTAATTTACAACAATTGCATAAACATTCACACACATCAAATATTTGGCCATGATAAGTTGGAATCCAGTGCCTGTAACACAAAGTTAGCCTATGCACATCCACATATCATCCAACAAAATATAATGTATGAAAAATGTAAAAAATTAACCAATCCTAAATACACAAAATCGGAAACCTTAGCTCTGATACTAATTGTTGGGTATGGCTTGGCGGGTTTCCATAGCGAATACTTAGTCGTTCTTGAGAGACCTCTCCATGCCTACGGATTAAAAATAATTCGAATGAAGACCCGTCTCCCAACGACCATCTCATCATCGTATCGTTCTGTACGAATTACAACTCGGCCAATCACAAAGATTGTGCCTTGTAATTCTTCTAACCGAACGACCACGGATGAGACGATGAGTGGATCGCCGATTCTTGTGTTTATAGTAGGGGTCCAGTTAATTAATTGTTAGCTATTATTCGTAATCAAAATAATTAAATAACACACATAAAATGACGAGACTAATTATCATGGCACAAAAGATCATAAGGAGCTTAGGGAGAGATTTGTACCTTCCTGTTACCTCGCGACCTTCTACCTTATGTCGCTTCCCTTCTTGGACGTCGTGTGGGCGATGAGCTACCTAGAACCAAGATCACCAAGGCATTATCTTCCTTCTTCTCCTTCTAGCCGAAACCCTAACTCCCACCCAAGGAGTTACGCCGGCCTTCTTCTCCTCCTTTGCTTGCGCCGCCGGCTGTCCAAGACCACCTGAACTCACCGGCTACTGAGAAGCAACCAAGGGAAAGATAGGGAAGACGTTGGATAGAAAAGGACCTCTCCTTCCAACTCAAGAACTGATCAAACCCTCTTCCTTCTTAGCCATGCGCCTCCGCCGCCAAGACCTCCTTGCGCCTCCTCCTTCGGGCCGCTGTGTCTTCCTCTCTCACCGACGCTCACCACAAAAGTAAGAAGACTCTCCTCTCTTTGTCTAGTGGTGCTTGCTCACGGTGATGTTGAGGGAGGAAGAAGAAAGCAAGAAGATGGTCACCACCTTGTTGTCGTGACCTAGGAGAGAGAAGGAGAGGAGAGGAGAGAAAAACTAGAGTTGGATGATTAAACCTTGATTTCTTTATCCCATGGGGTTTATATAGGGCTAAGTTAGGGACCAAGAGGAGGAGTTGGATCTTGGCCCGCTAATGGATTTAAACTCGATCCATTAATTAAGATCCATTCCACTAAAAGATTTTAATTTAACTTCCTCACCAACCTCCATATTTTCATATGGGCTCCACATATTATGAGTTGTCCATCCCCTCGTGTTTAAGATATCGAATGCCCATTAATTAATTTAAATTACTGACAATTTAAATTAATTAAATTATGGGTCCTTGATTAGTACCACTCAACCTTATTATCATGTTGGATCAAATCCACCTACAGGATTTAACATGATGAACCTTTTGTGCTCATCAAGGGGGCATCATCATCCTGACTCACGAGGACACGAATTTCGTCAATAATCAATGACACACCATATAATTAATATTATTTCATAACTTACCAGGCCTATCGATCTAACAGAATAGATCTCGCCCATTGGTAAATCAAAGAAATAATAATTAATAATATATGCCCGTTATTATATCGGGATTTAGGGATCGTACTCCATAATAATGTCCGAGGTCCTATCCAATTATGAAGCCAGTACAAATTGGACAATCTCTGATTTTGGTCCTGCTCAATGTACTTAAAGCACACTAGTGTAATTCTATGGTCAAGACCAATGACACCTAATTACACTACAACCATCTCGATGGTTTGTCCAATTCCATCTTGGCTGTGAGCCTCTGCTTATACTAGGCAAGGAACTGATAACATGATCTTCCGTGTGTCACCACACACCATGTTATCTACAATGCAAAGTAAAGGATTTTTTATGCATGTACTAAAATAAACAAGCACCTAGTGTTGTTGTTGTGATTCTCTTTTCAAAATAAAGATGATCTTATATATAAAAGAGCAAATCTTTTAGTATACACATCTATCACATGGTCCCTCGGATGCGCACACAAGCCCACGACTTTCCTCCATGCCTCCCTTCCCCGTACCTGAAGGCCTCCAACCAAGTCTATGTGTATCCTGCAAACCTGCACACTCAGATACACATATTAGAACTATTAGTAATATGAGAGAAGTGTCCTAAGGCAATCGCCTTATGATTGTAATCATTTACTTAAATAAATGAATATTCATTATTTGAGTATACATGTTCATGTATTTGATTGAGATCTTAAACTCATTTACTGAATGTCCGCAATACAATTCACAGCATGAGAGAATTTGTGATGAATTCACAACTAGTGATTATCTCTACATGTGCAATTGTGAAGTATTGAAATTGTCCCTAGTCGATGAATTGATAAATAAGGACACTATCAATTCTGTTGAGACTAGCATGAGTTATTTTCTAATCAGCTGATTCTCACTGGCTGGTGACATTGGAATGTCCGGAGATAAACATGAATGCTAGTTAAGGGAACTAGTTTATTGGAGTGACTGACTGTAAAACTTCATATGGTAGTCTACAATAGACATGTCAGTGAAGTTCTTACTGCAGCTTAAGTGTGATGTTCCTTTGACTTGCGGTGTTCAACCCATCCTGGTCATGGAGACTTATACTTTAACATCTTAAGCAAGCATCTCCAAGGAGGTGTGGACCTAGGATGGTTGGGTATAAGCCGAAGTGCCCGAAGATCTTTGAACAGCCTACAAAGGATTCACCACTCCTTGCGAGGGGATGTATACCCAAGGCCTATCGTCGGATTGTTACTCAAAGCCTCTGGCCAGAGCATGACATGTTCAGAGAATGAGTCTCTGAAATACATGAGTGTAATTAGAATCCATTGGATGAGAAAGACATTACTTGGGCTAGGTGTGACGTAGTCAGCCTAGTGGGGACTGACACATATAGATCATGTCCTGAACCAAGTGGGTATAAGATAGTGAAGGGAATGAGGCACGATTCATTAGAGCTGCTGAAGGGTTTCAGAATAATTTCTGAGGTCAACCGTTGATCCTTCGATTAATTGGGGATCATGATGTACTACTAGGTGCCACTCATGATCGTTCTATAATTGATGAATTATAGACGACCAACATAAATCGAAAGCCTATTTAGTCACACGCACTACGAGTAATCCGAGGGATTTAAAACGAGTTGAAAATTAGATTTTTCGATCAAGAGAGGTAAGTCGAATCTGAATTTATCAGAGACGCATCGGAAGCATAAAATGACTAAGTCTTTTGAAGACTTATTGGACGAATTAAATGAGTTTAATTCATACGGTTACGGCATTGGTTTGGCCGGCCAAAGAGGGTCCCCACCCTCTTTGGTTTGGCCGGCCACAATAAGAGGGAGAACGAAATTTTTTTGTTCAAATTATAAAATAAACCGCGCGTGGTTTGTTTTATAAAATTATGGATAAAGAAATTTATATAAAGAAATTTATATAAAGAGATTTATTTTCATGGAAATTAAAATAAACCTTGGATTGGTTTATTTTATTTTATAAAATCAATAATGGATTGATTTACCATGGTAAAGAAATTTATTAAAATTTATTCTTTTTATGGAAATTAAAATGAACCATGGATTGGTTTATTTTATTTTATAAAATCAATTATGAATTGATTTTTCCATGATAAGAAAAATTTATAAGATAAATTTCTTGTAAAATTTATTCCATAATAAAAGTGGAGACATGGTTGTTTTTTATTATAAATTAAGTTATAATAAAAACTTGGCATAACGGAATAATTCATAAGAAATTTATAAGATAAATTTCTCGTAAAATTTATTCCATAATAAAAGGGGAGACATGGTTGTTTTTATTATAAATTAAGTTATAATAAAAACTTGGCATAACGGAATAATTCATAGAAAAATTTATAAGATAAATTTCTTATGAAAAATTTATTCCGTTAAAAAGGAGACTTGGCGATAAAGAGGCTACTATATAAAGGTGCAAAGGCAAGGCTTGGAAATCAATTCAAGAGATCAAGGATTCCTGCCTAGCCTCTCTTCCTCTCCTTTTCTCCCTCTCTCTCTAGGGCCGGCTACACTCTCCCTCTCCTAGGGCCGGCTGCCCTCCCTTCCCTTGCCGTGAGCCACCACCAAGAAGAGGCCGAAGAAGAAGAAGAAGCGGGGCGCGACTCCTTCCTTCCTCCCGGAATCTTGATTCCGTTTTTCTTTTGGTGGTTAGTTTTCCATCTCTCTCTTGTTACTCTTGTCGTGCTTTTGGAGAATCTAGTAGTTCTTGTCAGCACGAAACTCGTGGCTTTGCGAAGTCATCCTCAAGAGAACTCGGCGTGGACGCGAATAGAGGCGGAGCTTCCAAGGGACGCTACGGTTGGATCTCGTCCCTTACTTCGAGTTACGCGAGGTATTGAGTAAATTAGTTTACTTTCTGCAAAATTTTAATTTATGATCATGTCCACACATCATAAGGTTGCATGCTAGATACGTGGTTAAAATAATTTGAGAAATTATTTATGCTAATTCTTCCGCTACACGTAATTATTTTTTTTTAATTACGAACCCGTATCCATTTCAACATGCACCCGGTCCCAACAGTGGTATCAGAGCCGGTTAGTGTTCGACATAATCATATAATTGTTTTGCGGAAAACTTTGTCATGATCTCAATTTTGGAAAATTTTCCAATTATGGAAACTTTCCAATTATGATAAATTTTAGATTTAGGAATTTCAAAGTTTGGAAATCCTCATGAAATTTCGCAAACTTTTGAAATATCCTAGTTTCTGAAATTTTATGATAATTGTGAAAACTTCCGATCATTGGAAACTTTCTAATTTTGGAAATTTCCTATTTTGGAAATTTTCCAATTTTGGAAATATGTAAGTTTTCTTTGTACCAGAAACTTACAATTATTCTGAAAACCTATTATGAAATCTCGCAAATTTGGGCACTTTCTTTCAAGAAAGTCTAGACAAATTTATGGATCATTAATTGATAATTAAATTCGAATTGGTTTTAAATTATTAACAAAATTCTTTATTTTGGATTGAGCCTCGGGGAGCCGTCAATTTAAAGTTAGTTGTTGTAATTTAATTTCCCATTTTGAATAAAATTGTCATGTTTAATTTGGTTACGCCTCGGGGAGCGGACTAAATTGGATTTACGACAAATTTCTTTTCTTTGGGTATCTGAGCCTTGGGGAGCCACCCTTAGAAAATAATTTGTTGTAATTAATTAATCCATAAATAAAATATGTGATCAAATCTTGGAAATTTAGGATAATTTCCTTATTTGATTTAAGAGGTGATGCTCTTACATATTGTTGTCTCCAAAATTAATTAGGAAAATGGTTTCCTATAGAGTTTTCTTAAATGAGATTTTCATGAAAATAATATGTGGTTGAATTAAGGGAATTGTCTCTTAATTTAATAAGATTTGATTTAGAGAAATCAAAGTCTTAAACATATTATTTCCAAAATTGATTATGACAATTTAGGAAATTATTTCCCAAAACAATTCCTTGAATAAAGTATGAAACCGGGATTAGGAAATCCGGTTCCTAGTCCAATTAATGAGACTTGATAAATTAAGTCACATACATACTTTATTAAGGAAATCGTTAGTCATGACATAATTATATGTCATGAATGTGCTTAGAAAAGAAAGGATGAGACCCAAAACCCCTTACAAAATATTAAGGCTAACACCTTCCATTAATATGGTTAGAACCGAAGTTTTGTTTCTCGTTTGGGTTGATGGACACATCCATGCCCGGCTTGAACCTCAACATGTTCAAACCATGGAATTAGTTTATGAATAATATAGTTGGAGTCAGAGGTCAATCCTTAGTTTTGGTTGTTGGATACATCCAAGCCTGACTAAACGGTTGAATGAGCTCCAACCATATTAAAACTATTTCTTGATTAATGGGTCAGCCTTAAGCTTGGAGCATCGATTTGTTGTGCCACAACCAAGGTCGATGTAAAGAGAGGTGCAGTTGGGTGCTATGTATATTGTTGCATACTTGTTAATGAGTTAACAACCCAATGATTTATGCAAACATTCAATTAGTTGATAGCATAAAGTGGTAGTTACATATATGTGATATGTAATCGGTATAATTACCTACCTTCATAGCTAAGAATAACTTGATGGCCACAGCCATTGTTGTTCTTATCTATGGTTGGATATCAACCTATTTGGAGATGCTCCTACGATCTCCTGAATTGATAAAAAGGGTTATTCAATTCGAAAAATAAATAGGATTTAATTAATGTATGTTGATGCATTCTTTATCATTCTTCTCACATAAGCTCTATTTGTATTTCTAGGATAATCACTCGATCATGTCTTCTCTGAATTTGCGTTCCATTTTGGACACCAATAAACTGACTGGGCCAAACTTCATGAACTGGCTTCGAAACCTGAGGATAGTCCTCAAGGCAGAGAAGCTTGCTTATGTCCTTGAAGAACAACTTCCTAACCGTCCTCCTGAAGATGCAACTCCAGACCAGTTTCCTGAGTTGCTCAACCTGCTGAAGACTGTAGAGCCTTCTGTGAAGCAGGATCAGAAGACGGTACTGTTAGTTGGTTCCTCGAAGAAAGGTTCTAAGAGGTAGGCCAAAGAATAGAATAAGGGAAAAAAGAAAAAGGCCAAAAAGACTGAAAAGACCCCAAAAGGCACTTGCCATCACTGTGGCAAAGAGGGTCACTGGCGAAGAAACTTCAAGGTTTATCTTGAGTCCTTGAAGAAGAAGGCATTCGATGCCCCATCCTCTTCAAGTATCTTCGTTATTGAATGTCTCTCTATTTCCTCAAATACCTGGGTACTTGATACTGGGTGTAGCTCACATATATGTAATGACATACAGGGGCTAAGGAATAGAAGAAGACTCGAGAAGCGAATTTGCGAGTTGGAAATGGAGCAAAGATTGCTGCTATTTCCATCGGAACATATTTGCTAAAGCTCCCTACTGGACTTGTCTTAGAATTGGATAATTGTTATTTCGTTCCGTCGTTAATAAAGAACATTGTATCTATTTCATGTTTGAATGAAAAGGGTTATCATTTAACTTTTAGTAACAATTGTTGTTACATAACTTTAAATGACATTCTTTATGGGAATGGATCTTTGGTATCTACACGTTAGATTTATCCGGTGACATTTTCTATATCGAAGTTAGCAACAAACGTGCTCGAATAGATAATCGAATAGACTCCTACACGTGGCATTGTCGTCTTGGCCATGTAAGTAAGAAACGCATGACCAAATTACACCAATGTGGAATTTTGGAATCATTTGAACCCGGTTCATTTGATACATGTGAATCATGCTTAAAAGGCAAGATGGCCAAATTACCCTTTTTCGGAAAAAGTAATCCAGTGGGAGAATTGCTTGGTCTAATACATACTGATGTATGTGGACCAATGTCAACTCTTGCACAAGGAGGCTATAGCTACATCATTACCTTTATCGATGATCACTCACGATTCGGGTATGTGTTCTTGATGAAACACAAATCTGAAGCTTTTGAGAAATTCAAAGAGTTCAGAAATGAAGTAGAGAAATAGCTTGGCAAAAGTATTAAGATACTTCGATCCGATCGGGGTGGTAATACTTAAGTCAAGAGTTTCAAGATTATCTTAGGGACAATGGGATATTGTCCCAATGGACTCCGCCGTATACACCACAGCATAATGGTGTATCTGAGAGGTGCAACCGAACCTTGATGGACATGGTTAGGTCGATGATGAATCATGCAACTCTTCCAAAATCCTTTTGGGTCTATGCGCTTAAGACAGCTGTTTACTTGGTAAACAGAGTCCCGACCAAAGTAGTCTCTACTACTCCATATGAGACATGGAATAGTAAGAAACCTCACTTAACTCACCTTAAGATATGGGGTTGTCCCGCTTATGTGAAGCGGACTGTATCAGACAAATTGGATGCTAAGTCTGATAAATGTCTATTTATTGGATACCCTAAGGAAACGAAGGGTTACCAATTCTATCATCCCTTGGAACAAAAGGTGTTTGTTTCAAGGCATGCTGTATTTCTGGAAAAAGAATTTCTTTTACAAGAAAATAGTGGGAGTGGCATTGAACTTGATGAAGTTCAAGAAACTCCAATAGATATTACAGAGACACCTAGTCTAGACCCACAACCAATAACTCATAATGATGAGCTATCAGTTGAACCTAAAACAACACCACCTCTTCGTAGGTCTGATAGGACACGCAATATTCCAGAGAGATACGGATTTCTCATAAGTGAATCGAACGACGTGTTACTCATAAGCGATGACGAACCTATCAGTTATGAAGATGTTCTGAAAAGTTCAGAAAGGGACAAATGGCTTGAAGCCATGAAGTCGGAAATGGATTCCATGTACGAAAATCAAGTATGGGACTTGGTTAACCCACCTGAAGGGATTAAGCCCATAGCTGCAAGTGGGTTTTCAAGAAGAAAACCGACATGGAAGGTAATGTTGTTACCTTTAAGGCTAGATTAGTGGCAAAAGGATATCGTCAGAAACAAGGAATTGATTATGACGAAACCTATTCGCCAGTAGCTATGCTTAAATCCATTCGGATGCTCCTGGACATAGCAGCTCATTTTGATTATGAGATATGACAAATGGATGTGAAAACAACTTTCCTTAATGGAAACCTGCTTGAGGATGTATATATAATACAACCTGAAGGTTTCACATCGGTTGATAACACCAAAATATGCAAGCTTCGGCGATCCATATATGGACTGAAGCAAGCATCCAGGAGCTGGAACATCCGTTTTGATGAGACAATCAAACAGTTTGATTTCTCACAAAATCCTGACGAACCTTGTGTGTACAAGAAGGTTAGTGGGAGTGCAGTCGTATTCCTAGTATTATATGTCGATGACATATTGCTTATAGGAAACGATATATCAGTCTTACAGACAGTTAAAATTTGGTTGTCCAATACTTTCTCCATGAAAGACCTGGGAGAAGCAACCTATATCCTTGGGATCAGAATATATAGAGATAGATCAAAATGGTTGCTTGGTCTTTCTCAGTCTACATATGTAGACCGAGTGCTAAAAAGGTTTAGCATGTCGAAATCCAAGAAAGGTTACCTTCCCATCAGGCATGGGATCAACCTTTCAAAGTCTATGTGTCCACGCACAGAAGACGAGAGGATTTGCATGAATAAGATTTCTTATGCATCCGCGATAAGATCTATCATGTATGCTATGTTATGTACTAGGCACGATGTATCATATGATCTGAGCGTCACAAGCAGATACCAGTCAGATTCAGGAATGGATCATTGGGCGGCTGTTAAGACAATCCTTAAGTACTTAAGAAGAACTAAGGATGTGTTCCTAATATATGGAGAAGGAGATATGGTAATACGTGGGTATAAAGATGCCAGTTTCCAGACAGATAAGGATAACTCCAAATCTCAGTCTGGATACGTATTTACTTTGAATGGAGGCGCAATAAGTTGGAAGAGTTCCAAACAAGACACCGTAGCGGATTCTACCACGGAAGCAGTCTGGATCAAGAAGTTCGTCTCAGAACTTGGTGTGGTTCCAACCATTGATGAAGCAATACCGGTTTATTGCGACAACAATGGAGCTATTGCACAAGCAAAGGAACCAAGGTCTCATCAATGATCCAAACATGTGCTTCGCCGCTATCATCTGATCAGAGAGATTATAAGTAGGAATGATATACAAATTGAGAAAATTCCCACTGAAAGGAATTTAGCGGATCCTTTAACTAAGGCCTTGCCTCAAAGCAAGTTTGAGGGTCATGTTAGAGCTGTGGTATTGGATACCGTAGCGATTGCATTAGGCCAAGTGGGAGTTTGTTAGTAATATGAGAGAAGTGTCCTAAGCAATCGCCTTATGATTGTAATCATTTACTTTAATAAATGAATATTCACTATTTGAGTATACATGTTCATGTATTTGATTGAGATCTTAAACTCATTTACTGAATGTCCGCAATACAATTCACACATGAGAGAATTTGTGATGAATTCACAACTAGTGATTATCTCTACATGTGCAATTGTGAAGTATTGAAATTGTCCCTAGTCGATGAATTGATAAATAAGGACACTATCAATTCTGTTGAGACTAGCATGGGTTATTCTCTAATCAGCTGATTCTCACTGCTGGTGACATTGGAATGTCCGGAGATAAACATGAATGCTAGTTAAGGGAACTAGTTCATTGGAGTGACTGACTGTAAAACTTCACATGGTAGTCTACATATAGACATGTCAGTGAAGTTCTTACTGCAGCTTAAGTGCGATGTTCCTTTGACTTGTGGTGTTCAAGTCATCTGGTCATGGAGACTTATACTTTAACATCTTAAGCAAGCATCTCCAAGGAGGTGTGGACCCAGGATGGTTGGGTATAAGCCGAAGTGCCCGAAGATGTTTGAACAGCCTACAAAGGATTCACCACTCCTTGCGAGGGGATGTATACCCAAGGCCTATCGTCGGATTGTTACTCAAAGCCTCTGGCCAGAGCATGACATGTTCAGAGTATGAGTCTCTGAAATACATGAGAGTAATTAGAATCCATTGGATGAGAAAGACATTACTTGGGCTAGGTGTGACGTAGTCAGCCTAGTGGGGACTAACACATATAGACCATGTCCTGAACCAAGTGGGTATAAGATGGTGAAGGGAATGAGGCACGATTCATTAGAGCTGCTGAAGGGTTTCAGAATAATTTCTGAGGTCAACCGTTGATCTTTCGATTAATTGGGGATCATGATGTACTACTAGGTGCCACTCATGATCGTTCTATAATTGATGAATTATAGACGACCAACATAAATCGAAAGCCTATTTAGTCACACGCACTACGAGTAATCCGAGGGATTTAAAACGAGTTAAAATTGGATTTTCGATCAAGAGAGATAAGTCGAATCTGAATTTATCAGAGACGCATCGGAAGCATAAAATGACTAAGTCTTTTGAAGACTTATTGGACGAATTAAATGAGTTTAATTCGTACGGTTACGACATTGGTTTGGCCGGCCAAAGAGGGTCCCCACCCTCTTTGGTTTGGCCGGCCACAATAAGAGGGAGAACGAAATTGTTTGGTTCAAATTATAAAATAAACCGCGCGTGGTTTGTTTTATAAAATTATGGATAAAGAAATTTATATAAAGAAATTTATATAAAGAGATTTATTTCATGGAAATTAAAATAAACCTTGGATTGGTTTATTTTATTTTATAAAATCAATAATGGATTGATTTACCATGGTAAAGAAATTTATTAAAATTTATTCTTTTTATGGAAATTAAAATGAACCATGGATTGGTTTATTTTATTTTATAAAATCAATTATGAATTGATTTTTCCATGATAAGAAAAATTTATAAGATAAATTTCTTGTAAAATTTATTCCATAATAAAAGTGGAGACATGGTTGTTTTTTATTATAAATTAAGTTATAATAAAAACTTGGCATAACGGAATAATTCATAAGAAATTTATAAGATAAATTTCTCGTAAAATTTATTCCATAATAAAAGGGGAGACATGGTTGTTTTTATTATAAATTAAGTTATAATAAAAACTTGGCATAACGGAATAATTCATAGAAAAATTTATAAGATAAATTTCTTATGAAAAATTTATTCCGTTAAAAAGGAGACTTGGCGATAAAGAGGCTACTATATAAAGGTGCAAAGGCAAGGCTTGGAAATCAATTCAAGAGATCAAGGATTCCTGCCTAGCCTCTCTTCCTCTCCTTTTCTCCCTCTCTCTCTAGGGCCGGCTACACTCTCCCTCTCCTAGGGCCGGCTGCCCTCCCTTCCCTTGCCGTGAGCCACCACCAAGAAGAGGCCGAAGAAGAAGAAGAAGCGGGGCGCGACTCCTTCCTTCCTCCCGGAATCTTGATTCCGTTTTTCTTTTGGTGGTTAGTTTTCCATCTCTCTCTTGTTACTCTTGTCGTGCTTTTGGAGAATCTAGTAGTTCTTGTCAGCACGAAACTCGTGGCTTTGCGAAGTCATCCTCAAGAGAACTCGGCGTGGACGCGAATAGAGGCGGAGCTTCCAAGGGACGCTACGGTTGGATCTCGTCCCTTACTTCGAGTTACGCGAGGTATTGAGTAAATTAGTTTACTTTCTGCAAAATTTTAATTTATGATCATGTCCACACATCATAAGGTTGCATGCTAGATACGTGGTTAAAATAATTTGAGAAATTATTTATGCTAATTCTTCCGCTACACGTAATTATTTTTTTTTAATTACGAACCCGTATCCATTTCAACATGCACCCGGTCCCAACAGTGGTATCAGAGCCGGTTAGTGTTCGACATAATCATATAATTGTTTTGCGGAAAACTTTGTCATGATCTCAATTTTGGAAAATTTTCCAATTATGGAAACTTTCCAATTATGATAAATTTTAGATTTAGGAATTTCAAAGTTTGGAAATCCTCATGAAATTTCGCAAACTTTTGAAATATCCTAGTTTCTGAAATTTTATGATAATTGTGAAAACTTCCGATCATTGGAAACTTTCTAATTTTGGAAATTTCCTATTTTGGAAATTTTCCAATTTTGGAAATATGTAAGTTTTCTTTGTACCAGAAACTTACAATTATTCTGAAAACCTATTATGAAATCTCGCAAATTTGGGCACTTTCTTTCAAGAAAGTCTAGACAAATTTATGGATCATTAATTGATAATTAAATTCGAATTGGTTTTAAATTATTAACAAAATTCTTTATTTTGGATTGAGCCTCGGGGAGCCGTTCAATTTAAAGTTAGTTGTTGTAATTTAATTTCCCATTTTGAATAAAATTGTCATGTTTAATTTGGTTACGCCTCGGGGAGCGGACTAAATTGGATTTACGACAAATTTCTTTTCTTTGGGTATCTGAGCCTTGGGGAGCCACCCTTAGAAAATAATTTGTTGTAATTAATTAATCCATAAATAAAATATGTGATCAAATCTTGGAAATTTAGGATAATTTCCTTATTTGATTTAAGAGGTGATGCTCTTACATATTGTTGTCTCCAAAATTAATTAGGAAAATGGTTTCCTATAGAGTTTTCTTAAATGAGATTTTCATGAAAATAATATGTGGTTGAATTAAGGGAATTGTCTCTTAATTTAATAAGATTTGATTTAGAGAAATCAAAGTCTTAAACATATTATTTCCAAAATTGATTATGACAATTTAGGAAATTATTTCCCAAAACAATTCCT
The DNA here is from genome assembly GCA_024364735.1 of Boesenbergia rotunda. NCBI lineage: Eukaryota > Viridiplantae > Streptophyta > Magnoliopsida > Zingiberales > Zingiberaceae > Boesenbergia > Boesenbergia rotunda. The sequence goes on along the minus strand of JAGFNQ010000957.1, from coordinate 815,483 downwards.
TGAATAAAGTATGAAACCGGGATTAGGAAATCCGGTTCCTAGTCCAATTAATGAGACTTGATAAATTAAGTCACATACATACTTTATTAAGGAAATCGTTAGTCATGACATAATTATATGTCATGAATGTGCTTAGAAAAGAAAGGATGAGACCCAAAACCCCTTACAAAATATTAAGGCTAACACCTTCCATTAATATGGTTAGAACCGAAGTTTTGTTTCTCGTTTGGGTTGATGGACACATCCATGCCCGGCTTGAACCTCAACATGTTCAAACCATGGAATTAGTTTATGAATAATATAGTTGGAGTCAGAGGTCAATCCTTAGTTTTGGTTGTTGGATACATCCAAGCCTGACTAAACGTTGAATGAGCTCCAACCATATTAAAACTATTTCTTGATTAATGGGTCAGCCTTAAGCTTGGAGCATCGATTTGTTGTGCCACAACCAAGGTCGATGTAAAGAGAGG
>JAGFNQ010000957.1:602944-797503 GCA_024364735.1 Boesenbergia rotunda | reverse complement strand
ATCAAGAAGTTCGTCTCAGAACTTGGTGTGGTTCCAACCATTGATGAAGCAATACCGGTTTATTGCGATAACAATGAAGCTATTGCACAAGCAAAGGAACCAAGGTCTCATCAATGATCCAAACATGTGCTTCGCCGCTATCATCTGATCAGAGAGATTATAAGTAGGAATGATATACAAATTGAGAAAATTCCCACTGAAAGGAATTTAGCGGATCCTTTAACTAAGACCTTGCCTCAAAGCAAGTTTGAGGGTCATGTTAGAGCTTGTGGTATTGGATACCGTAGCGATTAGCATTAGGCCAAGTGGGAGTTTGTTAGTAATATGAGAGAAGTGTCATAAGACAATCGCCTTATGATTGTAATCATTTACTTTAATAAATGAATATTCACTATTTGAGTATACATGTTCATGTATTTGATTGAGATCTTAAACTCATTTACTGAATGTCCGCAATACAATTCACAACATGAGAGAATTTGTGATGAATTCACAACTAGTGATTATCTCTACATGTGCAATTGTGAAGTATTGAAATTGTCCCTAGTCGATGAATTGATAAATAAGGACACTATCAATTCTGTTGAGACTAGCATGGGTTATTCTCTAATCAGCTGATTCTCACTAGCTGGTGACATTGGAATGTCCGGAGATAAACATGAATGCTAGTTAAGGGAACTAGTTATTGGAGTGACTGACTGTAAAACTTCACATGGTAGTCTACATATAGACATGTCAGTGAAGTTCTTACTGCAGCTTAAGTGCGATGTTCCTTTGACTTGTGGTGTTCAAGTCATCCTGGTCATGGAGACTTAAACTTTAACATCTTAAGCAAGCATCTCCAAGGAGGTGTGGACCAAGGATGGTTGGGTATAAGCTGAAGTGCTCGAAGATCTTTGAACAGCCTACAAAGGATTCACCACTCCTTGCGAGGGGATGTATACCCAAGGCCTATCGTCGGATTGTTACTCAAAGCCTCTGGCCAGAGCATGACATGTTCAGAGTATGAGTCTCTGAAATAATGAGAGTAATTAGAATCCATTGGATGAGAAAAACATTACTTGGGCTAGGTGTGACGTAGTCAGCCTAGTGGGGACTGACACATATAGACCATGTCCTGAACCAAGTGGGTATAAGATGGTGAAGGGAATGAGGCACGATTCATTAGAGCTGCTGAAGGGTTTCAGAATAATTTCTGAGGTCAACCGTTGATCTTTCGATTAATTGGGGATCATGATGTACTACTAGGTGCCACTCATGATCGTTCTATAATTGATGAATTATAGACGACCAACATAAATCGAAAGCCTATTTAGTCACACGCACTACGAGTAATCCGAGGGATTTAAAACGAGTTAAAAATTGGATTTTTCGATCAAGAGAGATAAGTCGAATCTGAGTTTATCAGAGACGCATCGGAAGCATAAAATGACTAAGTCTTTTGAAGACTTATTGGACGAATTAAATGAGTTTAATTCGTACGGTTACGGCATTGGTTTGGCCGGCCAAAGAGGGTCCCCACCCTCTTTGGTTTGGCCGGCCACAATAAGAGGGAGAACGAAATTGTTTGGTTCAAATTATAAAATAAACCGCGCGTGGTTTGTTTTATAAAATTATGGATAAAGAAATTTATATAAAGAAATTTATATAAAGAGATTTATTTCATGGAAATTAAAATAAACCTTGGATTGGTTTATTTTATTTTATAAAATCAATAATGGATTGATTTACCATGGTAAAGAAATTTATTAAAATTTATTCTTTTTATGGAAATTAAAATGAACCATGGATTGGTTTATTTTATTTTATAAAATCAATTATGAATTGATTTTTCCATGATAAGAAAAATTTATAAGATAAATTTCTTGTAAAATTTATTCCATAATAAAAGGGAGACATGGTTGTTTTTATTATAAATTAAGTTATAATAAAAACTTGGCATAACGGAATAATTCATAAGAAATTTATAAGATAAATTTCTGTAAAATTTATTCCATAATAAAAGGGGAGACATGGTTGTTTTTATTATAAATTAAGTTATAATAAAAACTTGGCATAACGGAATAATTCATAGAAAAATTTATAAGATAAATTTCTTATGAAAAATTTATTCCGTTAAAAAGGAGACTTGGCGATAAAGAGGCTACTATATAAAGGTGCAAAGGCAAGGCTTGGAAATCAATTCAAGAGATCAAGGATTCTTGCCTAGCCTCTCTTCCTCTCCTTTTCTCCCTCTCTCTCTAGGGCCGGCTACCTCTCCCTCTCCTAGGGCCGGCTGCCCTCCCTTCCCTTGCCGTGAGCCACCACCAAGAAGAGGCCGAAGAAGAAGAAGAAGCGGGGCGCGACTCCTTCCTTCCTCCCGGAATCTTGATTCCGTTTTTCTTTTGGTGGTTAGTTTTCCATCTCTCTCTTGTTACTCTTGTCGTGCTTTTGGAGAATCTAGTAGTTCTTGTCGCACGAAACTCGTGGCTTTGCGAAGTCATCCCGAAGAGAACTCGGCGTGGACGCGAATAGAGGCGGAGCTTCCAAGGGACGCTACGGTTGGATCTCGTCCCTTACTTCGAGTTACGCGAGGTATTGAGTAAATTAGTTTACTTTCTGCAAAATTTTAATTTATGATCATGTCCACACATCATAAGGTTGCATGCTAGATACGTGGTTAAAATAATTTGAGAAATTATTTATGCTAATTCTTCCGCTGCACGTAATTATTTTTTTTAATTACGAACCCGTATCCATGTCAACATGCACCCGGTCCCAACAGTGGTATCAGAGCCGGTTAGTGTTCGACATAATCATATAATTGTTTTGCGGAAAACTTTGTCATGATCTCAATTTTGGAAAATTTTCCAATTATGGAAACTTTCCAATTATGATAAATTTTAGATTTAGGAATTTCAAAGTTTGGAAATCCTCATGAAATTTCGCAAACTTTTGAAATATCCTAGTTTCTGAAATTTTATGATAATTGTGAAAACTTCCATCTTTGGAAACTTTCTAATTTTGGAAATTTCCTATTTTGGAAATTTTCCAATTTTGGAAATATGTAAGTTTTCTTTGTACCAGAAACTTACAATTATTCTGAAAACCTATTATGAAATCTCGCAATTTGGGCACTTTCTTTCAAGAAAGTCTAGACAAATTTATGGATCATTAATTGATAATTAAATTCGAATTGGTTTTAAATTATTAACAAAATTCTTTATTTTGGATTGAGCCTCGGGGAGCCGTCCAATTTAAAGTTAGTTGTTGTAATTTAATTTCCCATTTTGAATAAAATTGTCATGTTTAATTTGGTTACGCCTCGGGGAGCGGACCAAATTGGATTTACGACAAATTTCTTTTCTTTGGGTATCTGAGCCTCGGGGAGCCACCCTTAGAAAATAATTTGTTGTAATTAATTAATCCATAAATAAAATATGTGATCAAATCTTGGAAATTTAGGATAATTTCCTTATTTGATTTAAGAGGTGATGCTCTTACATATTGTTGTCTCCAAAATTAATTAGGAAAATGGTTTCCTATAGAGTTTTCTTAAATGAGATTTTCATGAAAATAATATGTGGTTGAATTAAGGGAATTGTCTCTTAATTTAATAAGATTTGATTTAGAGAAATCAAAGTCTTAAACATATTATTTCCGAAATTGATTATGACAATTTAGGAAATTATTTCCCAAAACAATTCCTTGAATAAAGTATGAAATCGGGATTAGGAAATCCGGTTCCTAGTCCAATTAATGAGACTTGATAAATTAAGTCACATACATACTTTATTAAGGAAATCGTTAGTCATGACATAATTATATGTCATGAATGTGCTTAGAAAAGAAAGGATGAGACCCAAAACCCCTTACAAAATATTAAGGCTAACACCTTCCATTAATATGGTTAGAACCGGAGTTTTGTTTCTCGTTTGGGTTGATGGACACATCCATGCCCGGCTTGAACCTCAACATGTTCAAACCATGGAATTAGTTTATGAATAATATAGTTGGAGTCAGAGGTCAATCCTTAGTTTTGGTTGTTGGACACATCCAAGCCTGACTAAACGGTTGAATGAGCTCCAACCATATTAAAACTATTTCTTGATTAATGGGTCAGCCTTAAGCTTGGAGCATCGATTTGTTGTGCCACAACCAAGGTCGATGTAAAGAGAGGTGCAGTTGGGTGCTATGTATATTGTTGCATACTTGTTAATGAGTTAACAACCCAATGATTTATGTAAACATTCAATTAGTTGATAGCATAAAGTGGTAGTTACATATATGTGATATATAATCGGTATAATTACCTACCTTCATAGCTAAGAATAACTTGATGGCCACAGCCATGGTTGTTCTTATCTATGGTTGGATATCAACCTATTTGGAGATGCTCCTACGATCTCCCGAATTGATAAAAAGGGTTATTCAATTCGAAAAATAAATAGGATTTAATTAATGTATGTTGATGCATTCTTTATCATTCTGTTTACATAAGCTCAATTTGTATTTCTAGGATAATCACTCGATCATGTCTTCTCTGAATTTGCGTTCCATTTTGGACACCAATAAACTGACTGGGCCAAACTTCATGAACTGGCTTCGAAACCTGAGGATAGTCCTCAAGGCAGAGAAGCTTGCTTATGTCCTTGAAGAACAACTTCCTAACCGTCCTCCTGAAGATGCAACTCCAGACCAGTTTCCTGAGTTGCTCAACCTGCTGAAGACTGTAGAGCCTTCTGTGAAGCAGGATCAGAAGACGGTACTGTTAGTTGGTTCCTCGAAGAAAGGTTCTAAGAGGTAGGCCAAAGAATAGAATAAGGGAAAAAAGAAAAAGGCCAAAAAGACTGAAAAGACCCCAAAAGGCACTTGCCATCACTGTGGCAAAGAGGGTCACTGGCGAAGAAACTGCAAGGTTTATCTTGAGTCCTTGAAGAAGAAGGCATTCGATGCCCCATCCTCTTCAAGTATCTTCGTTATTGAATGTCTCTCTATTTCCTCAAATACCTGGGTACTTGATACTGGGTGTAGCTCACATATATGTAATGACATACAGGGGCTAAGGAATAGAAGAAGACTCGAGAAGCGAATTTGCGAGTTGGAAATGGAGCAAAGATTGCTGCTATTTCCATCGGAACATATTTGCTAAAGCTCCCTACTGGACTTGTCTTAGAATTGGATAATTGTTATTTCGTTCCGTCGTTAATAAAGAACATTGTATCTATTTCATGTTTGAATGAAAAGGGTTATCATTTAACTTTTAGTAACAATTGTTGTTACATAACTTTAAATGTCATTCTTTATGGGAATGGATCTTTGGTATCTACACGTTAGATTTATCCGGTGACATTTTCTATATCGAAGTTAGCAACAAACGTGCTCGAATAGATAATCGAATAGACTCCTACACGTGGCATTGTCGTCTTGGCCATGTAAGTAAGAAACGCATGACCAAATTACACCAATGTGGAATTTTGGAATCATTTGAACCCGGTTCATTTGATACATGTGAATCATGCTTAAAAGGCAAGATGGCCAAATTACCCTTTTTCGGAAAAAGTAATCCAGTGGGAGAATTGCTTGGTCTAATACATACTGATGTATGTGGACCAATGTCAACTCTTGCACAAGGAGGCTATAGCTACATCATTACCTTTATCGATGATCACTCACGATTCGGGTATGTGTTCTTGATGAAACACAAATCTGAAGCTTTTGAGAAATTCAAAGAGTTCAGAAATGAAGTAGAGAAATAGCTTGGCAAAAGTATTAAGATACTTCGATCCGATCGGGGTGGTAAATACTTAAGTCAAGAGTTTCAAGATTATCTTAGGGACAATGGGATATTGTCCCAATGGACTCCGCCGTATACACCACAGCATAATGGTGTATCTGAGAGGTGCAACCGAACCTTGATGGACATGGTTAGGTCGATGATGAATCATGCAACTCTTCCAAAATCCTTTTGGGGCTATGCGCTAAAGACAGCTGTTTACTTGCTAAACAGAGTCCCGACCAAAGTAGTCTCTACTACTCCATATGAGACATGGAATAGTAAGAAACCTCACTTAACTCACCTTAAGATATGGGGTTGTCCCGCTTATGTGAAGCGGACTGTATCAGACAAATTGGATGCTAAGTCTGATAAATGTCTATTTATTGGATACCCTAAGGAAACGAAGGGTTACCAATTCTATCATCCCTTGGAACAAAAGGTGTTTGTTTCAAGGCATGCTGTATTTCTGGAAAAAGAATTTCTTTTACAAGAAAATAGTGGGAGTGGCATTGAACTTGATGAAGTTCAAGAAACTCCAATAGATATTACAGAGACATCTAGTCTAGACCCACAACCAATAACTCATAATGATGAGCTATCAGTTGAACCTAAAACAACACCACCTCTTCGTAGGTCTGATAGGACACGCAATATTCCAGAGAGATACGGATTTCTCATAAGTGAATCGAACGACGTGTTACTCATAAGCGATGACGAACCTATCAGTTATGAAGATGTTCTGAAAAGTTCAGAAAGGGACAAATGGCTTGAAGTCATGAAGTCGGAAATGGATTCCATGTACGAAAATCAAGTATGGGACTTGGTTAACCCACCTGAAGGGATTAAGCCCATAAGCTGCAAGTGGGTTTTCAAGAAGAAAACCGACATGGAAGGTAATGTTGTTACCTTTAAGGCTAGATTAGTGGCAAAAGGATATCGTCAGAAACAAGGAATTGATTATGACGAAACCTATTCGCCAGTAGCTATGCTTAAATCCATTCGGATGCTCCTGGACATAGCAGCTCATTTTGATTATGAGATATGGCAAATGGATGTGAAAACAACTTTCCTTAATGGAAACCTGCTTGAGGATGTATACATAATACAACCTGAAGGTTTCACATCGGTTGATAACACCAAAATATGCAAGCTTCGGCGATCCATATATGGACTGAAGCAAGCATCCAGGAGCTGGAACATCCGTTTTGATGAGACAATCAAACAGTTTGATTTCTCACAAAATCCTGACGAACCTTGTGTGTACAAGAAGGTTAGTGGGAGTGCAGTCGTATTCCTAGTATTATATGTCGATGACATATTACTTATAGGAAACGATATATCAGTCTTACAGACAGTTAAAATTTGGTTGTCCAAAACTTTCTCTATGAAAGACCTGGGAGAAGCAACCTATATCCTTGGGATCAGAATATATAGAGATAGATCAAAACGGTTGCTTGGTCTTTCGCAGTCTACATATATAGACCAAGAGCTAAAAAGGTTTAGCATGTCGGAATCCAAGAAAGGTTACCTTCCCATCAGGCATGGGATCAACCTTTCAAAGTCTATGTGTCCACGCACAGAAGACGAGAGGATTTGCATGAATAAGATTCCTTATGCATCCGCGATAAGATCTATCATGTATGCTATGTTATGTACTAGGCCCGATGTATCATATGCTCTGAGCGTCACAAGCAGATACCAGTCAGATCCAGGAATGGATCATTGGGCGGCTGTTAAGGCAATCCTTAAGTACTTAAGAAGAACTAAGGATGTGTTCCTAATATATGGAGAAGGAGATATGGTAATACGTGGGTATAAAGATGTCAGTTTCCAGACAGATAAGGATATTTCCAGACAGATAAGGATAACTCCAAATCTCAGTCTGGATATGTATTTACTTTGAATGGAGGCGCAATAAGTTGGAAGAGTTCCAAACAAGACACCGTAGCGGATTCTACCACGGAAGCAGTCTGGATCAAGAAGTTCGTCTCAGAACTTGGTGTGGTTCCAACCATTGATGAAGCAATACCGGTTTATTGCGATAACAATGAAGCTATTGCACAAGCAAAGGAACCAAGGTCTCATCAATGATCCAAACATGTGCTTCGCCGCTATCATCTGATCAGAGAGATTATAAGTAGGAATGATATACAAATTGAGAAAATTCCCACTGAAAGGAATTTAGCGGATCCTTTAACTAAGACCTTGCCTCAAAGCAAGTTTGAGGGTCATGTTAGAGCTTGTGGTATTGGATACCGTAGCGATTAGCATTAGGCCAAGTGGGAGTTTGTTAGTAATATGAGAGAAGTGTCATAAGACAATCGCCTTATGATTGTAATCATTTACTTTAATAAATGAATATTCACTATTTGAGTATACATGTTCATGTATTTGATTGAGATCTTAAACTCATTTACTGAATGTCCGCAATACAATTCACAGCATGAGAGAATTTGTGATGAATTCACAACTAGTGATTATCTCTACATGTGCAATTGTGAAGTATTGAAATTGTCCCTAGTCGATGAATTGATAAATAAGGACACTATCAATTCTGTTGAGACTAGCATGGGTTATTCTCTAATCAGCTGATTCTCACTAGCTGGTGACATTGGAATGTCCGGAGATAAACATGAATGCTAGTTAAGGGAACTAGTTTATTGGAGTGACTGACTGTAAAACTTCACATGGTAGTCTACATATAGACATGTCAGTGAAGTTCTTACTGCAGCTTAAGTGCGATGTTCCTTTGACTTGTGGTGTTCAAGTCATCCTGGTCATGGAGACTTAAACTTTAACATCTTAAGCAAGCATCTCCAAGGAGGTGTGGACCCAGGATGGTTGAGTATAAGCTGAAGTGCTCGAAGATCTTTGAACAGCCTACAAAGGATTCACCACTCCTTGCGAGGGGATGTATACCCAAGGCCTATCGTCGGATTGTTACTCAAAGCCTCTGGCCAGAGCATGACATGTTCAGAGTATGAGTCTCTGAAATAAATGAGAGTAATTAGAATCCATTGGATGAGAAAAACATTACTTGGGCTAGGTGTGACGTAGTCAGCCTAGTGGGGACTAACACATATAGACCATGTCCTGAACCAAGTGGGTATAAGATGGTGAAGGGAATGAGGCACGATTCATTAGAGCTGCTGAAGGGTTTCAGAATAATTTCTGAGGTCAACCGTTGATCTTTCGATTAATTGGGGATCATGATGTACTACTAGGTGCCACTCATGATCGTTCTATAATTGATGAATTATAGACGACCAACATAAATCGAAAGCCTATTTAGTCACACGCACTACGAGTAATCCGAGAGATTTAAAACGAGTTAAAAATTGGATTTTTCGATCAAGAGAGATAAGTCGAATCTGAGTTTATCATAGACGCATCGGAAGCATAAAATGACTAAGTCTTTTGAAGACTTATTGGACGAATTAAATGAGTTTAATTCGTACGGTTACGGCATTGGTTTGGCCGGCCAAAGAGGGTCCCCACCCTCTTTAGTTTGGCCGGCCACAATAAGAGGGAGAACGAAATTGTTTGGTTCAAATTATAAAATAAACCGCGCGTGGTTTGTTTTATAAAATTATGGATAAAGAAATTTATATAAAGAAATTTATATAAAGAGATTTATTTCATGGAAATTAAAATAAACCTTGGATTGGTTTATTTTATTTTATAAAATCAATAATGGATTGATTTACCATGATAAAGAAATTTATAGAAATTTATTCTTTTTATGGAAATTAAAATGAACCATGGATTGGTTTATTTTATTTTATAAAATCATTTATGAATTGATTTTTCCATGATAAGAAAAATTTATAAGATAAATTTCCTGTAAAATTTATTCCATAATAAAAGGGGAGACATGGTTGTTTTTTATTATAAATTAAGTTATAATAAAATCTTGGCATAACAGAATAATTCATAAGAAATTTATAAGATAAATTTCTTGTAAAATTTATTCCATAATAAAAGGGGAGACATGATTGTTTTTATTATAAATTAAGTTATAATAAAAACTTGGCATAACGGAATAATTCATAGAAAAATTTATAAGATAAATTTCTTATGAAAAATTTATTCCGTTAAAAAGGAGACTTGGCGATAAAGAGGCTACTATATAAAGGTGCAAAGGCAAGGCTTGGAAATCAATTCAAGAGATCAAGGATTCTTGCCTAGCCTCTCTACCTCTCCTTTTCTCCCTCTCTCTCTAGGGCCGGCTACCCTCTCCCTCTCCTAGGGCCGGCTGCCCTCCCTTCCCTTGCCGTGAGCCACCACCACGAAGAGGCCGAAGAAGAAGAAGAAGCGGGGCGCGACTCCTTCCTTCCTCCCGGAATCTTGATTCCGTTTTTCTTTTGGTGGTTAGTTTTCCATCTCTCTCTTGTTACTCTTGTCGTGCTTTTGGAGAATCTAGTAGTTCTTGTCGGCACGAAACTCGTGGCTTTGTGAAGTCATCCTGAAGAGAACTCGGCGTGGACGCGAATAGAGGCGGAGCTTCCAAGGGACGCTACGGTTGGATCTCGTCCCTTACTTCGAGTTACGCGAGGTATTGAGTAAATTAGTTTACTTTCTGCAAAATTTTAATTTATGATCATGTCCACACATCATAAGGTTGCATGCTAGATATGTGGTTAAAATAATTTGAAAATTATTTATGCTAATTCTTCCGCTGCTCGTAATTATTATTTTTTAATTACGAACCCGTATCCATGTCGACATGCACCCGGTCCCAACAAGAACAACATGAAACCCTAACTTAATCATATTGACACACACATCAAAACCCATGGTCCTCCAGATCATACTTGGGCCAATTGGCCCAACACTCACGTTGTATAACAACCCTCCCACTGCGACGAGGTACCACCTATGTATCTTCTGTGATACGCGGTGTAGTAACTTATGGTGTATCCTTTTGTACAGTTGTCCTAAGGTCGGAACGTCCCCTCTTAACTCTTCAAGCACTAGTCTACTCCTGGGCTTGTGGTTTATCACATAGTCTTTTTCTATGAATCTGGCATTCATCCTAACGATCACCTTCTGATCCTTAGGACTATAGAACAGACCTCCTTTCGTCCCTCTACTATAGCCTACGAACAGACGTACTTCCGTACGAGATTCCAACTTATCAGTATCTCCCTTCAGTACATGTGCTGGTACCTCAAATCCGAACATGTCCTAGACTAGGCTTGCGCCCAGTCCACAGTTCTGTGGGAGTAGAAGGGACTGACCTAGATGGTACCAAGTTCAGAATGTATGCTGCCATTTCTAGAGTATATCCTCAGAACGAATCACGTAATTCAGAGTAGCTCATCATTGACCAAACCATTTCCATAAGAGTCCTATTCCTTCTTTCTGCCACACCGTTCTGTTGGGGAGTACAGGGTGCAGTTAGCTGGGACTGAATCCTAGACTTTGATAAGTAGGTTCTAAACTCACCCAAGAGGTATTCGCCACCACGATCTGATCGTAGTGTCTTGATACTTTTACCTCGATGTTTCTCCACATCAACCTTGAATTCTTTGAACTTATCAAAGCACTCAGACTTGCAGCGCATCAGGTAAATGTATCCATACCTTGAATAATCGTCAATAAAAGTGACGAAGTATTCAAAGCCACCTCTAGCCTGGATGGATATGAGACCACACAAATCAGAATGAACTAGTTCTAACACTTCTTTGGCCCTGTACCCCTTAGTCTTGAATGACCTCTTGGTCATCTTGCCTTCCAAGTAAGACTCACTGGTCGGGAAGTCATCCACCACCAATGAGCCCAACGGCCTATCGGCTATCAACCTCTGAATCCTACAAAGGTTAATATGACCAAGCCTAAGGTGCCAATGATATGTCTGGTTCATTTTAGAAGGTTCCTTTCTCTTATTAAGGTTAGATGATGAGCTATTGGTCTCTATTTGCATCGTGGGAGTTTTTTGTTCTAGAGTATATAGATTGTCAACCATAGTACCCGAACAGATAATCTCTCTATTTCTCATTATAACAACTCTGTTATTAAAAGTAATAGAATATACATCCTGTATTAATTTAGAAACCGAAATTAAATTCTTTCTAAAAGAAGGTACATATAAGCAATCTCTCAAGATCAACACTTTATTTCTCTCAAAACGATAAATAAAAGTATCCCACTGCAACTGCCGCCACCTCTGTAGCTCTGCCCATGTAGATGACGATATCCCTATCAGCTAGGCGTCGAGTTTTCTGGAACCCCTGCAGAGTATTGTAGACATGATCAGTGGCTCCCGTATCTATGCACCATGTACTAATAGATAGCACCGCTAAACATGTTTCAACGACTAAGCACGAAGAAATACCTTTGTCTTGATGACGGGGACAGTTCACCTTCCAGTGTCCAGTATGCTTACACGTGAAGCACTTGTCTTTCGGCTTCTTCACCCCAGTTCGAGGTCCCTGCGATGCTGCTGCTGCTGCCTTCTTGAACCCACCTTGTTTCTTCTTCTTCCAGCCTTTCGACATAGAAGTACAAACCTTTTGAGTCACTAAGGCCTGCGAACTCTGATGAAACAACTCCTTTGCTGCCTGAAGTTCTCCCAAGAGTCCCCCCAACATATACTCATGCTTATTCATGTTATAGTTAAGCCGGAACTCCTCAAAACTCCTAGGCAGAGATTGGAGTATAATATCGACCTGGGTTTCCCCATCGATTTGTTCTCCCAATACCTCAATCTCATTGAGGCGAGCCATCATTTTTAGGACATGATCCCTAACGGGTGTCCCTTCGACCATAGTAGTCGTCATCAGGTTCTTCATCGTAACCTTCCTAGCAGCTCGATTCTGGTGCCTCAATAGCTCTTTGAGGTTTAGCGTCATGTCAGCAGCAATGGGCATGGCCTCTTGTTGATATTGCAATACATTTGACATAGATGCCAAAATGTAGCACCGTGTCATCTCATCAGCCTTGACCCATTGCTTATAATGCTCCCTTTGCTCTTCACCAGACCTCTCGCTAGGTTTTTCAGGACAGTCTTCAGAGAGTACAAGTTTTTACTATTCAGCAGTAAGGACAATGTCTAGGTTTCCTTTCTAGTCAATGTAGTTGGGTCCAGTAAGTTTGTTCTGCTTAAGTATGGTTGCTATGGGATTAATGGCCATTTTGAAAATTTTGAGAATCACAACATACACTACTTTAGAATTTGAAAATAAATTGATTCATCAAAACAATAAATTTTCGAAATCAACCCATACCTCTTAAACACCGAGAAATTCGCATGCCACAATGGTGTGGACGTATACGAATCTCTACATTCGTAAGAGGAAGTTTTACCCATTAATCTTACTATCTTGTCAACCTAACTTTTTGACAAATAAGATTAATAGTTGGTTCACTTTGGCCCTGCAAATAATAGCAGTGACTCCGATGGGGAGGATACTATTATTCGCATCTAAGTGTTTACCATCACACGACACTAAGAAAATTATTTCTGATTATGTACATTCCGATGGGGAAGTACACACACTCTTCAATAATTTTCTATGGTCTTTTCCGACCCAGTGATTTGCAGAACAAGCCCATCCGATGGGGAGGAAGACACTCAGAGCTGATGCGCAGACTTGTTCGCATCACTTATCAGATTATAATGGAGGCCACGGGACCCTTAGGGTCCCTCTCCCACTTAGTTATTTAATTTGAGGAATTTTAACAAGCACACACACGACAAACACATAATCAACATAATGAAAAAGAAAATCCTAGATTTTCAAACTTTTCATGGCCTTGGTCTCCAATACACCTCCAGTCGTGTCGTCACCTCATCCGCTCCTCCCTTCACCATGCGCAAGCCACCTTGAGGGGATCTCCGAGCCGAGATGACTAGCTAATTATTTACATCATCGATCCTATACTCCATGAAGGAGTTTACATGAAATCTAGATCGAATAGTAAACAAAAAGCTCATCTAAATACGTGTCATATTTAATTACAAAAATTAAATACTACCTAGCCTCGTCAACCCCGAGGATTTTATTAATTACAAAACATTGTACAACCAATCACACATATCAAATATTTGGCCATGGTAAGTTGGAATCTAGTGCCTACAACACAAAGTTAGCCTATGCACATCCACATTGTTGGATCGGAGAAAATCGATAGAGGGGGGGTGAATATTCGTCTTAAAATTTTTGAAAAGTAGAGCGATTACGTAGCGGAAAACAAGAAATCAATCGCTAACACAAGTTATTTTTACTTGGTTCGGAGTTGTCGTCGACTCCTACTCCAAGGCCCACGGTCCTTGACCGTTTACGTTGGGCAATTCTATATTCGTAAAAATCTTTTACAAGTTCGAGTACAGATATAGAATTGAAATTCAAGGTACAACACTTTTCATAATTTAAATGTTACCGACACCCGAGGTGGATGGATGTTCGGAGCAGAGGGTCGTCGTCGGCGCTGGAATCGCGAGGTCGGAGCTTGTCGGAGCGTAGCGCTTGAATGAAAGTGCTGAGAGCGATGTGAGTGAGATTGTTTGAAGCCTTGGGGGTGAACCCCTATTTATAGCAGCCATAAAGGCGCCTATATTGATGGGGGCGCCTGACACGTGGCATCACCTGCGAGAACTCCAATCCGCAGGCTCGGTCAGCGCTTATCCCCTTCAATGAGGTGCCTGAGCTGATGGGGGCGCCTATGTTAACACATGCGCTTGAGCTGACTTGGTCCAGAGGCTTCGTGGCAGTTTGCTTCGATGGTTTTGTTTGGCCTTACGGGCGCCTAGCCCAGTGAGGCGCCTCACTCTATTGAGGTGCCTGAGCTGCAAAAACACCGTTCCTTCGTTCCCTGCAACCAAGGTTAGTTCCAAAACACAAGAAGCAAATATGTTAGACATTATTTACAACCTAAGCTGTCTTGGTTCTGACTTTGGGTCCCAAATGGAACCCTAGGTCGAACCAACGCCTAATGTTCCCTCCCACGGGAAACGCGTCCTCACCTACTCCTCTCGGGAGAATTTACCTCTTTGTCAACCGGCTCCTCCGGTTGGACTTTTGCCCAACTTCACTCACCAGGTCTTCAGTGCCTAGTCCCCGACCAGGTCTTAGTGCCCAACTTCCGGTCAGGTCTTCGTGCCCAGTCTGCGATAAGGACTTCTTTCCCAACTTTCGGTCAGGTTTTCGGTGCCCAGCCCTTTGCCAGGACTTCTTGTCCAGTCCTCAACCAGGACTTCTTGCCCAGCCCTTTGCCAGGACTTCTTGCCTAGTGTACCTAGGACTTTCCTGCACACTTAGTAAGCTTGTTAGATCACAACACCACCTTAACTTCTGAACCCTTTGCCATTATCAAAACACAGGTTTGACTTTGGTGCTTCCGGCACCAACAATCTCCCCCTTTTTGATTTATGGCAACACGCTTCAAAATGTTAAGTTAAAAAATAACATATTTAACAAGCAAAGAATTCATAAGACAAATTCAGTTTTCTCCCCCTGAAACGAATATTCTCCCCCTAAGTTTTTCAAAGATATGTGAGTTTTTGTAAACCTTCTAAGTGTTTTAGATTTTGACTAAATGCTAAAGTATTTATACTTAGATAAAAAGGTTTTTGTAAAAGTTTTAAAAAAAAATTCAATGCTTTCTATACATTAGAAGATTTTGCAAGTTTGTCACACTTAGAAAATTTTCCAAAAAGTTTTTGCAAGTTTTTCACACTTAGAAAATTTTCCAGAAAGTTTTTTTTATGCAACAAAAATACTTAGAGAAACAAATTTTCACTTAGAACCATTTAAGTACTTAGAAAATACTTATAAATGCTTAGTTTTGAAATGCATAGATTTGAAAACCATTTTGAGGTACTTAGTTATTTACTTTACTTTTTGAAAAAGAGATAAAATATTTGAAAAAATTTCTCCTTTCCTTTTCCTCCCCCTTTGCCATATATTAAAAAAGTTGATACTAATTACAGCAGGTAAATTAGAGCTAGTAAAAAAAATAAAGTTCTGTATTGAACCAACTCTAATAACTTTAAGCATAAACTGGTCCAAACCAAATTAAACCATTCTTGTTCAGGTCCTGTCTAACCATGTTGGCTACTTACTAACTGTCATAAATAGTAGCTTTCGCTAGGGTTAATCAAGTTAAGTGATCTGATCAAGTTAGATTTTCTAAGCTTGACACTTAACCTGATTGCTGTTCAACTTGTATTTATTGCCCCAATTATTGCAGATGCACTAACTTAAAGCATCTTGAATCAAGACATAGACCTAAGAATATCAACCCAGTCTAGGTTATCAATCAAAAGTACCCTAAGGTGCTTGTGAGATGCTGGCTTCTAGATCTATAGGTGCATGCAGTTCTAAGGTTAGGGTCTAAGCTAAGTCCATTTGCAAAAAAAACCCTAGTTTTAAAGGGGGTAAGTTTTTGAAAAAAAGCTAAGTCGGAAAATCATTTTAAATTTCAAAAAACTTGATAAAAGAAATGATTTTTCAAACAAAATTAATTAAACAAATAAGTAGTAAAACAATTTTTTTTGGAAAAATATAGAGCAGTCCTATTCTACTAAGCATAACCCTAATTGTCTTCTTAGTGAGCTAAACTCAAACTCAGGTAAGGGTTTGGTAAAGATATCAGCTAAGTTGGATTTTGAGTTTACATGCTTAAGGTCTATTTCACCTCTGGCTACATGATCCCTTGCAAAATGATGTTTAACTTCTATATGTTTTGTTCTGTAGTGTTGAATTGGGTTCTTAGTCAGGTTGATTGAGTTAATGTTATCAATATAGACTTAGGTTTGGGTGTAGTCAAGCTGGAAGTCCTTAAGAGTGTGCATCATCCATAAAAGTTGTACGACACATTTTCCTAGGGCAACATATTCTGCTTCTGTTGTAGACAGTGCTACGCAATGTTGTTTTCTGCTACACTAACTGACTAAGCTATGTCCTAAAAGTTGGCAACTTCCACTTGTACTTTTTCTATCTAACTTGCTCCCAGCATAGTTAGAGTCAGAATATCCTGACAATTCAAAAGTGAAAGTTCTAGGATACCAAATCCCTACATGTAGGGTACCCTTAATGTACCTAAGTACTCATTTTAGGGCTGCTAACTGGGATTCCTTAGCACAAGTTTAGTACCTAGCACACATTCATACAGAGAATAGGTTATCAGGTCTGCTAGCTGTAAGGTAATGTAGTCTTCCAATCATACTTCGGAATAACTTAAGATCTACAGGTTTACCTTCAGGGTCACGATCAATTTTAACATTTGTGGCCATAGGGGTACTTATGCTTTTGGAGTTATCCATTTTAAATTTCTTTATTAACTCTTTAGCATACTTGGATTGGTGAACATAATTACCATCTCTAGTTTGCTTAATTTGCAATCCTAAGAAAAAGTTGAGCTCGCCTACTAAGCTCATTTCGAATTCATTTTCCATTATTTTTACAAATTCTTTTAAAAAGTTTGAGTTGGTGGATCCGAAAATTATATTGTCAACATAAATTTGGGCAATAAAAATATCTTTTTCTAAGGTTTTAACAAATAGAGTGGAGTCAATTTGTCCTTGGTTAAACTCCTTAGAAATTAGATAGGTTGATAAACATTCATACCATGCCCTAGGTGTTTGTTTCAACTATACAGTGCTTTTCTAAGTTTAAAGACATACTCAGGTTTTTCTAGGTCCTCAAATCCTAGGGGTTATCCTACATAGACTTCTTCTTTGATGAAACCATTCAAAAAGGCAGACTTAACATCCATTTGGTATAGCTTGAACCCTCTGTAGGCTGCAAATGCTAACAACATTCTGATTGATTTAAGTCTGGCGACTGGGGCATAGGTTTCGTCATAGTCTAACCCTTCGACCTGACTAAGCCCTTTAGCTACTAAACGGGCTTTATTTCTAACTATTTCCCCTTGATTATTTACTTTATTCCTAAACACCCACTTAGTATCTATAATAGACTTGCCCTCAGGTTTAGGTACTAGTTCCCATACTTGGTTTCTTTCAAATTGGGCTAACTCCTCTTGCATAGCTATGATCCAATCAGGATCAGGTAGGGCTTCGTCTATAGTCTTAGGCTTAATTTTTGAAATCAGTGCAATCTGACTAAGATTTCTATAGGAAGACCTAGTTCTGACTCCTAAGGTTGGATCACCCATAATTTGATCAGAAGGGTGACTGAGTCTGGGTTTCTTGGTTCTTCTAGAACTTGGTTCAGCCTCAGGTCTGGCTGGATGGTTCGGTTCAGTGTTTGGTTCAACTACTAGGGTCGGTCTTGTTATAGGTTCAGTTGAGACCATAGTTGGTTCAAGAGTTAGTTCATTTAGAGGTTCAATTGAAGGTTTAATTGTTTGTTCATTGTCTTCCTGATCAATATTTGATTGGTTCAAGTTTTGATTACCAATTTTTGGTTCATTTTGCTCATCAAAAATTAAGTTGGTAGTCTCTTCAATTTTGTGGGTCTGTTTATTGTAAACCCTATAGGCCCTACTAGTTGTTGAATCTCCTAAGAAGACCCCTGGCGTTGACTTGGATTGAGACTTACCTAGGTAGTCCTTGGTGTTCAAGAGATGAACTTTTCACCCAAAGACCCTTAGGTAGTGTAGGTTAGGCAGTCTATGATAATATAATTCATAAGGTGTTTTATTATGTCTTTTGTTAATTAGGACCCTATTTTGGATGTAGCAAGTTGTACATATTGCTTCTGCCCAAAATTGGATAGCTAGGTTAAATTCATTGACCATGGTCCTAGTGGCTTCCTAAAGGGTTCTATTTTTTCTTTCTTCTATCCCATTTTGTTGGGGGGTTCTAGGACAGGAAAACTCGTGAATATATCTATTAATTTTACAGAATTCCTCAAATCTTTGATTCTCAAATTCTCCCTCGTGATCACTCCTAAGTCTTTTGATTTTGGTATCATTTTGATTTTCAATTATCTTGCATAAGTCAATAAATAGGATTAGAGTTTCATCTTTAGTTTTTAGGAACCTCGATCTTTGTGATTGGCCAAGTTGTAATTCTTACCGAACGATACGATGACGAGATGGTCGTTGAGAGACGGGTCTCCATTTGGATTAAATTTTTTAATCTGTAGACATGGAGAGGTCTCTCAAGGACGACCAAGTTTTACTAGGGAAACCCGCCAAGCCATACCCAACACCTGGTATCAGAGCTAAGGTTTCCGATTTTGTGTGTTTAGGATTGGTTAATTTTTTGCATTTTTCATACATTTTATTTTGTTGGATGATATGTGGATGTGCGTAGGCTAACTTTGTGTTGCAGACACTAGATTCCAACTTATCATGGCCAAATATTTGTTATGTGTGATTGATTGTGTAATGTTTTGTAAATTAATTAATCCTCGGGGTTGACGAGGCTAGGTGGTATTTAATTTTTGTAATTAAATATGATACGTGTTTAGCCGAGCTTTTTGTTTACATTTGATCTAAATTTTATGTACACTCCTTCATGGAGTATAAGATCAATGATGTAAATAATTAGCTAGTCATCTCGGCTCGGAGATCCATCAAGGTGGCTTGCGCATGAGGATGGGAGGAGCGGACGAGGTGATGACAAGACTGGAGGCGCATTGGAGACCAAGGCCATGAAAAGTTAGAAAATCTAGGATTTTTTTTCATTATGTTGGTTATGTGCTTGTCATGTGTGTGCGTGTTTAAATTCCTCGTAATCACTAACTAAGTGGGAGTGGGACCCTAAGGGTCTCATGGCCTCCATTACAACCCGATAAGTGATGCGAACAAGTCTGCGCGTCGGCTCTGAGTGCCTTCCTCCCCATCGGATGGGCTTGTTCTGTGGATCACTGGGTCCGAAAAGACTATAGAAAATTATTGAAGAGCGTGTGTACTTCCCCATCGGAAGGCACATAATTGGAAATAATTTTCTTAGTGTCGTGTAATGGTAAACACTTAGATGCGAATAATAGTATCCTCCCTATCGGAGTCACTGCTATTATTTTGCAGGGCCGAAGTAAACCAACTATTTATCTTACTTGTCAAAAAGTTAGGTTGACATGATAATAAGATTAATGGGTAAAATCTCCTCTTATGAATGTAGAAATTCGTATACGTCCACACCATCGTGGCATGCGAATTTCTTGGTGTGTAGAGGTGTTGGTTGATTTCGAAAATTTATTGTTTGAGGAATCAATTTATTTTCGAATTCTAAAGTAGTGATTGTTGTGTTTCTCAAGTAGATTCAAAATGACGTTTAACCCACTAGCGACCATGCTTAAGAAAAATAAGCCTACTGGCCCCAACTATATAGATTGGAAATGAAACCAAGACATTATCCTTACTGTTGAAGAGTACAAATACGTGCTCTTTGAGGACTGTCCTGAAAAGCCTAGCGAGTGTTGGGTATGGCTTGGCGGGTTTCCTTAGCGAAAACTTGGTCGTCCTAGAGAGACCTTTCCATGTCTATGGATTAAAAATTAATCCGAATGGAGTCCCGTCTCCCAACGACCATCTCATGCCATATCGAACAATCCAAATTACAACTCAGCCAATAACAAAGATCGGACCTTGTAATTTGCTTGACCGTTCGACCGCGGAAAAGGTGTCGAGTGGATCGCCGACTTTTGTGTTTATGGTCGGGGTCCTATTATTTAATTATTAGCTATGATACAAAATCAAAACAATTGAATAATTAACATGAAATGACAAGACAAATAAAACATGGCACTTAATTAAACAAGGAGCTTGGGAAAGAATTATACCTTCCCGATCACCACACGACCTTCTACCTTATATCCCTCCCTTCCAGGACATCGTGTGGGCGACGGTCTACCGAGAACCGAGATCACCAAGGCGACCAATCAATCACACCTTCTTCTTCTCTCCTAGCCGAACCAAACCCTAGCCTAGGGTTGTTGCCGCCAGCCTCTATCCTCCCTCTCCCTTGCACCGTCGGCCAACAGCAGCCAACAAAAACTCTACTGGCCAACTGCTGACCTCGAGAAGGTAGTGAAGAAGAAGAGGAAAGGAAAAGAAAGCTTTCTTTCAGCCCCAACCCAAGCCGAGAACCCCTCTCCTCCAATCCTTGCGGTGCCGCCGGCCAAGGGCCTTGCGCCGCCTCCTTCCGACTGTCGGAACTCCTTCCTGTTGGATCGAGAAATGCGAGAGAGGGGGGGGGGTGAATGTCGCAATTCGTTCGGATTTAAAAAGAGCGGGTGCGCAGCGGAAATAAAAGAGAACACAACAACGCAAACACAGCCGGTTTACTTGGTTCGGAGCCTGGGTCGACTCCTACTCCAAGGCCCACGGTCGTTGACCGTTTTCTGCGGGCAATTCTATAAGTTCGCAAAAGTTTACACACAAATAATAGTAAAAATATTCTCGTAAACTTAAATACAACTCTTGTTACCGACGTCCGGTGAAGATTAAAGTTCTGGAGCAGCGGGACGTCGTCGGCTTGAGTTGGCAGCTTTCTGGAGCGTGTCGTGGAAGCAGAAGAGCGTAGAATTGTCGAAGGAATTGGTTATCTTTGAAGAGGGTCGAGGCCCTCTTTATATAGGGCAGGGGGCGCCCGACATGCTCGGGGCGCCCTCCACGTGGCTTCTGATCCGGCGTGCTCTCGGTCGTGACTGATCGCTTCGACTTCGGGATAACAGTTGACTGGGGCGCCCGACGCGCACGGGGTGCCCGATTGACCGGTCAAACTTTATCACCGAGGCTTCGCGAGGGTGAGCTGCAGCCGCCTTCAGTGGCGTGGCACAGTGGGCGCCCGAGACACGCGGGGCGCCCGACATGCGGGGCGCCCGACACACGCGGGGCGCCCCCGATTGCGCTGCTGTCGGGGCGTTTACCTCTCTGCTGACTTTGGGTTGACTCTGGGGCGCCCGACACATCCGGGGCGCCCTACTCAGCTACGGCCTCACTCCTTTGAGGCTCTCTGAGCTGCAGAAACACAGTCCTTCGGTCCTGCATCCAGGGTTAGTCCAAAACAGCAAATAATAAGTTAGTTAAAACAGCCTTAGCTGTCTTGGTTCTGACTTTGGATCTCCAAAATGGAGCCCTAGGTCGAACCGACGCCTAATGTTCCCTCGAGGGGAACGCGTCCTCACCTACTCCTCTCGGGAGAGTTTTACCTGGTGCCAACCGGATCCTCCAGTTGGACTTTTGCCCGGCAGCCCTTCGCCAGGTCTTGGTTTTCACCTAGCAGCCCTTCGCCAGGACTTGGTTTTCGCCTAGAAGCCCTTCGCCAGGACTTGGTTTTCGCCTAGCAACCCTTCGCCAGGACTTGGTTTTCGCCTAGCAGCCCTTCGCCAGGACTTGGTTTTTGCCTAGCAGCCCTTCGCCAGGACTTGGTTTTTGCCCAGCAACCCTTCGCCAGGACTTGGTTTCCTGACAGCCCATCGTCAGGTGCCTAGCAGCCCTTCGCTAGGACTTTGTTTCCTGCACTCTCAGTGAACAACGTTAGATCACAAATAACCCTTAACTTTGAATCCTTTGCCAATATCAAAACAAGGTTCGATCTGGTGCTTCTTGCACCAACAATCTCCCCCTTTTTGATTATGGCAACACAATTCAAAGTTAAGGAAAAACTTATAACAGTTTAAGCACAAAAGGTTAAGCAATGAAGTATAACTATTTATGAATAGAATAAATGTAGAGTTGAAAAAAAATATTTATTTTTCATACTCCCCCTAAAACCCTGAATACTTGTATTTACAACTCTTAACTTTGACCTTTCCTCCCCCTTTGACATATATCAAAAAACAGGCATGGGTGAACAAGGTATCTAACAGGGATTTATGAGTTTTTCTAAGTGCTTCATGTTTTTGACAAAGTATTTCAAAAACAGAGTAAAAATATTTTCAAAACTTTTTACACTTAGATAATTTTCAAGTATAAAGCAAGTACTTTTGAGAAGTTTGAAAAATTAAGTGTCAGGTACTTGGTTTAAAAATAGTTAAGTACTAAACTCATTTAAATACTTGAAATAAATTTTTGAAAGGAATTGTTAAGTACTTTAGAAATAATTTTTGAGAAAGACTTAGAAATAATTTTTGAAAGAAATAGTTAAGTAATTGGAAAAAACTGTTAAGTACTTAAGTTGTATATAAAAAAAATTAAGTAAAAAATCAAGTACTTAAATTGATTTTGAAAAAATTAAGTACTTCGGATGTTTTTGAAATTCAAATTTGAAAAATTTGATTCCCTCTTTTCTTTCCTATCTCTCCGCCTTAATGTTAAATTCTTCTCCTTTGACCATTTTTAAGTTCAATTAAGAAAAATATTTTGAAGGAAGTGATAAGGAGAATGTTTGTGTATCAGAGCCTATGAATTTTGAAAGCAAAAAGATACTTAGAATAATTTTGAAGGCATAAAAAAAACTTAAATTTCTAGATTAAATCCATTTAAAAAATGTATTTGTAGGCAAATCTTTAAAAGCTTCATGCACTTAGAACACTTTTGCCTTGAAAAATATTTGTACTTTTGGAAACATTATATTTTGAAAAATAGCAGTACTTTTTGAAAGATATTATGCATTTTTGAAGACATAAGTACTTTTGAAATAAATTATGATTTGAAACACATAAGTACTTTTAGAAAAATATTTTACTTGACTAGGTTTCTTTTCCAGTCTGACACAATCCTAGGAAACCTTGTTGATTACAAGGACATTTCCCTAAGTGTCCTGGAAAAGTTCTCCAATTCAAGTAAATACTATCTCCAAAAAAATGATAGTACTTTGAAAGTATATGCTAGTACATTTTGAAAAATGTATGACCTTTTGAAGACACAATATGTTGCTTGACTTGGTTTATTTTCCAGTCTGACACAATCCTAGGAAACCTTGTTGACTACAAGGATATTTTCCTAAGTGTCCTGGAAATTCGCCAACCCAAGTAAATATTATTTCAAAAGCAATTTCATAGGCCACAATAATAATAATATTTTGAACGAAAAATTATTTATGTTTTCAAAAGGATTTTAAACTTGCAGTGCATGAAAACATATATTTTGAAAAATTTTCAACAATTCTTTTAATTTGATCTCCCCCTAAACTTGACCCAGTCCTAGGAAGCTTGTTGACTACAAGCGATCTTCCTCTGAGTCTTAAGGTTTGATTTAAATTATAAGAATTGTCTAATAACCAAAAAAAAATTAATAAACACATTTCAGAAATTCTTCTTTTGACTCAAACTCCCCCTAAATTTGACACATCCCAGGAGTCCTTATGGATCATGAAGTGGATCTTCCTCTGTGTCTTTAGGGTTTATTAAAATCAAAAGAATAGTTTTGAATATCAGTACGGTAATATAATTTTAGGAAATTCCTTGAAATGAAGATAATTTTCAAACATAAGCCCCTTTTTCGAAAAACATTTTGAAATGATAATGATTTTTGTAAAGCACAATTTTGAAAAATATAGTGATTATTTGAAGGCATAAAACTTCTTCTTTTAATTTGAACTTCCCTTAAATCTGACACAGTCCTGGGAGGCTTGTTGACCACAAGTTAATCCTCCTCTTAGTCTTAGGGTTTGTCAAAATTAAAAGAACAATTTTGAACATGCCTTTTGAGTATGATAATTTTTAAGGAGATAGATTTTTGAAAATATAATTTGGTATGATAACACAATTTTCGAAAACCATTTTGAAATGATAATAATTTTTCAAAGATATTTTGAAAGAAAATTAAAAAGAATAAACCACTCCCCTTTACTATTTAACTCAATCTAATGTCCTAGGGGACTTCAGTGTTATCCATGTTTGACTATGTTGACTAGGTTTGACCAATAATTGACCCAATCAAGTCCTAGACTTTATTTATTGTGATATTTGACATGAAATAAAAGATGTAAAAAAAAGTAGAGTACAGTGAATTAATTTGAAAACAAGAAATAACTTTGAATAACTTTTGAAAGTATATTTTATTTGAAAGAGTAGTGAGTTATGCATTTAGGTCCTAGATGTCTCACCCAGTACTACATGATCAAGCATGTTAACCTTAAGGGTTTTTGTGAGACAGGTTTTAGTAGAAGATTTATTTTGAAAAGACCATGAATAAATTTAAAGAGTTAAATTAATTTTTTAAACACAATTTAAATTTATTTTGAAAAAAGATATTTGAATCTAAAATTAACTGAAAATTTATGTTAGATTCGAATTTAACAAAAAATAATTTGAATTTGAATTTCAAAAATTGGCTTCCAGGTCTTGGCGAGGCACTAGGCCTTCTTTGGCCGTAGCCTTATGGGATCATCCACCCTTTCCTTGACAAAGCCTTTTAATGAAATTTCATTTTCAAAATTATTCTTTGAAAAATTTCTGGTCTAACTAGTTTGGGTCTTGGATCGGTAGCTTCGGCTAGTTCCGCCAAATTGGCTTCCCTAACGTACTATCATCTCACCTCCACCCAATACTATGTTGTCCAAATTTCAGTTAAACTATTTTGTCCTTAAACTAATCAATCCTAATTTTAACCAAAAAAAATAAAATAAAAAGAAACATACAGTTAAAGCAAAAATTATCTAAGTTACATCATAATCGTAATAATATTCTGGATTATCAAAAACAACAATATTATGAATTAAATTTGCTAACACATTAGCCTTAACTGATTTATAAGATTCAATCATATTATTCATGGTAAATAATGGATTTTGAAATATTGTAAATTTACCTCTTGATTCCCGATTGGGAATCTCCCCCTTGATTCTAGCCATGTTTCCTTTGATTGATTGTTCTTTCGGCATTTTGTAGTGGTTGTGAGCCATTCGGACCCGTTTCCAAGGATCTCCTTCTTCATCGTCAAGTTCTGAGTCGGACTTAGGTACTGGTTCAGGCCTCTTTTGCAGTTTTCTTGGAGTTTTCTCTGCAATAGAATTTATACCTTCCTCGACCATTACAGTATCTATTTGATTATTTAATTCTAATTTTGAACAGAATTCAAAATTGGTTACCGTCTCAGTCAATTTGTCTTCTGATTCTGGTTCGACTTTGGATTCGAGTTCAGTCTCTGACTCGGCTGTTTGTACTTGGACCGAAAGGACAAGATAACTTACCTGATCTTCTTCTTCATCTGAGATCTCTTGATGAAGGTCAATCAGTTTTTCCCAGATTTCTTTAGCACATCTGAAGGATCCGACCCGCTTCAATTCTTCATTGGTTAGGCCACACTGTAGGATTGCAGTAGCCCTTGCATCGGACTCAATCTTCCTCAGAGTTGGTTCGTCCAGTTTATCCCAGGCGATCAACTTTCCATCTTCTGTAGGTGCTGAAAACCCTGTTTGGATTATCATCCATAAATCCAGATGGGTCTTTAGGTGAGATTCCATTAGGCTCTTCCAGGTTCTGAAGTTCTCGCCACAGAATAGGGGTGGACGGACACTATTCCATTCTTGATTGGCCATTTAGTTTATACCTCGTACACAAAAATAACAACAAAAAATGTACCAAGACTTGGTCTTGGATTAGTAGTGCGGGAGAAGGGAAAATATAGCCCAAAAAAAATATTGCACGAATTTCGAGGCGGAATAATAATAAAATAATAAAAACAATTTATGATAAATTTTTGAAAATGTAGATTTTGTCAATTCTGGTTAATGATGAAAAAGGAGGAATTTAATGTTTAAAAAAAAATTTTCTCAAACTAAAGTAGCACAAATTTCGAGAAAAATATTAAAATAATAATAAAAAAAATTTATGACAAAATTTCAAAAATGGTTTGTTTTATCAATTCAGACTTATGGTGAAAATATGAAAATTCAAAATTGAAAAAGGCGTACGAGATTGAGTTGCGTTGATTAACAAAAAGAAAAGAAAAAAAATTTCGTAAATCCGAAAAAAACTTTCAAACTGGTGGTTGCACCAAGTTTGAACTACCCCGCTCTGATACCACTTGTTGGATCGAGAAATGCGAGAGAGGGGGGGTGAATGTCGCAATTCGTTCGGATTTAAAAAGAGCGGGTGCGCAGCGGAAATAAAAGAGAACACAACAACGCAAACACAGCCGGTTTACTTGGTTCGGAGCCTGGGTCGACTCCTACTCCAAGGCCCACGGTCGTTGACCGTTTTCTGTGGGCAATTCTATAAGTTCGCAAAAGTTTACACACAAATAATAGTAAAAATATTCTCGTAAACTTAAATACAACTCTTGTTACCGACGTCCGGTGAAGATTAAAGTTCTGGAGCAGCGGGACGTCGTCGGCTTGAGTTGGCAGCTTTCTGGAGCGTGTCGTGGAAGCAGAAGAGCGTAGAATTGTCGAAGGAATTGGTTATCTTTGAAGAGGGTCGAGGCCCTCTTTATATAGGGCAGGGGGCGCCCGACATGCTCGGGGCGCCCTCCACGTGGCTTCTGATCCGGCGTGCTCTCGGTCGTGACTGATCGCTTCGACTTCGGGATAACAGTTGACTGGGGCGCCCGACGCGCACGGGGCGCCCGACGCGCACGGGGCGCCCGATTGACCGGTCAAACTTTATCACCGAGGCTTCGCGAGGGTGAGCTGCAGCCGCCTTCAGTGGCGTGGCACAGTGGGCGCCCGAGACACGCGGGGCGCCCGACATGCGGGGCGCCCGACACACGCGGGGCGCCCCCGATTGCGCTGCTGTCGGGGCGTTTACCTCTCTGCTGACTTTGGGTTGACTCTGGGGCGCCCTACTCAGCTACGGCCTCACTCCTTTGAGGCTCTCTGAGCTGCAGAAACACAGTCCTTCGGTCCTGCATCCAGGGTTAGTCCAAAACAGCAAATAATAAGTTAGTTAAAACAGCCTTAGCTGTCTTGGTTCTGACTTTGGATCTCCAAAATGGAGCCCTAGGTCGAACCGACGCCTAATGTTCCCTCGAGGGGAACGCGTCCTCACCTACTCCTCTCGGGAGAGTTTTACCTGGTGCCAACCGGATCCTCCAGTTGGACTTTTGCCCGGCAGCCCTTCGCCAGGTCTTGGTTTTCACCTAGCAGCCCTTCGCCAGGACTTGGTTTTCGCCTAGCAGCCCTTCGCCAGGACTTGGTTTTCGCCTAGCAACCCTTCGCCAGGACTTGGTTTTCGCCTAGCAGCCCTTCGCCAGGACTTGGTTTTCGCCTAGCAGCCCTTCGCCAGGACTTGGTTTTTGCCCAGCAACCCTTCGCCAGGACTTGGTTTCCTGACAGCCCATCGTCAGGTGCCTAGCAGCCCTTCGCTAGGACTTTGTTTCCTGCACTCTCAGTGAACAACGTTAGATCACAAATAACCCTTAACTTTGAATCCTTTGCCAATATCAAAACAAGGTTCGATCTGGTGCTTCTTGCACCAACAATCTCCCCCTTTTTGATTATGGCAACACAATTCAAAGTTAAGGAAAAACTTATAACAGTTTAAGCACAAAAGGTTAAGCAATGAAGTATAACTATTTATGAATAGAATAAATGTAGAGTTGAAAAAAAATATTTATTTTTCATACTCCCCCTAAAACCCTGAATACTTGTATTTACAACTCTTAACTTTGACCTTTCCTCCCCCTTTGACATATATCAAAAAACAGGCATGGGTGAACAAGGTATCTAACAGGGATTTATGAGTTTTTCTAAGTGCTTCATGTTTTTGACAAAGTATTTCAAAAACAGAGTAAAAATATTTTCAAAACTTTTTACACTTAGATAATTTTCAAGTATAAAGCAAGTACTTTTGAGAAGTTTGAAAAATTAAGTGTCAGGTACTTGGTTTAAAAATAGTTAAGTACTAAACTCATTTAAATACTTGAAATAAATTTTTGAAAGGAATTGTTAAGTACTTTAGAAATAATTTTTGAGAAAGACTTAGAAATAATTTTTGAAAGAAATAGTTAAGTAATTGGAAAAAACTGTTAAGTACTTAAGTTGTATATAAAAAAAATTAAGTAAAAAATCAAGTACTTAAATTGATTTTGAAAAAATTAAGTACTTCGGATGTTTTTGAAATTCAAATTTGAAAAATTTGATTCCCTCTTTTCTTTCCTATCTCTCCCCCTTAATGTTAAATTCTTCTCCTTTGACCATTTTTAAGTTCAATTAAGAAAAATATTTTGAAGGAAGTGATAAGGAGAATGTTTGTGTATCAGAGCCTATGAATTTTGAAAGCAAAAAGATACTTAGAATAATTTTGAAGGCATAAAAAAAACTTAAATTTCTAGATTAAATCCATTTAAAAAATGTATTTGTAGGCAAATCTTTAAAAGCTTCATGCACTTAGAACACTTTTGCCTTGAAAAATATTTGTACTTTTGGAAACATTATATTTTGAAAAATAGCAGTACTTTTTGAAAGATATTATGCATTTTTGAAAGATATTATATCGGGATTAAGGGATCGTACTCCATAATAGAATCTAAGGTCCTATCCAATTATCGAGTCAGTACAAATTGGATAACCACGGGTTTTGGTCCTACTCAATGTACTCAAAGCACACTAGTGTAATTCTATGGTCAAGACCAACTACACCTAATTACAATATAACCATCCTGATGGTTTATCCAATTCCATCTCAGTTGAGAGCCTCTACTTATACTTGGCAAGGAACTGATAACATGATCTGTTGGTGCAAGTTGCATCAATGATATTCTTCTTTAAATATTTTAATGTTTGACAATACACTTATGTCAATGATACAATGAACAGACAACGGGGAGCAAAGGAGAAGTAAACTAAGCTGAAGAAAAGTCCTAGTTAACCTAGGCATCGAAACCCTAAGTCCCAGCAAAGGGTTGCTGGGCACCTAGCGAAGGGCTGCTAGGTATCGAAACTCCAAGACCTAGCGAAGGGCTGCTAGGCACCAAGCGAAGGGCTGCTAGGCATCAGAACCTTAAGACCTAGCGAAGGGCTGCTAGGCACCTAGCGAAGGGCTGCTAGGCATAGAAGACCTAGCGAAGGATTGCTAGGCACCAGGCGAAGGACCGCTTGGTAACAAAGACCTAGCGAAGGGCTGCTAGGCACCTGGCGAAGGACTGCTAGGCACCTGGTGAAGGATTGCTAGGGAATGAAGTCTTGGTCCGAGGGACTAAGCAACTTAGCTGAGCGATGACTAAGGACAGGAGTAGAGACGGGTCAGGGTTTGGGCGTCTCGAGGTCCGGAAGTATCGGAAGCTAAGCAAAAGTCCACCCGAAGGGCTGGGTGGCAACCGTCTCCTGAAAGGAGTAGGTGAAGGGCGAGTTCTCGGGGATAGGAACTCATGCCAGTTCGACCTAGGGTTTCGTGCAAATCCGAAGTCCGAACCAAGTCCCTAAGGCAAATATTAAATGTATATATGCTTTGTGTTTGTATCTTGCAGGTACCAAGATTCGGAGACAAAGCAAGCAAAAAACAGGTTTGCAGGCTTAAGGAGGGCGCCCCCAGTGTTGAGGGTGCCCCCATCATCCAGGGCGCCCCCAACAGCCCGGGCGCCCTGAGCTAAAGAGGAAATCAGTTGATTCGTTGAAACAGGCAGAACAGGTGTCAAGCGGGGCGCCCGGAGCGTCCGGGGTGCCCTGGTTCAAAGCTATTTTTGCAGTTTCGAGTCGAAACACAGGATAAGCCTTCACAGGGGTGCCCGGAGAGTCCGGGGCGCCCTGATCAAAGGTCTTATCAGCTGCAGCGAGGTCGGCGCAGAGATAAGATTTGACCGAGTCTTCTGGGGCACCCCCAGCGTCCAGGGCGCCCCCAGGAGGCCTATATAAGGGGCTTCGACCCCTCTGCTTCAACAACGACTTCCAAGAACCATTCCAAGCATTCTGACCGACGACAACACGCTAGAGACGAGGCTCTACGACCGGGAGGCTCCAGGAGGAGGTGCGCGGCACTTCGGAGGTCCAGATCGGCCGAGCTTCATACTTTGTCTTGTTAGTTTGCATTCATTTAATTACGCACTTAATTTTTCTATATTATTGCTTGTAATCTTGCACTGTAAGTCGGGTTTCTCCACCTCCGGAAAGTCCGGGAAGGAGACCAATAGTGGACGGGCGTTCCCGTGCATAGGCCTTGGATGTACTGACCCTGGGGGGTTGGGAACTAAGTAAAAATCCGCTGTGTCACTGTCTAGCTTTGTTTTTTCGTTCTAAATTATTTTCCGCTGCGCTACTAATATTCTAAGTCCAGAACGAAAGTTTTACGAAGAATTCCGAAAGGTTTTTCACGATCGATATTCACCCCCCCTCTATCGACGGCACCGGTCCTACAATTGGTATCAGAGCCGAGCCGCTCTTCACCGGACTAACCGCCGACGGAGCAACGACGCCAGGAGTTGAGGGGGAGCCCAGGGGTGAATCAGGTATATTTTATTTAAAATGTTCATTTATAAATTCCATATTATTTGTTTCACGTGCAGGGAGAGAGGGCACTATAAAAATCAGTGCCCTACTCATAAGATTCGGTCTACATCACCGGTGGCAAAGGAGATACCAGCGCCAGGAGTCCGGAAAAACAAGGATCACGTACAATGCTTCAAATGCAAGAAATACGGACATTATAAAAATAAATGTCCGGCGAAGGTACACAAGATTTATGTTCCAAAAACTTTACAAGTTCCTGCACGGCCATGTGATAAAGTAGTTAATTTTTCTGATAAAGTAGATTTACTGCATAGTAAAATTAACTCTTTGCATGTTAAATTACAAAACATGAATATGATCAAAATATCAGAAATTAACTGTTTAATTCAGAATATCAATTCAGAAATTGATAAAATTAATTCTGATAATTTATCTGATAAAATTAATTCTGATAATTTATCTGATAAAATTAATTCTGATAATTTATCTGATAAAATTAATTCTGATAATTTATCTGATAAAATTAATTCTGATAATTTATCTGAT
Source organism: Boesenbergia rotunda (assembly GCA_024364735.1). NCBI lineage: Eukaryota > Viridiplantae > Streptophyta > Magnoliopsida > Zingiberales > Zingiberaceae > Boesenbergia > Boesenbergia rotunda. Next base: position 766,010 of record JAGFNQ010000957.1, on the reverse strand, counting down.
AAAATTAATTCTGATAATTTATCTGATAAAATTAATTCTGATAATTTATCTGATAAAATTAATTTTGATAACTATTCTGTGAAAATTAATTCTAATATTTTTTCTGATAAAATTAGTTCTGATAATTTTAATTCAGACAAAATTAATCTTGAGGATAATTCTAAGTCAGAAAATCCTTTAGATAATTACAAATTCAAATTCGAAAATCCGTTTTATAAATTTGAATTCTAAAAATTCTAAAGATAACTCTGAAAATCTCAAGATTAATCTAGAAATTAATTCTGAAAATCTTAAAGATAATCTAGAGATTAATATTGAAAATAATTCTAAGTATAATAAGGATAATTCTGAAGATGATATCTCTTTAGATAATAATTTAATTATTCACTTAGATAATCCTGAAAAATTAACTACCGGCCCACTTTACTCCACCTACATCGAGGATATGGAAAGATTTTATCTTGAGGAGGAGATAGAATTTTCTAAGATTAGGGCCATAATCAATGAAAATTACAAAAATTCAAATAAATCAAAATTATTAGAAAAACTTGAAAAAAAAGACAATGATGAAGAAGAAATTTTCGAAATAATGAAAATGATGAATTTAAACCCACAATTACTAATTAATCATTATAACCTTAATTAAATTAAATTAAATCCTAATTCGAATTAAATGTTAATTAATTTATAATTAAATCTTAATTAATTTCGAATTAAATCTTAATTAAATCATAATTAAATCTTAATTAAATTCAACTTAAATTAAATCGTAATTAAATTCAACTTAAATTAAATTCAAAGTAAATTAAATTAAATTAAATTAAATTCAAATTAAATTAAAATTCGAATTAAATTCAAATTAAATTAAATTCAACTTAAATTAAATTCAAATTAAATTAAATTCAACTTAAATTAAATTCAAATTAAATTAAATTAAATTCAAATTAAATTAAATTCAAATTAAATTAAATTCAAATTAAATTAAAATTCAAATTAAATTAAATTCAACTTAAATTAAATTCAATTTAAATTAAATTCAAATTAAATTAAATTCAACTTAAATTAAATTCAAATTAAATTAAATTAAATTCAAATTCAAATTAATGTTAAATTAATTCAAATTAATCCTAATTAATTCGAAATTAATTCAAATTAAATTTAATTCAATCCAAATTAATTGAAACTTAAATTCATTAATTCTCAATTGATTAATAAATTCAATCAATTCTTAATTAACCTGAATTCAACTAAAATCTTAAATAACTTAAATTCAAACTAAAATAAAATTTTACCCAAACCATAACAATTAAAATTAATAACATTAAATATGTCAAAATGGGTTGACATATTCGCGGGTTCACTCGACATGTATCAAATCGGGAATCTGATATATTTTTAGAAACCTAAATAAAATAATTTGAATTGGTTGACTCATGCATAATTGCCATGTCATGCATTTGCTATTTATTTTAAATATATGACATGTCATTCATATTTAAATTTTATGCATAATTTAGAACGGCTATAGGAAAAAGAATGATTGAAACTTGATCAACCTAGTATTGGGTGGCGGTAAGATGATAGTACGTTAGGGAAGCCAATTCTAATAAGATTAAGTATACTTGGTCTCTTTAGACTGGTGAAACTAGCCGAAGCTACCGATCCAAGATCCAAACTAGTTAGACCAGAATTTTTCAAAAAGTAATTTTAAAAATGAAATTTCATTAAAAGGCTTTGTCAAGAAAAGGGTTGATGATCCAATAAGGCTACGGCCAAAGAAGGCCTAGTGCCTCGCCAAGACCTGGAAGCCAATTTTTGAAATTCAAATTCAAGTTACTTCTTGTCAAAATCAAATCTAACACAAGCTTCAATTAAATCTTAGAATTAATAATAAATTAAGAAAAATGATTCAAGCATCTCACAATACACCTATAAGGTAACTATGCTTGTTGTATTGATACATCTAAAATGGGTGAGATGTTAAGGATTAATAAATTGAAAAATATTTTTCAAAATTGTTTTTCAAAATTGTTAGAATATTTTCCTAAAAATATATTTTCAAAATAGTGCTTCAACATAATAATGTTTTTATGGAATTCATGCTTGTCTGATTAAATATACATATTATACGTTTTTCAAAAATTATATCTTTTCAAAAATTATTTGACTCACGCAATTAGACACAAGCCTCTTAGGACAACACTAAAGTTTCTTAAGGCACTTAGATAGAGTCAAACGGGATCGGATACAGGGGGAGTGATTTTCATTTTTTTTGGCTTTCGAAAACTACACTGTAAAAATTACTATTATGTGAAAATACTTTTTCGAAAACTGAGCTTTAAATTGTTATCACTTGTATTTTTCGAAAAAGGTTTATGTTGTAAAATTTATCTGTCTTGTTTGATTTTGTCAAACCCTAAAGACACAGAGGAAAGTCCAACTCATAATCTACAAGGACTCCTAGGATGTGTCAACTTTAGGGGGAGTATAAATCAAACTTCTGAAATAATCTTGTTTAATCAATTGTTTTGAAATTATTAGATAATTTCTTTAATTTGAATCAAACCTTAAGATTTAGAGGAAGAGTACTTGTGGTCAACAAGCTTCCCAGGACTAGGTTAAGTTTAGGAGGAGATCAAATTAAAAGAATTATTGAATATCCCAAATGTTTTCATGCACTGTATTTTCTCAAAGCCTCATCTCTTTCAAACATAGTTAGTACTTGCAAAATAGGCATAATATTTATATTTTCAAAAATAACATTTTTTTTAAAAGTTATGCATTTATCAAAAAGTACTTTATATTTTCCAAAAAAAAATTATATTACAAAGTCTTTCAAAAAAGTACTTGCATGTTGTTAAAAATCATTTTCAAAGTACTTGTACTTTTCAAAGCGCATAACATCTTTTTCAAAATTATGCATTTTTTTCAAAATGCAATATATCATGCTTTCAAAATTGCTGCACCAAGTATTTTCAAAAAGAACCAAAATTTCTCATTGTTGATGCAAGTATTTTCTTGTGTTTTTTTGATGTATGACAAAGGGGGAGAGGTATGCTTAAGTTAGATTTTTTTTCTTATTTTTTCCTAGAGGATCAAAAATATGTTCAAAACTAAAGTCAATTTTTCCCCAAGGATAGTAAATTAGCCCCTTTAACCAATCTAACTTAAGTTATTGTCAAACATCAAAAAGGGGGAGATTGTTGGTGCAAGTTGCATCAATGATATTCTTCTTTAAATGTTTTAATATTTGACAATACGCTTAAGTCAATGATACAATGAACAGACAAAGGGGAGCAAAGGAGAAGTAAACTAAGCTGAAGAAAAGTCCTAGTTAACCTAGGCATCGAAACCCTAAGTCCCAGCGAAGGGCTGCTGGGCACCTAGCGAAGGGCTGCTAGGTATCGAAACTCAAAGACCTAGCAAAGGGCTGCTAGGCATAGAAGACCTAGTGAAGGATTGCTAGGCACCAGGCGAAGGACCGCTTGGTAACAAAGACCTAGCGAAGGGCTGCTAGGCACCTGGCGAAGGACTGCTAGGCACCTGGCGAAGGATTGCTAGGGAATAAAGTCTTGGTCCGAGGGACTAAGCAACTTAGCTGAGCAATGACTAAGGACAGGAGTAGAGACGGGTCAGGGTTTGGGCGTCTCGAGGTCCGGAAGTATCGGAAGCTAAGCAAAAGTCCACCCAAAGGGCTGGGTGGCAACCGTCTCCTGAAAGGAGTAGGTGAAGGGCGAGTTCTCGGGGATAGGAACTCATGCCGGTTCGACCTAGGGTTTTGTCCAAATCCGAAGTCCGAACCAAGTCCCTAAGGCAAATATTAAATGTATATATGCTTTGTGTTTGTATCTTGCAGGTACCAAGATTCGGAAACAAAGCAAGCAGAAAACAGGTTTGCAGGCTTAAGGAGGACGCCCCCAGTGTTGAGGGCGCCCCCATCATCCAGGGCGCCCCCAACAGCCAGGGCGCCCTGAGCTAAAGAGGAAATCAGCTGATTCGTTGAAACAGGCAGAACAGGTGTCAAGCGGGGCACCCGGAGCGTCCGGGGTGCCCTGGTTCAAAGCTGTTTTTGCAGTTTCGAGTCGAAACACAGGATAAGCCTTCACAGGGGCACCCGAAGAGTCCGGGGTGCCCTGGTCAAAGGTCTTATCAGCTGCGGCGAGGTCGACGCAGAGATAAGATTTGACAGAGTCTTCCGGGGCGCCCCCAGCGTCCAGGGTGCCCCCAGGAGGCCTATATAAGGGGCTTTGACCCCTCTGCTTCAACAACGACTTCCAAGAACCATTCCAAGCATTCTGACTGATGACAACATGCTAGAGACGAGGCTCTACGACCGGGAGGCTCCAGGAGGAGGTGCGCGGCACTTCGGAGGTCCAGATCGGCCGAGCTTCATACTTTGTCTTGTTGGTTTGCATTCATTTAATTACGCACTTAATTTTTCTATATTATTGCTTGTAATCTTGCACTATAAGTCGGGTTTCTCCGCCTCTGGAAAGTCCGGGAAGGAGAATAATAGTGGACGGGCGTTCCCGTGCATAGGCCTTGGATGTACTGACCCTGGGGGTCGGGAACCAAGTAAAAATCCTCTGTGTCACTTTCTAGCTTTGTTTTTTCGTTCTAAATTATTTTCCGCTGCGCTACTAATATTCTAAGTCCAGAACGAATGTTTTACGAAGAATTCCGAAAGGTTTTTCATGATCGATATTCACCCCCCCTCTATTGACGGCACCGGTCCTACATGATCTTCCGTGTGACACCACACACCATATTATCTACAATGCGATGTAATGGACTTTATGCATGTACTAATATAAGCAGGCACCTAGTGTAGTTGTGATTCTCTTTTCAAAATAAAGATATTCATATAAAAGAAATCATGTCTTTCAGTATACACATCATACAGCGAGAACTCTAGTGAAGAGCAGAGGGAGCGTTACAAGAAGTGGATAAGGTAGATGAGATGGCACGATGTTACATTCTGGCATCTATGTCGAATGTATTGCAACATCAGCATCAGGTCATGCCCACTGCTAGTGACATGATGCTAAACCTTATGGAGCTCTTCGGGCACCAGGGTCGGGCCGTTATGCAGGTTGCGATGAAGAACCTGATGATGACTACTGTGGTCGAAGGGACATCCGTTAGGGATCATGTCCTAAAAACGATGGCCTACCTCAATGAGATTGAGGTTCTTGGAGGACAAATCGAGGGGGAAACCCAGGTCGATATAATACTCCAATCTCTACCTAGGAGTTTTGAGCAGTTTTGGCTCAACTATAACATGAATAAGCATGAGTATACGTTCGGGGAACTCCTAGGAGAACTCCAGGCGGCAGAGGGGCTCATTTGTCAGAGTTCACAGGCCTTGGTCACTCTGAAGGTTTCTACTTCTGTGTCGAAAGGCAAGAAGAAGAAGAAACAAGGTGGGTACAAGAAGGCGGTTGGATCACAGGGACCTTAGGCTAGTGTGAAGAAGCCGAAAGACAAGTGCTTCACGAGCCAGCAGACTGGACATTGGAAAGCGAATTGTCTTCGTCGTCAAGAGAAAGGTGTATCTTTTTCTTTTGTCGTTGTAACATGTTTAGCGGTGTTATCTACCAGTACCTGGTGTGTAGATACGGATGCCACTAAACATGTCTGTAAATCTTTGCAGGGGTTCCAGGAAGCCCAACGACTAGTTGAGGAAGAGATTACTTTCTACATGGGAAATGCTATGGAGGTGGCTACTATTGCAGTGAGAGTCATTTAATTAGGAAAATAAAGTTTTGGTTACAAGAAAATTGCTTTTATGTACCTAATTTTTTAGAAAGAACTTTGGTTCAGTTTCTTAAATAATGGATATTCTATTGCCTTTTGATATTAAAAGTGGAATAGAAAGAATAACTATTTAGGAACATGGATAAGCAAGTTAAGCAATTAGAACCAAAGTCTCCCATGATGCCAATCGTAGCTAATAGCTCATCATCTAAATCCAAATAAGAAAAAGGTTTCTTCCAAGATGAACCAAACATGTCTTTGGCATCTAAGGCTTGGTCATATTAACCTTAGTAGGATTCAAAGATCGATAGCCAATGGACCCTCGGGTTCATTGGAGATGGGAGACTTCCCAACCTTTGAATCATACTTGAAAGGTAAGATTGTAAGATGTATATACTGAAAGACATGATTTCTTTATATGAACATTTTCATTTTGAAAAGAGAATCACAACTACACTAGGTGCCTGTTTATATTAGTACATGCATGAAGTCCATTACTTTGCATTGTAGATAACATGGTGTGTGGTGTCACACGGAAGATCATGTTATCAGTTCCTTACAAAGTATAAGTAGAGGCTCTCAACCGAGATGGAATTGGATAAACCATCGGGATGGTTGTAGTGTAATTAGGTATGGTTGGTCTTGACCATAGAATTACACTAGTGTGCTTTGAATACATTGAGCAGGACCAAAATCCGAGGTTATCCAATTTGTACTGACTTGATAATTGGATAGGATCTTAGATTCTATTATGGAGTACGATCCCTTAATCCCGATATAATAACGGACATATATTATTAATTATTATTTCTTTGATTTACCAATGGGTGAGATCTATTCTGTTAGATCGATAGACCTGTTAAGTTGGGAGATAATATTAATAATATGATGTACTGTTGATTATTGACAGAATCCGTATCCTGGAGAGTCGGGTTGATGATGCCCCCTTGATGAGCTCAAAAGGTTCATCATGCTAAACCCTGCAGGTGGATTTGATCCGAGATGATGATAAGGTTGAGTGGTACTAGTCAAGGACTCAGAAGTTAATTAATTTGAATTGTCAGTAATTTAAATTAATTAATGGGCATTCGATATCTTAAACACGGGGGATGGATGACTCGTAATATGTGGAGCTATATGAAAATATGGGGGTTGGTGAGGAAGTTCAATTAAGATCCTTTAGTAGAATGGATCTTAATTAATGGATTGGGTTTAGATCCATTAGTGGGCCAAGATCCAACTCCTCCTCTTGGTCCCTACCTTAGCCCTATATATACCCAAGGAGATCATGAAACTAAGGTTTGATCCAAGAGACAAAACCAAAGCCTCTCAATTCTTGCCTCTCCTCTTCTCTCTCCTAGGTTTTCCTAGTAGCCGACGGCAATAGGGTGAGGTAGAGAGGTTGCGCAAGCCATAGGGAAGGGGAAGAACTCTTTCTTCCTCTCCTCTTCATCCTTCTCCTCTCTTCATCCCAAGGCTGCGCGGTTGGACAAGGAATAGGAGGTGGCGGCGCCACCTTCATTGAAGTTGGCCGGCGATGATGATGTGAAGGATAGGGCTCGGCGGTTTGGGTTTTCCAGGGAGAAGAGGCATTCCTCTTCTTCTTCTACACGTTCTTCATCTTCCTTTCACATTCATGGTGGTCGGCGCAAGCTAGGAGGAGTCCTCTTCATCCTTGGGCGCCGGCGGTGACCACCCTATTAGTTAGGGTTTTCGGCTAGTGAAGGAAGAGGAGAGAAGGTCAAGTCTTGGTGGTCAGGTGATCTCGGTTCCCGGTAGTTCGTCACCCACACGACATCCGGGAAGGGAGGGACGTAAGGTAGAAGGCCGCGAGGTGACCGGGAAGGTATATTCTCTTCCCAAGGTCATTATGTTGCTATGTGATATGTTTTATTTGCCTTGTCATTTTATGTTAATTATTTAATTGTTTTGATTTTATATCATAGTCAATAATTAAATAATTAGACCCTGACCATAAACACAAAAGTCGGCGATCCACTCGTCGCCTTTTTCGCGGTCGAACGGTCAAGCAAATTACAAGACTCGATTTTTGTTATTGGCCGAGTTGTAATTTGGATTGTTCGATACGGCACGAGATGGTCGTTGGGAGACGGGTCTCCATTCGGATTAAATTTTTAATTCATAGACATGGAGAGGTCTCTCAAGGACGACTAAGTTTTCGCTAAGGAAACTCGCCAAACCATACCCAACAACTGGTATCAGAGCTGAGGTTTCCGACTTTGTGTGTTTAAGGATTGGTTAATTTTTTGCATTTTTATACATTTTATTTTGTTGGATGATATGTGGATGTGTGTAGGCTAACTTTGTGTTGTAGGCACGAGATTCCAACTTGTCTTGGCCAAATAATGGTTGTATGAATGATTGTGCAATTTATTGAAAATTAATTAATCCTCGGGGTTGACGAGGCTAGGTATTTAATTTTTGTAATTAAATACGGCACATGTTTAGCCGAGCTATTTATTTTACTTTCGATCTAGTTTTCATGTACACTCCTTTGTGGAGTATAGGATCGATGATGTAAATAATTAGCTAGTCATTTCGGCTCGAAGATCCCTCAAGGTGGCTTGCGCATAAGGAAGGGAGGAGCGGACGAAGTGACGACACGACTGGAGGTGCATTGGAGACCAAGGGCCATGAAAGTTAGAAATCTAGGATTTTCTATATTTTTCATATGTTGGTTATGTACTTGTTGTGTGGTTGTGTTGGTTAAAATTCCTCGAACTAAATTACTAAGTGGGAGAGGGACCCTAAGGGTCCCACGACTTCTATTACAATCCGATAAGTGATGCGAACAAGTCCGCGCGTCGGCTCTGAGTGCCTTCCTCCCCATCAGATGGACTTGTTCTGTGGATCACTGGGTCGGAAAGGACTATAGAAAATTGTTAAAGAGCATGTGTACTTCCCCATCGGAAGGCACATAATCGGAAATAATTTTCTTACTGTTGTGTAATGGCGCACACTTAGATGCGAATAATAGTATCCTCCCCATTGGAGTCACTGCTATTATTTTGCAGAGCCAAAGTGAACCAATTGTTAATCTTACTTGTCAAAAAGTTAGGTTGACAAGATAGTATGATTGATGGGTAAAACCTCCTCTTACGAATGTAGATATTCGTATACGTCCACACCATCGTGGCATGTAAATTTCTCGGTGTATAGGGGTGTTGGTTGATTTTGAAAATTTATTGTTTTGAGGAATAAATTTATTTTCGATTTCTAAAGTAGTGTGTGTTGTGATTATCAGGTTTTTCATAATGGCCTTTAACCCACTAGCAACAATTCTTAAGCAAAATAAACTTAGTGGCCCAAACTACATAGACTGGAAGAGGAACCTTGACCTTGTCCTCACTGCTGAAGAGTACAAATATGTACTCTTCCAAGAATGTCTGGAAAGGCCTAGAGAGAACTCTGGTGAAAAGCAGAGGGAGCGTTATAATAAGTAGGTAAAGGCAGATGAGATGACGTGGTGCTACATTCTGTCATCCATGTCGAATGTGCTGCAACATCAGTATCAGGACATGCCCACTACTAGTGACATGATGCTGAACCTCATGGAGCTCTTCGGGCACCAAGGTCGAGCTGCTAGGCAGGTTTCGATGAAGAGTTTGATGATGACCACTATTGTCGAAGGGACACCCGTGAGGGATCATGTCTTAAAAATGATGGCTCACCTCAATGAGATTGAGGTACTGGGAGCACAGATCGATGGGGAATCCCAGGCCGATATTATAGTCCAGTCTCTGTCTAGGAGTTTTGAGCAATTCAGGCTCAACTACAATATGAACAAACGTGAATATACGTTAGGTGAACTGCTAGGAGAACTCCAGCGGCAGAGGGCCTCTTTCGTCAGAACTCGCAGGCCTTAGTTACTCAGAAGGTTTCTACTTCTATGCCGAAAGGTAGGACGAAGAAGAAACAAGGTGGGTTCAAGAAGGTAGCAGCATCGCAGGGACCTCAGACTGGCATGAAGAAGCCGAAAGGCAAGTGCTTCACGTGCAAGCAAACTGGGCATTGGAAGGCGGATTGTCCCCGTCATCAAGACAAAGGTATTTCTTCGTGCTTAGTCGTTGAAACATGTTTAGCGGTGCTATCTACCAGTACCTGGTGTGAAGATACTGGAGCCACTGACCATGTCTGCAATACTTTGCAGGGGTTCCAGGAAACCCGACAGCTAGCTAATGAAGAAATTGTGGTCTACATGGGCGATGCTACGAAAGTGGCAGCAGTTGCAGTGGGAGTTTTCTATTTGTCTTTTGAGAGAAATAAAGTGTTAGTTCTGAGAGATTGCCTATATGTACCCTCGTTTAGAAAGAATTTAATTTCAGTTTCTAAGTTGATAAAGGATGGATATTCTGTTTCTTTTGAAAATAAAGTTGTTATAAAAAGAAATAGAGAGATTATCTGTTCGGATACTATGGTTGGCAATCTGTACACTCTAGAACCAATAACTCCCACGATGCAAACTGAGGTTAATAGCTCATCATCTAACTTAAATAAGAGAAAAGATCCTTCTAAGATGAATCAGATGTATCTTTGGCACCTCAGACTTATTCATATTAACCTTAGTAGGATTTAGTGGTTGATAGCTGATGGGCCCCTGGGTTTATTGGTGGTGGAAGACCTCCCGACCTGTGAGTCTTGCTTGGAAGGTAAGATGACCAAGAGACCTTTCAAGGCTAAGGGGTATAGGGCCAAAAATGTGTTAGAATTGATTCATTCTAATTTGTGTGGTCCTATGTCAATCCAGGCTAGAGGTGGCTTTAAATACTTCGTCACTTTTATTGACTTTTATTCAAGGTATGAGTACATTTACCTGATGCGTCAAAAGTCTAAATGCTTTGATAAGTTCAAAGAATTCATGGCTGATGTGGAGAAACATCGAGGTAAAAGTATCAAGACACTACTATCTGATCGTGGTGGCGAGTACCTCTTTGGAGAGTTTAGGGCCTACCTATCAGAAGCTGGGATTCAGTCCCAGCTAACTGCACCCGGTACACCCCAACAGAACGGAGTTGCAGAAAGAAGGAATAGGACTCTTAATGAAATGGTTAGGTCAATGATGAGCTATTCAGACTTACCTGATTCGTTCTAGGGATACGCTCTGGAAATGACAGCGTACATACTGAACTTGGTTCCATCTAAGTCAGTCCTTTCTACTCCCACTGAACTGTAGACTGGGCGCAAGCCCAGTCTAGGACATGTTCGGATTTGGGGTAGTCCAGCACATGTGCTGAAGGGAGATACTAATAAGTTGGAATCTTGTACAGAGGTACGTCTATTTGTAGGTTATCCTAGGGGAACGAAGGGTGGTCTGTTATATAGTCCTAAGGATCAAAAGGTGATCGTTAGCATGAATACCAGATTCTTAGAAGAAGACTATGTAATGAACCATAATCCCAAGAGTAGACTAGTGCTTGAAGAGTTAAGAGGGGACGTTCCGACCTTAGGACCAATTGTACAAGAGGACACACCACAAGTCACTGCACCGCGAGTCACAGAGGATATGTAACGACCCGAAAAATCTTTTCAATATTTTCTTTAAAATATTGATCATGTCTAAATAGTTTTTGAAAGAGCCTAGAGATACTAGTACAAACCTTAGTCTAGTTGTCCATAATTTTCCCATTTAAATTGTGAAGCTAAGTACTAATGGGCTTTTCTAGTACCATGGTTATTAGTGGATTTTATGTAAAATTTAATATAAATATAAATGGGTTTTAATTAAGAATATTACCATGATCATGGGTCAATTTTAGGGGAATTTCGGAAATAAGGAAAAAAATAAAATGAAAAATAAAATAAAATAAAAATAAAAACAAAGTGCATGCACCAAGGATTGAACCTTGGACCTATAGTACAACCATGCATGTACTAACCAATTCACTTAGCAAGGGAGTGCTAGTAGAGGATGAAGTGGATTTTGGTTAAGGCTTAGGGAAAAGGAAGAGTCATCAAGGGAAGAGACACCATGACTCTTCACTTGGCCTCCTTAATGTGGTATAAAGGCAATGAGAGAGGTGGTATGAGAGTTACATTTTCCCTTCTCTTCTTCCACCAAAGTCATTTCTTCATCCTTCCTTCTTGCTCTAGCCGAAACCGACAAGGGTTCTCCCCTTAGGAAAAATGTAACGACCCAGAAAATTTTCTTAATATTTTCTTTAAAATATTGATCATGTTTAGATAATTTTCCGAGGGACCTAGAGATATTAATACGAACCTTAGCCTAGAAATCCATGATTTTCTCATTTAAATTGAGAAACTAAGTTCTAATGGACCTTATATGGGCTTTCTAGTACCATGATTATCGGTAGATTTTAGGCAAAAATTTAATATAAATATAAATGGATTTTAATTAGGAATATTAGTAGCATTATGGGTGAGTTTTAGCATGATTTTCCTATTTATATTAAGAAGTTAAGTACTAATGGGTCTTATATGGGCTCCAAAAATGGGTTTTAATTAGGTAGAATTTAATATAAATATAAAAGAATTGTAATTAGGAATTTTAGCATAATTATGGGTGAATTTTAGGGAATTTTTGGAAATAAGGAAAAATGAAATAAAAAGAAAATAAAAATAAAGTGCATGCACCAAGAATTGAACCTTGGACCTAGTCTACAACCATGCATGCTCTAACCAATTCACCTAGCAAGGGAGTACTAGTAGAGGATGAAGTGGATTTTGGTTAAGGCTTAGGGGAAATGAAGGGTCATGAAGGGAAGAGACACCATGACTCTTCATTTGCCTCCTTAAAGTGGTATAAAGAGAGGGCATGGGAGGTTACTTCTCTTCTTCCACCAAGTCCACCCTTCTCCCTCTTCCTTCTTCATTCTAGCCGAAACTTCAAGGGGGAGTTTCCCTTTGGAAAGCTTCACAAGAAGGTTTCTCTTCCAAGATCCAAGGCTTTTTACAAGGTTGCAAAGGCTAGGAGTGGTCAAGAGACAACAAGGTCTTCAACCTCCTCCCCATCTAAGGTCTATAACCAAGATAGTCTAAGGTAAGACTCCCTCACCTGTGGTGTAATGGTTTTCCTTGATATGGTTATGATCTAAGTTTTTTGGTTGAGATCTAAGTTGAGAAATCCATGAAAGAGGACTTCTAGGGTTCGGCCACTTCATGTTTCCATGGTTAGGACTAGTGTTAACTCTCTAATGATGATTCTTATGTCTCCTTATGATGTAGGTGATGTTAGTGGTGATTCATGTGAATTTTTACATGTGCAATGGCTCCTCTAAGTTTCGGCCAAGACCTTTAACTCATGGATGGAACATGATCTAACCATCCAACATGTTTAATTTATTTCCCTATGACATGATGGATAGTAATTGGGTTTTATAAAGATTTTTCTATGAATTTCATGGGCCTTTAGGTTTCGGCCAAGGGCTAATCTAGGGCTAAAGGAATAGGGTTATCCCTAATTATGGGATCAAAGGTTTTTCTATGGCATTTTATGTTTGTATGGGATGTTATTGGTGGTCTATATGTATTTTCCATGGACCTAGGGCTCCTTAGGGTTTCGGCCAAGGCTCTAACCTAGGGCTAGGGTTGGGTTAAGACCACAAGGATGCATGTTTATAGGGTACTAAGATGTATGTATATGGTTAGGTATGTTGGAAGAATTTTATGTCAACCAAAACCCTAGCTTATGGGTCATGACTTGTATGATAGGCCATTTGTTATGATGATTCATAAATGCTTAGACCATGTGCCATGAACCTAAGGAAATGTATCATGTATGAAAGGACCTAAGCATGTTTTCCTATGTACCATGACCATGCATGTTTTTATGAATTAAGATGCTAGTTATGTAGGTATGCCATGATTTATGAATCGTATGTATGTATGCTATGATTTATGAATGATATGTATGTATGTCATGTTCATGGATGAAAATGATGAATGAAGTTAAGTTTCATGCCTTCGAGGCAAAATGATGATATGAAATGAAAATGATGAATGAAGATAAAGTCTATGCCTTCAAGGCATAATGATGATGTTAAGCATTAAGAATGAATGATTATGCTATGTATGTTTATGAATGAAGAAGCATGTGAAAGTATTTTATTTTATGAATGGGCTTGTACCGGACCTAAGTAAGGTCCACGGTTCTGGACTACTGATGAAGCTGTCCCCGGTTCTGGACTACCGATGAAGTTGTCCACGGTTCTGGACTACCGATGAAGCTGTCCACGGTTCGGGGACTACCGATGAAGCTGTCCTTATCCTAGTAGGTCGAGATTAGCTATCTCGTATTTACTTAGGGATGCGCACATATGATGTATGAATGTGGTACAAGCCAGGGCCCCAATGAATGTTATGATTATGTTTAAGTATTTGAAAGTATGATTTCAAACTAAGCATCCCTATGGTATATGCATTTGCCCATGCATCCATCCATGTTATGCATTATATTTATGATAAGTATGCTTATGCAAAGTAAGTTTATGCAAGGTACGTTAATGCAAAGTATGTTTATGCAAATGATTTCATTTATGTTTATGTATGTTCATACTAAATTATGATGCCATGATTTTATTTATGTGTATGCTACATTATGATGCCATGATTTTATTTATGTTCATGCTAAATTATGATGCCATGATTTTATTTATGTTCATGCCAGATTATGATGCCATGATGATATCTATGTTCATGCTAAATTATAATGCAATGATTTTTATTTATGTTCATGCCAAATTATGATGCCATGATTTTATCTATGTTCATGCTAGACTACGATGCCATGATGATATCTATGTTCATGCTAAATTCTGATGGCATGATTTTATTTATGTTTATGCTAAAACGATGATGCCATGATTGTGTAGATGTTCATGATAAGAAGTATGCTATGATATGTAAGATTGAAGCATTATGTTCATGTTTATACGACATATGGATTTTTGTGAGTAGGAAAAGGGTCTTACTAAGCCTCCGTGCTTATAGTCTTATTTTCTTGTACCGCAAATCAAGCAAGAGATTTCTAAGGGAAGCAGCAGGAGAGGCAAGAACATGGGTGTGTAGTAGTGACATGGCCAAGAAACCCTCTCATTTCACTTATTGCATGTTTTGTGATCTGACAATGCTTATTTTGGTTTATGCTCGACTTATGATAGTTATGCCTAAGAAACAACCTACTATTCGTGAAGTTATGGATAATCTACTTGCTACCTGAAATGCTTATGAATAAGTTATGGAAAGTTGATATCATGATGCTATGAATGCTGGTAATATGTTACCTGAAATGCTTATGAATAAGTTATGGAAAGTTGATATCATGATGCTAGGTATGCTGGTAATATGTTAAGTATAATGTCACCATGTCCATGAATGATAACCCAGACATGTGTATATGATTTAAGTACTAGTTATTCCGCTGCATTAAGATGTTTTATATGCACATGTATGTTTAGCGTAACACCGCTTTATGGGAAAAAAAACGGGCGTTACAGGTTGGTATCAGAGCGGTTGTCATCTCACTACACACACATCAAGCCTCCCTCCTGCCGCTTCCAAGTAAGTACCTCTCTGCATATTTTATGATAGTAAGCATTTATAGGATATCCTACGATTCTGGAATATGCAAGTATGAATGATGTTTATGATGAAAAGTACTTTAGGATATGTAATATGAATAATACCTTACCTTATTTTAGAAAAAAATCAGATAATTTAGGATTCAATATGGGGTAGCGATAACAATAACACATATTAACCATACTTGTCCTTTATGAAGGAAAGCATGGCTAGAAGACAGAGTAACCGACTTAATGAGACTGCTCCCTCTCCTGATCTGGTGCAATTAGTGACCCATCTTCAGCGTCAAGTCACGGAACAGCAGCAAACCATAAATACCCTAATGAACCAATAAGAAAATTCTACTACTCCACCAGCCAATCAGACTGCTATACCCGTGGCGCCTACGGTTACGCAAACTCCTCTGACAGGCTCGACCACCGTGGCACGACAAGAGGCTTATCTGATCCAGTGGTTGAGGCTGAAACCGGAAAATTTCTCGGGTGCTGGTGAACCATGGGACGCCCAGGCGTGGTTCAAGATGGTGGAAAGTACACTGGAGTTGCTGGACTGGCCTGAGCACGAGAAGATCAAGTGTGCATCATTCTGCCTTTCTGGGATGCCAGAATGTGGTGGGAAGGGGTCAAGGCCAAGAGACAGGTGAACCAGATGGCGTGGTCAGATTTTGAATCAGAATTCTTTGAAGAATTCTTCAACATACGGGTCACAAACAAACACTATGACGAATTCACGAAATTCCAGCAGGGCAACCTCTCGGTCAATGAAGCCGTGAAGAAATTTAATCGACTGGCTGGTCTATGCCCCGAGCTGGTCCGCATGGAGAAAGAGAGGGTCCGACTTATGCTGAAGATGTTGCGGCCCGAAATAGCCCTGAACATGGCTGGTGGAGTTAATAGACCCCAGACCACCGAGGAACTGTTTAGTAGTGCCCTACTCACTGAGCATTATCTGAATAATATCAATCAGCAAAGGAAGGCGATGAATGAAAGTAAGAATCAAGTTCACTCCAGGATTCTCGATTCGTTCTCTCATTATTCTTAATGTTCTTTCCGTTAATGGTCGCTTAGGAGGTCAAAAGTCCCAGAGCACCCACGCTAATTGGAAGGGAGATCAAAGTGGTAAACGAAAGCCATGGAACAACTCTCAAGGGGGCCCAGCAAATAAACAGACCAAGCCTTCCCCATGCGTGACATGCGGGAAAAACCACTCCGGGGAATGCCGCAAGGGTACGAACCGGTGTTTCATCTGTGGTGTGGAAGGGCATATGGCTGCTTACTGTCCTACCAAGAGCCAGGCACCTTCCCAACAACTCGTCCAGTACCTAGGTGCCCCAGCGAAACTACACTATATGCAAGCTGAGCTGGAAGGTACCCCGATGCTGGAGGCCCCACCGACTATGATGAATGCCAGGGTTTTCTCGGTTACCAAGGAGGATGCTGCGGAAGCTTCTACGGTGGTCACAGGTCAGATACTTATTTTCAGTTAGTACGCTACTGCATTATTTGATACTGGGGCAACGCACTCGTTCATTTCTGTGCCATATACCAAGAAGATAGATATGTGTCCGCAAGTGTTAGATTGCAAGTTCTTAACAACCCTGCCTTCGGGGGAAATAATGACATCCACTCATGTGCTGCGTGCGGTGCCGGTCGGAATCGCAGAAAGAGAACTCTACTGCGATCTGATAGTACTCGACATGCAAGATTACGATGTTATAATGGGAATGGATTTTCTGGGTAAGTACGGTGCTTCTATTGAGTGTTGTAAGCGAAAGGTGGTCTTTCAACCTGAGGCAGGTTCTATGTTTGAATTCGTTGGAGAGCCAAGGAAAAGAACCAGGAAATGCTTATCAACTCTCCAAGCTCAGAAGATGTTAGACAAAGGATGTACTGGATTTCTAGCATTTGTGGTTGATGGCAGTCAAATGAAGAACCAGAAGCTGGAGAATGTCAGGGTTGTATGTGATTACCCGGAGGTATTCCCAGATGAATTTCTAGGATTAGCTCCTGATAGAGAGGTGGAATTCGAGATCGAATTGGTTCCTGGTACTAACCCGATCTCCAAGGCACCTTACCGTATGGCGCCGGTTGATCTAAAGGAGCTTCAAGAACAGCTACAGGAGCTAATGGATAAGGGATTTATTCGCCCTAGTCATTCCCCGTGGGGAGCTCCGGTACTGTTTGTGAAAAAGAAGGACGGATCTATGCGAATGTGTATAGATTATCGAGCGCTGAACAATGTAACGATCAAGAACAGGTATCCCCTTCCGAGGATAGATGACTTGTTTGACCAATTAAAGGGAGCCACTATTTTCTCGAAAATCGATCTGAGGTCTGGTTATCATCAAATTAGAGTAAAACAGGAGGATATTCCGAAGACGACTTTCCGAACAAGGTACGGGCACTTTGAGTTCATTGTTATGCCCTTCGGCGTGATAAATGCTCCTGCTATGTTTATGGACCTTATGAATCGGGTATTCTTGCCGTTCCTTGACAAATTTGTGATCGTCTTCATCGACGATATCCTTATTTATTCGAGGACTCAAGAAGAGCACGCTGAGCACCTGAGGATGGTCTTGCAGATTCTTCGGGAAAAGCAACTGTACGCAAAATTTTCCAAATGTGATTTCTGGCTCGACCAAGTAGGCTTTTTGGGCCATATCATTTGCAAGGATGGGGTTATGGTAGATCCAACAAAGATTGAAGCTGTGAATAACTGGAACAGGCCAAAGAACGCCAACGAAATCAGAAGCTTCCTTGGGCTGGCAGGCTATTATCAAAAATTTGTGGAGGACTTCTCGAGGATTGCAGCCCCTTTAACGGCTCTCACCCGAAAGGATAAGAAGTATGAATGGATGGAAAACGGTGAAAGTAGTTTCTTTGAACTAAAAAGGAGACTTACAAGCGCTCCAATCCTTACCCTTCCGGAATGTAATCAGAGCTTTGACATATATAGCGATGCCTCCAAGCTGGGACTTGGAGCGGTACTTATGCAGAATGGAAAGGTTATTGCCTATGTCTCTAGACAACTCAAGGAACATGAACAGAATTACCCCACTCATGATCTGGAACTGGCCGCGGTGGTCTTCGCTCTTAAGATATGGAGGCATTATCTATATGGGGTGCAGTGTAGGATTTACACAGACCACCAGAGTCTGCGATATTTCTTCTCTCAGAAAGACCTCAATATGAGACAACGCCGATGGCTTGAGTTGGTGAAGGACTACGACTGTGAGATCTTCTACCATCCAGGGAAGGCAAACAAGGTGGCCGATGCACTCAGCCGGAAGGCAAGTGCCACCTTGATGTCCATATCTATATTACCCCGACCACTCGAAAGAGAAATTATGAACTTTGGGGTCGAGGTCATCTCTGGATAACTTTCTACCATGACAATATCACCGACACTGTTCAAGGATATATTGGAAAAACAAACTGGGGATCCAAGTCTTCAGAGAATCAGGCAGGAGATCCTAGAAGGAAAGGGCGATGGTTTTCGTATCGCCGATGGGGGAGTACTCTACCTCGGGGATCGCCTATGTATCCCTAATGATCCAAAGCTACGGAGAGAAATATTGGCAGAAGGTCACGGAACCCCTTATTCGATGCATCCAGGATCCACCAAAATGTATCAAGACCTGAAGGAGAAATTCTGGTGGTCCGTTATGAAGAGAGATGTGGCTCAGTATGTTAGTATTTGTCTGACTTGTCAACGAGTGAAAGCAGAACATCAGCGACCCGAAGGAGTTCTGCAGCCACTTCCAATTCCGGAGTGGAAATGGGAAGATATTTCTATGGATTTCATTTCAGGACTTCCCAAGACTACAAACGGATATGATGCAATATGGGTAATTGTGGACAGGTTGACGAAGTCGGCTCACTTCCTAGCCATCAGGATAACATATTCTATTGAGCAACTGGCTCAATTATATGTTAAGGAGATAATCAGGCTTCATGGGGTTCCCAAGACCATCATCTCGGATAGGGATGGTCGCTTTACTTCACATTTTTGGGAGTGTGTTCAGAAGTCTCTCGGCACTAAACTATGATTCAGTACCGCCTTTCACCCTCAGACTGACGGGCAAACTGAACGAGTGAATCAAGTGCTGGAGGACATGTTGCGAGCTTGTGCCTTGGATTTCAAAGGGAGCTGGTGCCGATACCTATGTTTAGCGGAATTCGCTTACAATAATAGCTACCAAGCTACTATCGGAATGACACCTTATGAAGCTTTGTACGGGAGGAGATGTAGGTCTCCGATCTGTTGGTACGAAGGTGGTGAAAAGAAGGAGATGGGGCTCACAACGGAGGTCATCGACAGCACCACCCGAGCTATACAGAACATTCGACAACGGATAGAAGTTGCTCAGAGCCGGCAGAAGAGTTATGCAGATGTCCGGCATAGACCACTGGAATTCAATGTCGGAGATTTGGTGTTCATCAAAGTGGCTCCTATGAAAGGGGTGACAAGATTTGGGAAGAGAGAAAAACTGAGTCCGCGATATGTGGGACCGTACCTGATCCTGAAGCGAGTTGGAAAGGTAGCATACGAGCTAGAGCTGCCTCAGGAGATGTCAGCTATTCATAACGTGTTCCATGTGTCAATGCTTAAGAAGTGTATTCCAGATATAGATCAAGTGATTGAACCGCAGACAGTACAAGTTCAAGAGGACCTAAGTTATGAAAGCAGACCAATCCAGATCTTGGATCGGGAAGTCAAGAAGTTGAGGAGTAAGGAAGTACCCTTAGTCAAGGTTTTATGGCAAAGTCAACAGTTCGAGGAAGCTACCTGGGAACGCGAGGACGAGATGAGGCGCAAGTACCCGGAGTTATTCTAAGTTCGAGGACGAACTTTCACGAGGTATGGGGGATTGTAACGACCCAGAAATTTTTTTTAATATTTTCTTTAAAATATTGATCATGTCTAGATAATTTTCCGAGGGACCTAGAGATATTAGTACGATCCTAAGCCTAGAAATCCATGATTTTCTCATTTAAATTGAGAAACTAAGTACTAATGAGCCTTATATGGGCTTTCTAGTACCATGATTATCGATAGATTTTAGGCAAAAATTTAATATAAATATAAATGGATTTTAATTAGGAATATTAGTAGCATTATGGGTGAGTTTTAGCATGATTTTCCTATTTATATTAAGAAGTTAAGTACTAATGGGTCTTATATGGGCTCCAAAAATGGGTTTTAATTAGGTAGAATTTAATATAAATATAAAAGAATTGTAATTAGGAATTTTAGCATAATTATGGGTGAATTTTAGGGAATTTTTGGAAATAAGGAAAAATGAAATAAAAAGAAAATAAAAATAAAGTGCATGCACCAAGAATTGAACCTTGGACCTAGTCTACAACCATGCATGCTCTAACCAATTCACCTAGCAAGGGAGTACTAGTAGAGGATGAAGTGGATTTTGGTTAAGGCTTAGGGGAAATGAAGGGTCATGAAGGGAAGAGACACCATGAATCTTCATTTGCCTCCTTAAAGTGGTATAAAGAGAGGGCATGGGGGGTTACTTCTCTTCTTCCACCAACTCCACCCTTCTCCCTCTTCCTTCTTCATTCTAGCCGAAACTTTTAAGGGGGAGTTTCCCTTTGGAAAGCTTCATAAGAAGGTCCCTCTTCCAAGATCCAAGGCTTTTTACAAGGTTGCAAAGGCTAGGAGTGGTCAAGAGACAACAAGGTCTTCAACCTCCTCCCCATCTAAGGTCTATAACCAAGATAGTCTAAGGTAAGACTCCCTCACCTGTGGTGTAATGGTTTTCCATGATATGGTTATGATCTAAGTTTTTTGGTTGAGATCTAAGTTGAGAAATCCATGAAAGAGGACTTCTAGGGTTCGGCCACTTCATGTTTCCATGGCTAGGACTAGTGTTAACTCTCTAATGATGATTCTTATGTCTCCTTATGATGTAGGTGATGTTAGTGGTGATTCATGTGAATTTTTACATGTGCAATGGCTCCTCTAAGTTTCGGCCAAGACCTTTAACTCATGGATGGAACATGATCTAACCATCCAACATGTTTAATTTGTTTCCCTATGACATGATGGATAGTAATTGGGTTTTATAAAGATTTTTCTATGAATTTCATGGGCCTTTAGGTTTCGGCCAAGGGCTAATCTAGGGCTAAAGGAATAGGGTTAGCCCTAATTATGGGATCAAAGGTTTTTCTATGGCATTTTATGTTTGTATGGGATGTTATTGGTGGTCTATATGTATTTTCCATGGACCTAGGGCTCCTTAGGGTTTCGGCCAAGGCCCTAACCTAGGGCTAGGGTTGGGTTAAGACCACAAGGATGCATGTTTATAGGGTACTAAGATGTAGGTGTTAGGTATGTTGGAAGAAATTTATGTCAACCAAAACCCTAGCTTATGGGTCATGACTTGTATGATAGGCCATTTGTTATGATGATTCATAAATGCTTAGACCATGTGCCATGAACCTAAGGAAATGTATCATGTATGAAAGGACCTAGGCATGTTTTCCTATGTACCATGACCATGCATGTTTTTATGAATTAAGATGCCAGTTATGTAGGTATGCCATGATTTATGAATCGTATGTATGTATGCTATGATTTATGAATGATATATATGTATGTCATATTCATGGATGAAAATGATGAATGAAGTTATGTTTCATGCCTTCGAGGCAAAATGATGATATGGAATGAAAATGATGAATGAAGATAAGGTGTATGCCTTCAAGGCATAATGATGTTGTTAAGTATTAAGAATGAATGATTATGCTATGTATGTTTTTGAATGAAGAAGCATTTGAAAGTATTTTATTTTATGAATGGGCTTGTACCGGACCTAAGTAAGGTCCATGGTTCTGGACTACCGATGAAGCTGTCCACGGTTCTGGACTACCGATGAAGCTGTCCACGGTTCGGGGACTACCGATGAAGCTGTCCTTACCCTAGTAGGTCGAAATTAGCTACCTCGTATTTACTTAGGGATGCGCGCATATGATGTATGAATGTGGTACAAGCCAGGGCCCCAATGAATGTTATGATTATGTTTAAGTATTTAAAAGTATGATTTTAAACTAAGCACCGCTATGGTATATGCATTTGCCCATGCATCCATCCATGTTATGCATTATGTTTATGATAAGTATGCTTATGCAAAGTAAGTTTATGCAAGGTACGTTAATGCAAAGTATGTTTATGCAAATGATTTCATTTATGTTTATGTATGTTCATGCTAAATTATGATGCCATGATTTTATTTATGTGCATGCTACATTATGATGCCATGATTTTATTTATGTTCATGCTAAATTATGATGCCATGATTTTATTTATGTTCATGCCAGATTATGATGCCATGATGATATCTATGTTCATACTAAATTATAATGCCATAACTTTTATTTATGTTCATGCCAAATTATGATGCCATGATTTTATCTATGTTCATGCTAGACTACGATGCCATGATGATATCTATGTTCATGCTAAATTCTGATGCCATGATTTTATTTATGTTTATGCTAAAACGATGATGCCATGATTGTGTAGATGTTCATGATAAGAAGTATGCTATGATATGTAAGATTGAAGCATTATGTTCATGTTTATACGACGTATGGATTTTTGTGAGTAGGAAAAGGGTCTTACTAAGCCTCCGTGCTTATAGTCTTATTTTCTTATACCGCAGATCAAGCAAGAGATTTCTAAGGGAAGCAGCAGGAGAGGCAAGAACATGGATGTGTAGTAGTGACATGGCCAAGAAACCCTCTCATTTCACTTATTACATGTTTTGTGATCTGACAATGCTTATTTTGGTTTATGCTCGACTTATGATAGTTATGCCTAAGAAACAACCTACTATTTGTGAAGTTATGGATAATCTACTTGCTACCTGAAATGCTTATGAATAAGTTATGGAAAGTTGATATCATGAAGCTATGAATGCTGGTAATATGTTACCTGAAATGTTTATGAATAAGTTATGGAAAGTTGATATCATGATGCTAGGTATGCTGGTAATATGTTAAGTATAATGTCACCATGTCCATGAATGATAACCCAGACATGTGTATATGATTTAAGTACTAATTATTCCGCTGCATTAAGATGTTTTATATGCACAAGTATGTTTAGCATAACGCCACTTTATGGGAAAAAAAAGCGGGCGTTACAAAAAATTTCATCAAGGACTCCATCTTGAAGACTCAAGGCTCTCTACTGGGCTACAAGGGCTAAGGAGAAGTTTAGAGTCAAGAAGGTTCTGTCTATCTTTCTATTCAAGGATTATATCCAAGATAAGGGAAGGTAAGACCCCCTCACCTGTGGTATGATAGCTTCCAAGTTGTTTTTCATGATCTAAGTTCTTATTGTTGGAAACCGGATGGCTAGAGAGGGGGGGTGAATATAGCCAATCTCTTGGACCTTTGGCACTTATCAAGATTTCTGCACTCAACTTATCAGTAGCACAACGGAAGAAGCAAAGGAAAACGAAGCAGTGCAGTAAACTAAAAATAGAAATGAAAGCAAACAACGACAGCTACCAAGATCGCTAACAAGAGGGTTTACAAGGTTCGGGGATAACTTGCCCCTACTCCTTGGCATGCCCTTAAGGTGGGCGATCCCTTGATCGTCGGCAGATCAAGCCCCGGTGTTCACCGGATATAACACAACCTCCTTCTCGGTGGAGAAACCTCTCCACAGCGTTTCAAACAAGAATATAGATTTAAGCTTAATGAAACACAGAGAATACTCTTACTCAGCACCTAGCAAGGACAAGAGCACAGCGAGCTTATCCCGAGCTCCACCCAGCGACGATCTCACGCAAGGACTCCCTCCTTCGTGTCTTCTCACTGTTGGACTCCAAGCTCCTTGTTCTTTCCTCCCAGCACTTACGTAAGAGTTGGTTACTTCTCGATTGCAGTTGCTTGCTCAAAGTGATGAAGACTTCAGAAACACAGCAAGCAAATTGTGGAGAAGCACAAAGCGCAGCAATAACTTCAGCAAGCTCAACATAGAAAACTGTCGAATGCTTCTCATGCTTCAGCCGAAGTCTTCTTCTCCTTTTGTTTCTCCACCAAGCATCAGATGACACCATCCCTCCAGCTCCCAGCTGCTCATCTGCCAACGCCAGCGACCACTGAGCTATCCCTGGACTCCCTGAGCTTCCCTCAGCCAAGCTCCAGTCTCAGCTCCAGTCTGCAGCTCGGCCGTTGCAACCTGAGATGGAAAAACGGACAAACCTGCTCCAAGGAAAGCTCTCCATTGACCCTCCTTGAGTGTTTGAATCCTCCCCTGTCACCTGTAGCTTAATCAGACTGTTAGAGCAGTAAATCACACAGTAAATCAAATATCAGAGGCAAACAGCAGCGAATCTGATATGGTCAGACGCGATTAGAGCGTTTGACAGTGCAATTTGAATTAAAGTGATCGGTCACCGAACGATCAGAGAGACTCCTGATCGGTCACCAGACCGATCAGGCTGGGTCCAGACCGATCAGGCTCCGTCCTGATCGATCCCCAACGCTCAATCAGAAATCGTGATTTCTTTGAGATTCTCCTGGACCGATCACCAGACCGATCCCAGGCTATGGATCGATCACCGGACCGATCCACCTCTAATTTGGGCGATTTCTGAGTTTTGCAGTTTAAAACTCCTGATCGGTCACCTGACCGATCAGAGTGTCTCCTGATCGGTCACCAGACCGATCAGGCACCGTCCTGATCGATCTTAGTGAGGAACCCGCGATGCTGGATCGTTCTCCAGAACGATCTGCTCAGTGATCCTGATCGGTCACCAGACCGATCAGGAGCAGTTCAGCATGGGATCACAACCTCACTGTTCGCTCCCTGATTGGTCACCAGACCGATCAGGAGCCAGTCAGTGGGTGAAACGCATACTCCCTGATCGGTCACCAAACCGATCAGTCATCGCTGGATCGGTCACCAGACCGATCCACGAAGGAGCATCGTGCCAACTCCCTGATCGGACACCAGACCGATCCAGGAGCTCCAACCCAGGCCTCCAAGCTAGGGTTTCATCCACCTTAGCCCTCCAAGCTAAGGATTTCTCACCTAATCCTCCAAGATGGGAATTTGCACCTAACCCTCCAAGTTAGGACTTTTCACCTAGTCCTCCAAGCTAGGACTTTTCACCCAACTCTTCCGGATTAGGACTTTTCCAAACCTAGCCCTCCAAGCTAGGACCTGACCCTCCAAGCCAGGACTTTTTCACCTAATTCTCCAAGATGTGAATTTGCACCTAACCCTCCAAGTTAGGACTTTTCACCTAGCCCTCCAAGCTAGGACTTTTCACCCACCTCTTCCGAATTAGGACTTTTCACACACCTAGCCCTCCAAGCTAGGATTTTCAACACCTAACCCTCTAGGTTAGGATTTTCTAACACCTAGCCCTCCAAGCTAGGATTTTCTATACCATGCCTGATCCCCGAACAGGATTTTATCATAATCATCAATAATCATCCACCTAAACTAAAATCGATGTCAACACCAAAACAACAATCAGGGCCAGACTGCATCAACAATCTCCCCCTTTTTGTTGTTTGACAACCCGATTTTAAGTTTAGGGATTCTCAATCAATTGCTCAACTTTAGAATCATAGGGGAATCCAGATCCTCCCCCTACAACATGATCATCCTAAACTTAACCAACCAACACTCTCCCCCTTTGTCGAACACCGAAAAGGGGTCTAGAAGGGCTGTTAAGTTTAAACTATACTCCCCCTCAACTCTAGGGGTATCCCAAAACAACAATTTGATTCTTGATAAGCATATGAATACATATGACAAACAGATATAGGCATGGCAAAATACACATATGTATCATACGAGCATGGCATCATAAGCATAATCATGGTAGTGTAACAAATATGCAGATAGTACTCATAGCATCAAAAATAAGCAACTAAAGTAGGATAAAATATGCATCAAAGTCATAAAGGTCAAGCCATAAAACAGCTAAAGAAATCATACGATGCAAGTCACATGCATCAAAATCAAGAGACGTGTGGCACAAGGCCACAATAAGCAAGTCAAGGGGCATACAACCCAAAAGTCAACAGACCAAAAACGGTCAAGTACACAGTTCAAGAGAAGAGGCAATAGACATCCATGCTCAAACATCAGTGGGGGGGTCGTCATCGTGCATATGATCATCTATCATGGCATCAGCAAATCCTGGTGCAGCACTGCGTGAAGGAGCATCCCCTGGAAATGTATGGCGGCGCCACTCTGCGTACCAAGTCTGCTGCAATGCCTGAACCCCAGAGACAGTAGACTCGACGCTGGTCAGTCGGCGATCAATGGAACGGAAGTCCGAGCGGGTCTCCTCTTGATGCAGCTCCCTCAAATGAATATCCTCCTGGAGGGTACGGTCTAGCTCGGAGATCTGCCATCATAGATCTGGGTCAGACTCATAGTCATACTCGGCGTCAGCAGCAGGAGCCTCATGAAATGCAGCAGCCTCGGGTGGTGCCTGAAAATGTGGTGCTCCGCCAGGTAGGTCACCAAGTCATCTCCTCTCCTTCCATACCAGTGCCCCATCACGCTCTCGAATAATAATGCCAGATTTCGCAAAAGCGCGGGGACTAAGCCGACAATCCTGTCTGACCATGGGCACGGTCCTGCCTTTGGTGACATCAACACCAACTGACATAAGCCAGTCAGTGATGATATGACCAAACGGCATATAGACCGTGCGACGGCTCGACTCACGATAGGACAGGATGGACTGGAAGATGCTCTCCATGATGTTGAAGTCCATCTGGCGGTGCATGCCGTAGAGCATAAGGCAGTGATAGGGTCGAATCTCAATCAAAGGCTTTGAAGTGATGGGTAAGATGCAGTTTGTGATTATCTTGAAAAGGACGTAGTCAACTGGAGCTAGTCGTAGGGCTGCAAAAGTAGGGAAATCTGGACCTAACTCATCAAGACCGGCCGGGCGGGGATGGCCAAAAAAGTGCTGATAGATGGAATCGGGGGTAACATCTGCAAATGGGGCCAGCAGAGGATCAGGAAGCTCGGTATAGATCGAATAGAGGTTAGGTGATCGTCGACCTCCTAAGTACTCCGCTAAAATCTCATATGAGAAATCAAGGTTCTTTTTGCCGACTCGAGTTGTGAACTCGAAACCCCCTTGAAGACCTTATTGTAGATTGTTATAGAATTCAGAGACTAGGTCGAAGTTGATAGTTCTTTCCAAGGAAAGAAGGAAACCTAGATTGTAGAAAGTGACAATCTCCATGACGGAGGGACAGTACTCAGTCAGAAATGGAACGTCAATGGATCGGCAGGGAAGTAGCTTGAAGGTACGAGATTGATATGCCTGCTCACATGCAGCATTAGGAAAACGAGAGCTAGAAGAAGGCTGAGGCCTTCTGGAGGGCGCAGAAGAAGAAGGGGCTTTCCCCTTCACGCTACCCTCTACGGGTTCCTTACCCTTAGAAGACTTTCTAAAGATTTGAATTGGTCATGACACAAGATTTAATCAATTTGGGCAAGGTTGATACAAATATAGGTCGAATCACAACAATTCAAGGGTTGGTCATACATAGAGTAACCACATGAACAAGATCAGACCAATTTGATTAAGAAAAGTGAGACCCAATCAGAGAATGTAATTAACAGTACATAGATGGATCAAGGAACACATTTGGACCAAGATTTGATCATATGGTGAGAAAGTAAGGTCACGGCAAAAAAAAAAAAAAGGTCACGGCACCACACCAACAACACACCAAACTTGGTTAGCTTCAAAACATAGTTTACGAACTGTTTTGAGAAAGAAAAAGAAAAAATGAAAAAAAAAACGAAGCCAAAAACTTACTTAGGTGCCATTGGTGAAGGTTTTGGAGATTGTAAGAGCAAGCTTGCGCAAAGAGAGACTCGCCGCAGAAAGAAAACAGAGTTCGGAAGGAACTCCTTAGGACTGCACGTCGCACGGAGAATCTCTTGAGGAAGAAGAAAGCACTGGGAAGCTTTCGCACGATGCAAAGGTTGCGCGAGTGGGTGGTTTCGGCGCTAGGGTTCGGCAAGGAGAGGTTTTTCGCGAAGTTAATTGGTTGGTGGATCGGTCCACCAACCAGAATTTAATGCGTTTGAACGGATCACCGTTCGATCTGATAGCGCCCAGACCGATCAGGCTATAGCCTGATCGGACTGACCTTGGCCTGATCGGTCGGGTGACCGATCAGGCGCGCTCCTGATCGGTCGGATGACCAATCAGGACACGAACAGTAGGGTCCGGAGAAAAACCTCTGAGCTCCCTGATCGGTCTGTGGACCGATTACCATAGGGTGCCAGATCGGTCCGGGGACCGATCTAGGCTAGCTCAGTACACTTGGTCAAAAATTTCGGAGAGTCACTGCTTGCCTCGCTGATCGGTCTGTGGACAGATCGTTACAGGATGGAGCCCGATCAGTCCGGAGACCGATCAGCCCTAGGCTTGATCGGTCGGGTGACCGATCAGGGTTCCTGAAACTCCCAGGTTCGATCTGAAACATTCAGTTTCAGATTTTCTGAAACATTCCAACGTGATCTGATGAAGTTTATCAAACTTGGACATGATCTCATGACTAAAATTGATCCCTGAACAAGGATCAAGAGTCCTTATAGGTTTAACAATCACTTTGCTCCATCCAAATGGAGTCAAACTCAATCAACAATCATTCAAGCAAATTCAATCAAGTTTTGTTCCCAATCCAAGTTTCCAATCAAGTTTCCTTGATTGGAATGTCCAAGTATGTTCATGGAGCCATATACACATATGTTATGCAATGGTTTTCCCCATACTTGGTCACCGAAGTGATTATTATCTCGTCAACTCAATTTCTCAAGGGATGCATTGACATTTTGAGAAATTAAGTTGATCCTAACATCTCACCCCATATCTAGCAAACAAAAGCGTTTTGTTAAACCTTATAGTTTGTGTGAGATATCCCCAACGTTACCCAATTGTTTCCCAACAATTTCGAAATAATCATGAAGGGTTTGAATGCAATTTGAAATTCATGAGGCGCGACACATTCCCAACTCCCGTCTTAGGAAACTAAATTCATTCTCAGGGAGTGGTTTAGTGAAAATGTCAGCTAGGTTTGATTTGGACTCTACATGTGAGAGTACAATATCTCCCCTAGCTACATGATCCCTAATGAAGTGGTGACGCACCTCAATATGTTTGGTCCTAGAATGACGGACTGGATTCTTGGTTAGGTTAATTGTGCTAATGTTATAACATAACACTTGCACACCCTTGTAACTCAATCCATAGTCCTCTAAAGTATGTATCATCCACAACAATTGTGATACGCTCTCTCCCATGGCGATATACTCTGCCTCGATCGTGGAGAGAGCAACATAATGTTGCTTCCGACTTGACCAACTTACTAAGGACGAACCTAAGAATTGGCAACCCCCACTTGTGTTTTTCCGGTCCAACTTACATCCAGCGTAGTCGGAATCCGTATAGCCAATCAAATCAAATGATTCGGTACGGGGGTACCATAGACCGACTCCAATTGTGCCTTTGAGATATCTCAAAATTCTCTTAACAGCGATTAGGTGAGATTCCTTGGCACAGACTTGATACCTAGCACACATACCTACAGCAAATAGTATATCAGGTCGACTAGCTATAAGGTATAGCAAACTGCCTATCATGCTTCGATATTGAGTCAAATCAACGGGTTTACCACTCTCATCATTGTTTAATCTTGTGTTTGTGGCCATGGGAGTGGTTACCTCTTTTGAATAACTCATATTGAATTTCCGAAGCATTTCTTGTGTATATTTTGATTGGTGCACATGGATACCATCGCGAGTTTGCTTGATTTCAAGTCCAAGGAAGAAAGTCAACTCTCCCACTAGACTCATTTCAAATTCACTCTCCATGTGTCCAATAAACTCATTTAAATAGCTCCTATTGTTTGAGCCATAAATTATGTCATCGACATATACTTGGGCTACAAAAATATTATCACCATCTCTTCGTAGAAATAGTGTAGGGTCTATTTGGCCTCTAACGAAGCCCTTCTCAATTAGGAACGTCGACAACCGCTCATACAAAGCCCGGGGTGCTATTTTAAGGCCATAGAGTGCCTTCTTGAGCTTGAACACGTGGTTTGGAAATTCGGTACTCTCAAACCCAGGTGGTTATTCGACATAGACCTCTTCTCTAATCAAACCATTTAGAAAGGCCGATTTGACATCCATTTGGTATAATTTGAAGCCACGATGTGCTGCAAATGCTAGCATCAATCGGATGGACTCTAATCGTGCCACGGGAGCATAGGTCTCATCATAATCAAGGCCTTCAACTTGACTATAGCCCTTGGCTACTAAGCGTGCCTTGTTTCTAATGATTTCTCCCTTATGGTTCAATTTGTTCTTGAAGACCCATTTAGTTCCAATGATGGTGGTCTTCTTAGGTCTAGGGACTAAGTCCCAAACTTGACTCCTTTCAAATTGACCTAGTTCATCTTGCATTGCAATGATCCAATCAGGATCATTTAATGCTTCATCAATTTTCCTAGGTTCAATTTCAGAAATTAGGGCAACTTCATTAGCCTCATTCCGGAAGAATGATCTAGTTCTCACCCCATGATGGATGTCTCCAATAATTTGGTCTTGGGGATGACTAGAGGCTAATCTAGTTTACCTTGGTGTTCATGGTGCTTCATGAATAGGTTCACTAGACACAAGTTCAGCCTCAAGATCCGGCTGATCAATGGGTTGTCTAGGCTCACCGTCATCGGATTCTTCACCATCAACAACATTTGGACTTTCATTCAAACTTAGTCTCCTAAGTTCGAATTGGACTTCATCTTCTGGTTGACCATTGACTTTTGGAATTTCTTCAAAGACAACATCAGAAGATTCTTCAACTAGTCTAGACTTCAAGTTGTAAACTCGGTAGGCTTTGCTAACGAGGGAGTACCCGACTAGTATCCCTTCATAAGCCTTTGCCGTGAACTTTCCAAGATGATCCTTGGTGTTTAAAATGAACACCTTACAACCAAACACCCGAAGGTGTTTAACCGTAGGTGGTTTTCCAAACCAAAGCTCATGGGGAGTCTTCCCTAAAAACCTATGAATGAGGACCCAGTTTTTCATTTCTTCGTGCAGCCTCTTGTAAAACACGGTTCTTCCTCTCTATAACACCATTTTGTTGTGGTGTTCTAGGAGTATAGAACTCATGTCTATAACCCTTATCTTGACAAAATTCTAAAAACCTTTGATTTTGAAATTCACTTCCATGATCACTTCTAATTGTCTTAATTGTTAATGATTTTTCATTTTCTACTCTTCTACAAAAAGAAATGAAAACATCTAAGGTTTGGTTCTTATATTTTAAAAAGTAAGTCCATGTATATCTAGTCAAATAATCAATGATCACAAAGTAATATCTACTTCCATTAATGATATGATAGTACTACAATCAAATAGATTCATGTGAAGTAAATCTAATGCAGTAGAAGTACTTACAGCGCTTTTACTTTATGTGCAGATTTTGTTTGCTTACCCATTTGACATGCATCACAAAGTTTATCTTTCTCATACTTGATGCTTGGTAAGCCACGAACCAATCCCTTGTTGTCCAACTTCCGGATGTTCTTTATGTTCACATGTGCTAGTCTCCGGTGCCAAAGGGTGGACTCTTCTTCTTTTGATATGAAACACTTAGCAAAAGCATTAGTAGCACTTTTAAATGAAACTTGATAAATATTGTCTACTCTTGCTCCTAATAGTACCGTATCCAAGGTGTCATGTTGTCTAACTAGACATTGACTTGGTTGGAAGTCAATTGTGTAACCCGTGTCACACAATTGACTCACACTTAGGAGATTAAATTTCATCCCCTTGACTAGAAGGACATTTGAAATTCTAAGACATTCGGATATTTGAATGTCTCCTATTCCTATAACCTTAAGACTACCATTGTTACCAAATGATACATTACCTCTACTTTTCTTGTGAAGTGTGGTAAACAATGATCTATCCCCGGTCATGTGATTGGAGCATCCACTATCAACGAACCAAGTTGATAGATGCTCCCCCTCAATCATAACCTACACAATTCGAAAAATAGAAGTTTTAGGTACCCAAACCTTGGGACCTAAAGCATCAACTAAACATGACTTAGGCACCCATGCCTTGACCACTTTCTTTTGAATTTTAGGTGTCCTAGATTGTCTCATATCAGTCCTAGACATCAAGGACACAAATGAGGGTTCTTTAGGTCGGTAACTAATACCGGCCCTATTGTAGACCGCCCTTTGGGCATTTAAGATCATGTCTAGGGTCTTAGAGCTAGTTGAGAACTTCTCAAGAATATTCTTGAGTTTCTCAACTTCACACTTCAAAGATTTGTTCTCTTCTAATAACAATGTAACGACCTAAAAAATTCTCTTAATATTTCGATAAAATATTAAGCATGTCTAGATAATTTTCTGAGGAACCTAGAAATATTAATGTGAACTTTGGCCTAGTAAATCCATGTTTTCTCATTTATATTGGGAAAAAGGGCACTAATGGGCCTTATATGGGCTTTTTAGTACCAAAATTATTGGTGGATTTTTGGTGAAAATTAATATAAATATAAAGGATTTTAATAGGAAATATTAAAATAATTATGGGGGAATTTTTAGAGGATTTTCAGAATTTTGGGGAAATAAAAAGAAAAATAAAATAGAATAAGTGGGAAAAAAAATTGTGCATCTACCAAGGATTGAACCTTGGACCTCTTGTACAACCATGTATGCTTTAACCAACTCACCTAGCAAGTGAATGTTATGAGGGAATGAAGTGGATATTGGTTAAGGCTTAGAAGAAGATGAAGGGTCATGGAGAAACTCTTCATTTACCTCCTTGATGGGTTATAAAGAGGGGGGTTTGGGAGTTACCTTTTCTTTCCATTACTTTGCATTCTCTTCCTCCTCCTTCCCTCATCCTAGCCGAACACCAAAGGAGGAGTCTCCCTTGGATAAACTCCACAAGAAGGTCTCATCTCCAAGATCTAAGAGTTTTCCAAGGATACAAGGACAAGGGTGTTCAAGGGTCCAAAGATCTTACCATTTCTTCTCTTCCAAGGTTCGAAAAATCAAGAAACCAAGGTAAGACTCCCTCACCTGTGGTATAATAGTTCCTTATGATTTCCATGATTTTTAGCGTGATATATTGGTTAGTTTTTGGATTTGATGTTGAAAGAAAAGAAAACCAAGAACCTTAGGCTTGTGGGTTTCAGCCACCATGATTTAAAGGTCTATAATTATGCTAAAAATCTTTATAATGTTATTTAATGTTCCCTTATGATGTGTAGAGGTTAAGTATAATTTTTGGAAATTTTTGGAGTACCCTAGGATACCCTAGGGTTTTGGCCAACATGAAAGGAACAAAATCAACACCTAGAGACCCTATGGGTTTCGGCCACAATGTTTTAGGGTCCATAATGATGCTAAAAATCTTTATAATGTTATTTAATGTTCCCTGATGATGTTTAGAGATTATGAATAATTTTTGGGAATTTTTGGAGTACCCTAGGATACCCTAGGGTTTCGGCCAACAACAAGAACCCTTGTGTAGGGTTGGGTTTAAAACCTCAAGTGTTTGTTCATGTATTGTCATGATATAAGGGAGATGGAGGGTGTTTATGTGAATGTTTCACATGGCCTAGAGACCCTATAAGTTTTGGCCAAGTACCCTAAGGGGGTGGAAAGTTAGGACTTATTTCAAGTAAGGGTCCCAATGGCCCTATGGTAAGGTATGGTTGGTGTTTAAGTAATTGATTTGGGGTTTTAATGGAATTTTTCCATACCCCCATGACCTTGAAGTTTCGGCCAAGAGTAAGATTAGGGCTAAAGGATTAGGATTGGCCTTAAGTATGGGATCAAAGGGTTCCTATGGCCTAGTATATGTGTATGAGATGTTGTTTGTGAAGTTATGTGAAGGTTCATGGACCTAGTGTTCCTTGGGGATTTTCGGCCAAGGGCATAACCTAGGGCTAGGGTTGGGTTAAACCTACCAAGATGCTTGAGTATGAGTTACCAAGATATATATTTAAGTAAGATGGAAGAAGTTCTATGTTAACCAAACCCTTAGTTGTATGTCATGAATTATATGTTAAGTCATAGATGTTTAGACATGTGCCATGATTTATGAATGATATGTATGGATGCCATGTCTTATGAATGTTATGCCATGTTTTATGAATAATATGCATGTATGCCATATCTTATGAATGATACGTATGTATGTCATGATTTATGAATAAGATGTATGTATGCCATGTCTTATGAATGAAGTTAAAGTACATGCCTTTAAGGCATAACGATGATGTTAAGTATGATGAATGAATGATGATGAATGACAAGTATGATGAATGAATGATGATGAATGACAAGTATGATGAATGAAAGATGATGCTTATGTCTTTATGGCATAAATATGCTAAACGACACGGTCGATGGTCGACGGTACGACGGTCGAGAGGACCGGTAAATGGGTCGGTAGACGGGCCGAGCCGTAACAAGTTATGCTATGTTAAGTATGCCATGAAGGTCTCATGAATGATGAAGCATGTAAAGTATTTTACTTTATGAATAGGCTTGTACCGGATCGAAGTATGGGTCCAAGGGATGGGCACCTTAAGAACGCCCCGGTTCTGGACTACCGACTATGCTGTCCACGGTTCTGGCCCTATCGAAGCTGTGCAACAGGGATGGGCACCTTAAGAATGCCTCGGTTCGGGGACTACCGACTATGCTATCCTTACCCTAGTAGGTCGAGGCTAGCTACCTCGTATTTACTTAGGGATGCGCGCTTATGATGTATGTATGTGGTACAAGCTAGGGCCCCAATGATATGATGATTATGTTTAAGAATTTAAAAGTATGTTCTAAAGATTAAGCATCCTTATATATATATGCAATTGCCATATGCATTCATCCATGTTATGCATTATACTTATGATAAGAACATTATGCAAAGTAAGTTTATGCAAGGTAGGTTTGTGCAAATGATTTTATGTATGTTTATGCTAAGTTAGAATGCCATGATTTTATTTATGTTCATGATAGTTTAGGATGCCATGATTTAATTATGTTTATGTTAATTAGAATGCCATGAGTTTATTTATGTTCATGATAGTTTAGGATGCCATGATTTAATTATGTTTATGTTAATTAGAATGTCATGAGTTTATTTATGTTCATGATAGTTTAGGATGCCATGATTTAATTATGTTTATGCTAGGTTAGAATGCCATGATTTTATTTATGCTCATGTTAATTATGATGCCATGATTTAATTATGTTTATGCTAGGATAGAATGCTATGATTATATTTATGTCCATGCTAAGTTATGTTATTATGATTATGTTTATGCCAAGAATTATGCCATACTATGAATGTTTATGATGTTTATGTCTATGCCAAGTATTATGCCAAGCCATGAATGTTTTATGTTTATGTATATGCTATGCTATGAAAGTGACTAAGTTATGTCAAGTCATGTCAAAGGTATGTTAAGTGCTCATAAAGACTTATGTGCTGAGTAAAGCACTAAGTATGTTAATGTTTAAGATGCTCATGATTAAGTGATGAATGATTTTAGTGAGTAGGAAAGAGTCTTACTAAGCCTGTGTGCTTATAGTCTTATTTCCTTATACCGCAGATCACGCAAGGGGACAGTAAGGAAGCAGCAGGAGGGCATCAAAGAATGTGTGTGGTAGTGACTTGGCCAAGGAGCAATATGGTTGCTCGTCTTATGATAGAACTTTACCTTTACTATTATGTGCTTGAATATGACTCTATGACATGATGCTAAGTATGACATGATGCTAAGTATGACATGATATGATGCTAAGTATAAAGTTAATATGCTAAGTTCCCATGTTATGAGGTTAGAAAGGGTAGTAAGTGCATGTAGGAGTAAGTTAAAGGTTTCCGCTGCATTATGATGTCTACATGCCCTAAGTATGTTAACGTAACGCCGCTTTATGAAAAGAAAAAAAAAACGGGCGTTACAGGTTGGTATCAGAGCAGTAACCATCTCACTACACACACATCAAGCCCTCTTCCTGCAGCTTCCAAGTAAGTACTTCTTTGCATATCTTATGACAGTAAGCACTTTTAGGATGTTTTATGATTTTAGGATATGCAAGTATGAACGATGTCTATGATGAAAAGTACTGTAGGATATGTGACTATGAACGATATATTTTTTTTTATGAAATCAAATGCTTTAGGATTGGATATGCGGGTAGGGATAGAAAATACCTTTTAGGATATGTAATGTGAACAATACTTTACCTAAATTTTTTTTAAAATCAAGTAATCTAGAATTTAATATGGGGGTAGGAGTAACAATAACTTAGATTACCCATACTTGACCTTTATGAAGAAAAGCATGACTAGAAGACAGAGTAACAGAATTAATGAGACTACTTCATCGGTCGACCTGATGCTCAATATACCTTATATTATAACCTATCTTAAGTCACATCATAAGACAATCGTGTATAAGTATTCTGCCTTATACATTAGGTCTAAGTTAGTCATAATACAATTAGTCATAAGTGTGACTCAACCTTATGTTCATAAACATGGTATTAATTGAGCACCATCATAATATTAGTGATTAAGGTGAACCTAGTATTAACATCATGTTATATAACCTGTACATTATATGAGTTACCAATCATATAATATAATTATATGATATTATATAAAGCAAATGATAATAATATGAGTGTGTACTAATATAAGATTATTATAAATATAACTATACTAATTCCTTACCATATAAGTATTGTCATAATTCACCTATCATATAGGTTCTAAATACGAGCCTACATACAGGTTGACATGTGTCATCTCTACCTATACGTTATTACCTATACATATTATTCCATAAGCAATTATAGGTATTATACCTATAATTTATATGATAAATAA
The DNA here is from genome assembly GCA_024364735.1 of Boesenbergia rotunda. Classification (NCBI taxonomy): domain Eukaryota; kingdom Viridiplantae; phylum Streptophyta; class Magnoliopsida; order Zingiberales; family Zingiberaceae; genus Boesenbergia; species Boesenbergia rotunda. Next base: position 728,735 of record JAGFNQ010000957.1, on the reverse strand, counting down.
CTATAATTTATGATATTATGTATAACCTATAATATAGTCTCATGTAGGGAATTATATGATAGCCTACATACATAAGATTATAACACTCTCACCTATGTTAGCGTATAGTATTAGTTCCATTATACTAATGCTAATGTAATTAATGGTATAAGTCATACGGTATAACCTAAAACGATATGCATAGGGTAGTGTCCTAATTATATTAACACTTATTATAGATCATGTGTCCACTATATTTCCATAACTAATTATAAATATTAGTATTATCAACGTATATTTCACTATTATCTTATATATAATATATAAGATTACCTTAAGTTATTTTATGGTAATGTAATAAATATAATCTCACTTATCATATAATAACCATTAACTAATGTAATTCATAGCTTAGGTTGTGAACTAAGATTTTGGAACCCAACTATTATTAGGTTTATCTATAATTATAATAAGTATATAATTATGATATATGCCTATAATTACATCATAGGGCTATTAATGGCACTAGCTCAATTATGACAATCATGTATGTCACTTATATCATCAAGGATATAAGTGTAAATGGTCGTGAGTAAAATACACATAATCACGTATGTCAAATTGGCAATATTATGAGTTCCTTGGATTAAAGAATTAACCCTTATTCGATGCATCCGGGATCCACGAAAATGTATCAAGACCTGAAGGAGAAATTCTGGTGGTCCGGTATGAAGAGAGACGTGGCTCAGCATGTTAGTACTTGCCTGACCTACAAACGAGTGAAAGCAGAACACCAGCGACCCGGAGGAGTTCTGCAGCCACTTTCGATTCCGGAATGGAAATGGGAAGATATATCGATGGATTTTATTTCAGGACTTCCCAAGACTACAAACGGGTATGATGGGGTTTGGGTAATTGTGGACAGGCTGACGAAGTCTGCTCACTTCCTAGCAGTCAAGATGACTTATTCGATTGAGCAACTAGCTCAATTATACGCTAGGGAAATAATTAGACTCCATGGAATTCCCAAGACTATCACCTCTGATAGGGATGGTCGCTATATCTCACGTTTTTGGGAGTGCGTCCAGAAGTCTCTGGGCACTAAACTGTGGTTCAGTACTGCTTTTCACCCTCAGACTGACGGGCAAACTGAATGAGTGAATCAAGTACTGGAGGATATGTTGAGAGTTTGTGCCCTGGATTTCAAAGGAAGTTGGTGTCGATATCTATGTTTAGCGGAATTCGCTTACAACAATAGCTACCAAGCTATTATCGGAATGGCACCTTATGAAGTTTTGTACGGGAGGAGATGTAGATCTTCAATCTGTTGGTACGAAGGTGGTGAAAAGAAGGCAATGGGGCTCACGACAGACCTAATCGACGACACCACCCGAGCGATACAGAACATTCGGCAACGGATAGAAACTGCTCAGAGCCGGCAGAAGAGTTATGCCGATGTCCGACGTAGACCACTGGAATTTAATGTTGGAGATTTGGTGTTTCTCAAAGTGGCCCCTATGAAGGGGGTGACAAGATTTGGGAAGAAAGGAAAACTAAGTCCGCGCTATGTGGGGACGTATCTGATTCGGAAAAGAGTTGGCAAGGTGGCATACGAGCTGGAGCTGCCTCCAGAGATGTCAGCTATCCATAACGTATTCCATGTGTCCCTGCTTAAAAAGTGTATCCCAAATATGGACCAAGTGATCGAGCCGCAGACAGTGCAAGTGCAAGAAGACCTAAGTTATGAGAGCAGACCCATTCAGATTTTGGATAGGGGGGTCAAGAAGCTGAGGAGTAAGGAGGTACCTTTAGTCAAGGTCTTATGGCAAAGCCAGCAGTTCGAGGAAGCGACCTGGGAACGCGAGGACGAGATGAGGCGCAAGTACCCAGAGTTGTTCTAAGTTCGAGGACGAACTTTCACGAGGTATGGGGGATTGTAACGACCCGAAAAATTCTCTTAATATTTTCTTAAAATATTAAGCATGTCTAGATAATTTTCTGAGGAACCTAGAAATATTAATGTGAACTTTGGCCTAGTAAATCCATGTTTTCTCATTTAAATTGGGAAAAAGGGCACTAATGGGCCTTATATGGGCTTTTTAGTACCAAAATTATTGGTGGATTTTAGGAGAAAATTAATATAAATATAAAGGATTTTAATAGGAAATATTAAAATAATTATGGGAGAATTTTTAGAGGATTTTCGGAATTTTGGGGAAATAAAAAGAAAAATAAAATAGAATAAGTGGGAAAAAAATTGTGCATCTACCAAGGATTGAACCTTGGACCTCTTGTACAACCATGTATGCTTTAACCAACTCACCTAGCAAGTGAATGTTATGAGGGAATGAAGTGGATATTGGTTAAGGCTTAGAAGAAGATGAAGGGTCATGGAGAAACTCTTCATTTACCTCCTTGATGGGTTATAAAGAGGGGGGTTTGGGAGTTACCTTTTCTTTCCATTACTATGCATTCTCTTCCTCCTCCTTCCCTCATCCTAGCCAAACACCAAAGCAGGAGTCTCCCTTGGATAAACTCCACAAGAAGGTCTCATCTCCAAGATCTAAGAGTTTTCCAAGGATAGAAGGACAAGGGTGTTCAAGGGTCCAAAGATCTTACCATTTTCTTCTCTTCCAAGGTTCGAAAAATCAAGAAACCAAGGTAAGACTCCCTCACCTGTGGTATAATAGTTCCTTATGATTTCCATGATTTTTAGCGTGATATATTGGTTAGTTTTTGGATTTGATGTTGAAAGAAAAGAAAACCAAGAACCTTAGGCTTGTGGGTTTCGGCCACCATGATTTAAAGGTCTATAATTATGCTAAAAATCTTTATAATGATATTTAATGTTCCCTTATGATGTGTAGAGGTTAATTATAATTTTTGGGAATTTTTGGAGTACCCTAGGACACCCTAGGGTTTCGGCCAACATGAAAGGAACAAAATCAACACCTAGAGACCCTATGGGTTTCGGCCACAATGTTTTAGGGTCCATAATGATGCTAAAAATCTTTATAATGTTATTTAATGTTCCCTGATGATGTTTAGAGATTATGAATAATTTTTGGGAATTTTTGGAGTACCCTAGGATACCCTAGGGTTTCGGCCAACAACAAGAACCCTTGTGTAGGGTTGGGTTTAAAACCTCAAGTGTTTGTTCATGTATTGTCATGATATAAGGGAGATGGAGGGTGTTTATGTGAATGTTTCACATGGCCTAGAGACCCTATAGGTTTCGGCCAAGTACCCTAAGGGGGTGGAAAGTTAGGACTTATTTCAAGTAAGGGTCCCAATGGCCCTATGGTAAGGTATGGTTGGTGTTTAAGTAATTGATTTGGGGTTTTAATGGAATTTTTCCATACCCCCATGACCTTGAAGTTTCGGCCAAGAGTTAGATTAGGGCTAAAGGATTAGGATTGGCCTTAAGTATGGGATCAAAGGGTTCCTATGGCCTAGTATATGTGTATGAGATGTTGTTTGTGAAGTTATGTGAAGGTTCATGGACCTAGGGTTCCTTGGGGATTTTCGGCCAAGGGCATAACCTAGGGCTAGGGTTGGGTTAAACCTACCAAGATGCTTGAGTATGAGTTACCAAGATATATATTTAAGTAAGATGGAAGAAGTTCTATGTTAACCAAACCCTTAGTTGTATGTCATGAATTATATGTTAAGTCATAGATGTTTAGACATGTGCCATGATTTATGAATGATATGTATGTATGCCATGTCTTATGAATGTTATGCCATGTTTTATGAATAATATGCATGTATGCCATGTCTTATGAATGATACGTATGTATGCCATGATTTATGAATAAGATGTATGTATGCCATGTCTTATGAATGAAGTTAAAGTACATGCCTTTAAGGCATAACGATGATGTTAAGTATGATGAATGAATGATGATGAATGACAAGTATGATGAATGAATGATGATGAATGACAAGTATGATGAATGAAAGATGATGCTTATGTCTTTAAGGCATAAATATGCTAAATGGCACGGTCGATGGTCGACGGTACGACGGTCGAGAGGACCGGTAAATGGGCCGGTAGACGGGCCGAGCCGTAACAAGTTATGCTATGTTAAGTATGCCATGAAGGTCTCATGAATGATGAAACATGTAAAGTATTTTACTTTATGAATGGGCTTGTACCGGACCGAAGTATGGGTCCAAGGGATGGGCACCTTAAGAACGCCCCGGTTCTGGACTACCGACTATGCTGTCCACGGTTCTGGCCCTACCGAAGCTGTGCAACAGGGATGGGCACCTTAAGAATGCCTCGGTTCGGGGACTACCGACTATGCTGTCCTTACCCTAGTAGGTCGAGGCTAGATACCTCGTATTTACTTAGGGATGCGTGCTTGTGATGTATGTATGTGGTACAAGCCAGGGCCCCAATGATATGATGATTATGTTTAAGCATTTAAAAATATGTTTTAAAGATTAAGCATCCTTATATATATATGCAATTGCCACATGCATTCATCCATGTTATGCATTATACTTATGATAAGAACATTATGCAAAGTAAGTTTATGCAAGGTAGGTTTGTGCAAATGATTTTATGTATGTTTATGCTAAGTTAGAATGCCATGATTTTATTTATGTTCATGATAGTTTAGGATGCCATGATTTAATTATGTTTATATTAATTAGAATGTCATGAGTTTATTTATGTTCATGATAGTTTAGGATGCCATGATTTAATTATGTTTATGTTAATTAGAATGCCATGAGTTTATTTATGTTCATGATAGTTTAGGATGTCATGATTTAATTATGTTTATGCTAGGTTAGAATGCCATGATTTTATTTATGCTCATGTTAATTATGATGCCATGATTTAATTATGTTTATGCTAGGATAGAATGCTATGATTATATTTATGTCCATGCCAAGTTATGTTATTGTGTTTATGTTTATGCCAAGAATTATGCCATACTATGAATGTTTATGATGTTTATGTCTATGCCAAGTATTATGCCAAGCCATTAATGTTTTATGATTATGTATATGCTATGCTATGAAAGTGACTAAGTTATGTTCAAGTCATGTCAAAGGTATGTTAAGTGCTCATAAAGACTTATGTGCTAAGTAAAGCACTAAGTATGTTAATGTTTAAGATGCTCATGATTAAGTGATGAATGGTTTTAGTGAGTAGGAAAGAGTCTTACTAAGCCTGTGTGCTTATAGTCTTATTTCCTTATACCGCAGATCACGCAAGGGGACAGTAAGGAAGCAGCAGGAGGGCATCAAAGAATGTGTGTGGTAGTGACTTGGCCAAGGAGCAATATGGTTACTCGTCTTATGATAGAACTTTACCTTTACTATTATGTGCTTGAATATGACTCTATGACATGATGCTAAGTATGACATGATATGATGCTAAGTATAAAGTTAATATGCTAAGTTCCCATGTTATGAGGTTAGAAAGGGTAGTAAGTGCATGTAGGAGTAAGTTAAAGGTTTCCGCTGCATTATGGTGTCTACATGCCCTAAGTATGTTAACGTAACGCCGCTTTATGAAAAGAAAAAAAAACGGGCGTTACAAACAAGTCATCATGCAAGACATTGACTTCCTCAACCTTAGAGGATTTCAACTTTTCAACTTCAAGTTTCAATGATTTGATTTCATCTTCTAACAATTCAACATGCAAATCATCAATGTTATCATCTCTAGATAATTTCAATTGATCAATTTCTAATTGCAATGCTTTAACCTTATTCTTTGATTTCTTAAGCATACTAGTTAAACATGCAATTGCTCTATAACATTTTTCAAGCTTGGGAGAAGTTACCTCTTCATCATCCGAAGATGATGAAGCCGCGTTTGAGGTGCTTGAAGATTCATCACTACTCTCCTCTCCAAGAGCCATGAGTGCCACTTGCCTTGTGCTCTTCTCCTCCTTCTCTTCATCGGATGAGCTTGAGGATGACTCATCCCAAGTGGCCTTCAAGGCCTTCTTCTTCTTCTTGGATTTCTCTTCTTTTATTTTGGATTTCTCTTCCTTCTTCTTTAGTTTCGGATATTCATTCTTGAAATGCCCTTTTCTACCACACTCAAAGCAAGATGCATTAGTCTTATCAAGTTTGGATTCACTAGAGTTACCTCTACTCTTGAAACGTCGATTCCTTCGTATCAACCTTCGCACGAAGTTCGCCATCTCGGAGGAAGAAGAGCCGCTGCCACTTCCTCGGAATCGGACTCGGATTCGGATGAGGATGAAGACGAAGAGACCTCCTTATCCTTCTTCTTCTCCTTCTTCTTCTCCTTCTTCTTCTTGTTTGGCCGGTCACCTGCAACTAAGGCAATCCCCTTCTCCTTGGGGCCTTTGTTAGCCATTTCATGCAATTCCATCTCACAAAATAGATCATCTAATTTTACAATGGATAGATCCTTGGAAACTTTGTAGGCATCCACCATGGATGACCACAAAGCATTCCTTGGAAAGGCTTTCAAGACATACCTCACAAGGTCGCGATTCTCGACCTTTTCATCAATCGAATGAAGCCCATTGAGGACTTCCTTGAACCGACTATGAAGCTCACTTACCGATTCATTCTCTTCATGGAGTGATTTTGAAGTTGATTGAGGAACAAGTCCCTCTTTGCGATTCTTGAGTCTCGGGTGCCCTCATGGAGTTCGATGAGTTTGTTCCACAAGTCCTTTGCACTTGTGAAAGGACCAACCTTGATGAGTTGGTCTTTGTTCATGCCACATTGTAGAGTGACGACCGCCTTCGCGTCGGCTTCACTCTTCCTAGTTTGTTCAGCAGTCCATCTCCACGATTCGAGTTCTTTGCCTTCATCATCCTTAGGAGGGGTGAATGCCTCCTTCACCACGAACCAAGTATGGATGTCCATCTTCAAATAATATTCCATCTTCGATCTCTAATATTGGAAATCAACACCATCGAAGAATGGAGGTCGAGTGGTGGAAAATCCTTCTCTCCAAGCCATTTTGTTGATAACTCTCGGATGTTAAGCCGCAAATAGAGCCCCAAGCTCTGATACCACTTGTTGGAAACTGGATGGCTAGAGAGGGGGGGGGGTGAATATAGCCAATCTCTTGGACCTTTGGCACTTATCAAGATTTTTGCACTCAACTTATCAGTAGCACAGCGGAAGAAGCAAAGGAAAACGAAGCAGTGCAGTAAACTAAAAACAGAAATGAAAGCAAACAACGACAGCTACCAAGATCGCTAACAAGAGGGTTTACAAGGTTCAGGGATAACTTGCCCCTACTCCTTGGCGTGCCCTTAAGGTGGGTGATCCCTTGATCATCGGCAGATCAAGCCCCGGTGTTCACCGGATATAACACAACCTCCTTCTCGGTGGAGAAACCTCTCCACAGCGTTTCAAACAAGAATATAGATTTAAGCTTAATGAAACACAGAGAATACTCTTACTCAGCACCTAGCAAGGACAAGAGAACAGCGAGCTTATCCCGAGCTCCACCCAGCGACGATCTCACGCAAGGACTCCCTCCTTCGTGTCTTCTCACTGTTGGACTCCAAGCTCCTTGTTCTTTCCTCCCAGCACTTACGTAAGAGTTGGTTGCTTCTCGATTGCAGTTGCTTGCTCAAAGTGATGAAGACTTCAGAAACACAGCAAGCAAATTGTGGAGAAACACAAAGCGCAACAAGAACTTCAGCAAGCTCAACACAGAAAACTGTCGAATGCTTCTCATGCTTCAGCCGAAGTCTTCTTCTCCTTTTGTTTCTCCACCAAGCATCAGATGACACCATCCCTACAGCTCCCAGCTGCTCATCTACCAACGCCAGCTACCACTTAGCTATCCCTGGACTCCCTGAGCTTCCCTCAGCCAAGCTCCAGTCTCAGCTCGTCTGTTGCAACCTGAGATGGAAAAACGGACAAACCTGCTCTAAGGAAAGCTCTCCATTGACCCTCCTTGAGTGTTTGAATCCTCCCCTGTCACCTGTAGCTTAATCAAACTGTTAGAGCAGTAAATCACACAGTAAATCAAATATCAGAGGAAAACAACAGCGAATCGGATATGGTCTGACGCGATCAGAGCGTTTGACAGTGCAATTTGAATAAAAGTGATCGGTCACCGGACCGATCAGAGAGACTCCTGATCGGTCACTAGACCGATCAGGCTGGGTCCAGACCGATCAGGCTCTGTCCTGATCGATCCCTAACGCTCAATCAGAAATTGTGATTTCTTTGAGATTCTCCTGGACCGATCACCAGACCGATCCCAGGCTGTGGATCGATCACCGGACCGATCCACCTCTAATTTGGGCGATTTTTGAGTTTCACAGTTCAAAACTCCTGATCGGTCACCTGACCGATCAGAGTGTCTCTTGATCGGTCACCAGACCGATCAGATCATGCTCAGACCGATCAGGCACCGTCCTGATCGATCTTAGTGAGGAACCCGAGATGTTGGATCGTTCTCCAGAACGATCTGCACAGTGATCCTGATCGGTCACCAGACCGATCAGGAGCAGTTCAGCAAGGGAACTCAACCTCACTGTTCGCTCCCTGATCGGTCACCAGACCGATCAGGAGCCAGTCAGTGGGTGAAACGCATATTCCCTGATCGGTCACCAGACCGAGCAGTCATCGCTGGATCGGTCACCAGACCGATCCATGAAGGAGCACCGTGCCAACTCCCTGATCGGACACCAGATCGATCCAAGGGCTCCAACCCAGCCCTCCAAGCTAGGGTTTCATCCACCTTAGCCCTCCAAGCTAAGGATTTCTCACCTAATCCTCCAAGATGGGAATTTGCACCTAACCCTCCAAGTTAGGACTTTTCACCTAGCCCTCCAAGCTAGGACTTTTCACCCAACTCTTCCGGATTAGGACTTTTCCAAACCTAGCCCTCCAAGCTAGGACCTAACCCTCCAAGCCAGGACTTTTTCACCTAATTCTCCAAGATGGGAATTTGCACCTAACCCTCTAAGTTAGGACTTTTCACCTAACCCTCCAAGCTAGGACTTTTCACCCACCTCTTCCGAATTAGGACTTTTCACACACCTAGCCCTCCAAGCTAGGATTTTCAACACCTAACCCTCTAGGTTAAGATTTTCCAACACCTTGCCCTCCAAGCTAGGATTTTCCATACCATGCCTGATCCCCGAACAGGACTTTATCATAATCATCAATAATCATCCACCTAAACTAAAATCGATGTCAACACCAAAACAACAATCAGGGCCAGACTGCATCAACACTTATTGGCATGCTATGTGGAGAAATCCATGGTTAGGGCTTGTGAGGGTTTCGGCCAAGCAAAATTTTGTGGTTAAAATCATATTGAAAACCCATATTATGTTTCCTAATGTTTATTCATGATAAGTTAAGCATAAAAGTATGATTTTAGAAGTTTTGAAGCACCCTAAAACCCCCTAGGGTTTCTGCCACATCAAGGTTAAATGGCTAGGTGTAAACTCCAACCTTTCAAGCATGATTAGTATGTTTCCTATGATATCTTATGGGTAATAATGGTGATTTATATGAATTTTCCTATGGGCTTATTACCCTTCAAGGGTTTCGGCCAACACATGGTTTGGGGCCTAGGACTTAGGGTTAAATCCAATCAAGGGCTCAAATGGTTTTCTATGACATAATAGGTAAGGTATTGGATGTTAATCATGACCTATGTGAATTTCTCCATGGACCCATGGTCCTTTAGGGTTTTGGCCAAGTCCCTTATCTAGGGCTTGGATTGGATTAAGGTTTTAAGGATGCATGTTTATAAGTTACTATGATGTTAGTACATAGTTAAGCACGATGTAAGGATCTTTATATTACTAAAATCTTAGCTTATATGTTATGTAACATGACCTTGTATGTTAGGTTCTATATTATGCTTTACTCATAAATATTTAGATCATATACCATGAACATATGTAATTGATGTAGGGATATGTTATGATAAATAGAATGATGCATGTAGAAGGTTAAATGCTTATAATAGATGTATGTGTATGAAGGTCTATGCATGTTTTAGGATGAATGCCATGAACCTAAGTAGTATGCATCATGTTTATATGTAGCTTACCCATGCATGCTCTATGATGGATACTAGGATTATGTATGCTAGATGAAATGTATCATGTATGAAATGCACGTTTATCTTATGTACCATGATCATGCAAGCTTATGAACCAAGATAATGTTTATGCCTGGAGGCATGATTATGTAAGTATGCCATGTTTTTATGAATAAAAGAAGATGGATGAAGATGATGTTATGTCTTAAGTATGAATGATAAGTATGAATGATGAAGGCATAACGATGTTATGAAATAAGTATGAATGATGAAATGCCAAGCATGTTTATGTCATGCTTTATGTAACAAGATTATGTTTATGTTCTAAGATATGCCAAGTATGAATGATGAAGCATGCATAGTTATTTTACTTTATGAATGGGCTTGTACCGGACCGAAGTAAGGGTCCAAGGGATGGGCACCTTAAGAACGCCTCGGTTCTGGACTACCGAAGCTGTCCACGGTTCTGGGACTACCGCAGCTGTCCAACAGGGATGGGCACCTTAAGAACGCCCCGGTTTTTGGAACTACCGTAGTTGTTCCTACCCTAGTAGGTCGGGGCTCGCTACCTCATATTTACTTAGGGATGCACGCTTATGATGTATGTATATGGTACAAGCCGGGGACCCCAATGATGTTATGATTATGTTTAAGTATTTAAAAATATGATTTTAAATTAAGCATCCCTATGTAAATGCATTTGACTCATGCATCCATTCATGTTATGCATCATGCATGCCAGGGTAAGTATGTTTTGTGCTTTTGCTTATGTTAAGACTGTGCTTATGCCCGTATTAAGAATTATGCCATGATAAGTATGTTTCATCCTCATGTATATTAAGAATTATGCCATGATAAGTATGTTTCATGCTCATGTATGTTAAGAATTATGCCATGATAAGTATGTTTCATGCTCATGTATGCTAAGAGTTATGCCATGCTAAGTATGTCTTAGATTTATGTTTATGTTAAGAATCATGCTATATTAGTTGTTCATATGCTTATGATTTATGCCAAGACTATCCTCATGTTTTATGTTCAGAATTTTTATTATGCCAAATGTTTTTTATGTTTATGTTAAGTGACGCATGGTTTTAGTGAGTAGGAAAGAGTCTTATTAAGCCTATGTGCTTATAGTTTTATTTTCCTCGTACCGCAGATCAAGCAAGAAGCTACTAAGGGAAGCAGCAGGAGGGGCAAGAGCATATGTGTGTGTGGCGGTGACATGGCAAAGGATTCTTTTATTTACACGTATCGCATGTCTTGGGTTTTGAAATGCCTCCTTAGATGCTATGCTATGCTTATAATGGTTATGCTTGATGAATGACTAATTAAGACTTATGATGTTATGGATAAGTTACTTGCTACTTATGGTGATTATGAATAAGCTATGGAATGATTATACCATGATGTCATGCATGTTGTTAATATGCTAAGTCCAATGATCCTAGGTTCATAAATGACAAATTTAGGCATGTGTAGATGTTTCATGTATTAGTTGCATGGTTAAAAGCATGTGTAGAAGAAAAAAATTATTCCGCTGCATCCAGATGTTTTATATGTACATGTATGTTTAGCGTAACACCGCCTTCTCGCCACACCCTAAGGTGTGGGAAAAAGGCGGGCGTTACAGGATACACAGGTGGTACCTCGTCGCAGTGGGAGGGTTGTTAGACAGCCAGTGAGGTTCATGTTTTTGAGATAGTCTTCGGACTTGGTCTCTGGTAAACATGAATCGGATCCCTGGACCATTGAGGAGGCCCTCCAAGATAATAATGCAGATTCTTGGCAAAAGACAATGAACTTTGAGATAGAATCTATGGATTCTAATCATGTCTGGGAGTTAGTAGAACCACCCAATGGTATAAAAGCCATTGGATGTAAGTGGATCTACAAGAGAAAGAGAGGATCAGACGGGAAGGTTGAGACCTTCAAAGCTAGGCTTGTTGCGAAAGGGTACACTCAGAAAGAAGGTATTGATTATGAGGAGACCTTTTCGCCTGTAGCCATGCTTAAGTCGATTCGGATTTTCTTATATATTACAGCTCATATGGACTATGAGGTATGACAGATGGACGTCAAGATAACTTTCCTTAACGGAAGTCTTGAGGGGACCATCTACATGCAGCAACTAGCAGGGTTCATTGCAAAGGGAAAAGAGCATCTAGTGTGCAAGCTTAGTCGATCCATTTATGGATTAAAGCAAGCATCGTGATCTTGGAACATCCGCTTTGATGAAGTAATCCAGTCATATGCATTTACTCAAAGCCCGGATGAGTCATGTGTATACAAAAGATGTGATGAAAATGTAGTGGTGTTTCTTATACTTTACGTAGATAACATTTTGTTAATTGGCAACAATGTCAAAGTGTTATCAGGCGTAAGGGTCTGGTTGTCAAAATAGTTTGATATGAAGGATTTGGGAGAAGCAGGATACATCCTTGGGATCAAGGTCATAAGGGATCGCCAGAAAAGGATGTTGTGCTTATCCCAAGCTTCATATGTTGACACTCTCTTGTCTCGTTTTAGCATCAAAAACTCCAAGAAGGGTTATTTACCCTTCAGGCATGGAGTTCCTCTATCCAAGGAGATGTGTCCGAAAACATTAAAAGATATAAAGGAAATGAAGGCGGTTCCTTATGCTTCAGCAGTAGGAAGCCTCATGTATGCTATGTTGTGCACGAGACCAGATATCTGTTTTGCCATGGACATAGTTAGCATATATCAAAATAACCCTGGACAGGGATATTGGACTGCGGTAAAGCATATATTGAAATACCTGAGTCGGACTAGGGATTATTTACTGGTTTACCGGGCAGACCAATTAGTCCCTTTGGGTTATACAAACTCAGATTTCCAGTCAGTAGGGACAAGAGAAAGTCTACCTCGGGGTTTGTGTTTACTTTAGGAGGTGGAGCCATTATTTGGAGGAGTGTCAAGTAGAAATGCGTGGTGGACTCCACCATGGAAGCTGAATATGTGGCAGCCTCAGAGGCAACTAAGGAAGTTGTATGGCTCAGGAACTTCATCATTGACTTGGATGTGATTCCTAGTTTGCCCAGATTTATCACAATCTTTTGTGGTAACAGTGGTGCAGTTGCAAACTTGAAGGAACTACGAGCCCATAAGGCAAGTAAACACATAGAGCACAAGTACCACCTAATACGAGAAATCGTAAAGCGAAGAGAAGTGGTTGTCGCCAAGATTGCATCAGAGGATAACCTGGCAGATCCTTTCACTAAAGCTCTTCCAGCTAGAGCTTTTGATCGGCATTTGGAGGATATGGGAGTCAGATGTATGGCAGTAAGAGAAGATCAAAGTCTTTAAGTATAAATGGGAGATTGTAAGATGTGTATACTGAAAGATATGATTTCTTTATATGAACATCTTCATTTTGAAAAGAGAATCACAACTACACTAGGTGCCTAATTATATTAGTACATGCATGATGTTCATTACTTTGCATTGTAGATAACTTGGTGTGCGGTGTCACACGGAAGATCATGTTATCAATTCCTTGTCTAGTATAAGTAGAGGCTCACAACCGAGATGGAATTGGACAAACCATCGGGATGGTTGTAGTATAATTAGTGTGTGGTTGGTCTTGACCATAGAATTACACTAGTGTGCTTTGAGTACATTGAGCAGGACCAAAACCCGAGGTTATCCAATTTGTACTGACTCGATAATTGGATAGGACCTCAGATTTTATTATGGAGTACGATCCCTTAATCCCGATATAATAACGGATATATATTATTAATTATTATTTCTTTGATTTACTAATGGGCGAGATCTATTCTGTTAGATCGACAGGCCCGGTAAGCTGGGAGATAATATTAATAATATGATGTGTTGTTGATTATTGATGGAATCCGTGTCCTTTAGAGTCGGGTTGATGATGCCCCTTAATAAGCTCAAAAGGTTCATCATGCTAAACCCTGTAGGTGGATTTGACCCGACATGATGATAAGGTTCAGTGTGTTAGGTATGGCTTGGTGGGTTTCCTAAGCGAATACTCGGTCGATCCGAGAGACCTCTCCATGTCTACGGATTACAATTTAATCCAAATGGAGACCTGTCTCCCATCGACCATCTCATGCCGTATCGAATGATCCAAATCACAACTCGACCAATTACCAAAATCGGCCTTGTGATTTGCTCAACCGTTCGACCGCGGAAAAGGCGACGAGTTGATCGCCGGCTTTTGAGTTGAGCACCCATAAAATTAATGGGTATGATACGAAATCAAATTAATAAACTAACACACATAAAATGACGAGGCACAAAATAAGAATGAAGGAGCCAAGGATGAATTATACCTTCCATTACCTTACGATCTTCTACCGTATGACCCTCCCCTCTTGGACTTCGTGTGGGCGACGATCTACCAAGGCCCCGTGGTCACCAAGTCGATCCCTTCTCCTTGTGCCAACCAATCCCCAACCAAAGGGAAGCCGCCGGCCACTCCTAGGAAGAAGATAATCCAAAATACAAACCCTACTTCACCGATTTTTCTTCCCTTGAGAAAAATTACGTAAACAACTTTTCTCCCTTGAGAAAAATCACTGCTCCCTCTCAAGCTCTTGCAATTTTCTTCCCTTGAGAAAAGTTACATGTTCAACCACTCTACCTATGAGAAAATTGTGTGAGCAACTCAAGGTTATGCAATTCTCTTCCCTTGAGAAAAGTTACACGGGTAACTCTTCTTCCTTTGAGAAAATCACGCGAACCATTGTTCTTCTACACATATCACAGCTGCCAGCCAAGTAGCTCACGCAACTTGGCCTCTCCACCGAAGCCTCCTCACACGAGAAGCTGCAAAGCCAGTGGAAAACCAGGAGCTTGATCACGCATGGAGGTTGCTGCTTGCTCCACCTGGCCTCTACACAGAAGCTTGCTCACCACCCATGCAAGTTGCCGTGTGGCAACTTGCTTCCTTGGCTGGGAGGAACAGGTGGAGAAGAGAAGCCATGTTCCACCTTCTCATCGCCTATGCAAGGAGAAAGCAATAGGGAAGAGAAGCCGTGTTCCACCTTCTCACCGTGATCGATCTTGCACCCATGCGTGGAGAAGAAACAAGCCGCCTCTGCTATTCGGCGTCGCATGCGGAGAGAGAGAGAGAGAGAGAGAGAGGAGAGGGGAGTTAGGGTTTTCATGTGTATCCTTGGATTAATTAGATCAACCATCCACTTGGTTCCATACCACCATGGGGTATATATAGGGCTACGATAGGGACCATGAGGAGGAGTTGGATCTTGGCCTACTAATGGATCCAAATCCGGTCCATTAATGAGGATACATTCCACTAAAGGATCCTTATTGAATTACCTCACTAACCCCTATATTTACATATGAGCTCCACTTATTACGAGTTGTCCATCCCCCCATGTTTAAGATCTCGAATGCTCGTTAATTAAATAAATTATTGACAATTTAAATTAATTAACCTCTGAGTCCTTGATTAGTACCACTCAATCTTATCATCGTGTCAGATCAAATCCACCTGCAGGGTTTAACACGATGAACCTTTTGAGCTCATCAAGGGGTCATCATCATCCTGACTCACCAGGACACGGATTCCGTCATTAATCATCGACACATCATATTATTAATATTATCTCCCAACTTACCAGGCCTATCGATCTAACAGAATAAATCTCGCCCAATGGTAAATCAAAGAAATAATAATTAATAATATATGCCTGATATTATTTCGGGATTAAGGGATCGTACTCCATAATATAAATTGAGGTCCTATCCAATTATTAAGTCAGTACAAATTGGATAACCTCGGGTTTCGGTCCTGCTCAATGTACTCATAGTACACTAATGTAATTCTATGGTCATGACTAAGCACACCTAATTACACTACAACCATCCCGATGGGTTGTCCAATTCCATCTCGATTGTGGGTCTCTATTTATACTAAGCAAGGAACTGATAACATGATCTTCTATGTGACACCACACACCATGTTATCTACAATGCAAAGTAATTGGACTTCATGCATATACTTATATTAACAGGCACCTAGTGTGGTTGTGATTCTCTTTTCAAAATAAAGATGTTCATATATATAAAAGAAGCATGTCTTTCAGTATACACATCTAACAATCTCCCACTTATACTTAAAGACTTTGCTGTCCTCAAAATGCCATACATCTGACTCCCTGATCCTCCACATGCCTAAAGCTTTCGCTATCAAGGCCTCAATGAAATGATCTCCCAGGTTGTCCTCTGATGTAATCTAGGCAACAACAGCTTTTCCTCTCCTGGGTGGTACTTGCGCTATATGTGTTTACTCGCCTTATGAGCACGTGATTCCTTCGAGTTTGCAACTTCACCATTTGTTTATCACAACAAAATATGATAGATCTGAGCAAACCAGGAATCACATCGAAGTCCATCTTGAGTTTCCTGAACCATGTAGCTTCCTTTGGCTGCCTCAGAGGCTGCCACTTTACTCAGCTTCCATGGTGGAGTCCATCACGCAGCCGCTGCATGACACTCCTCCAAACTATGGTTCCACCTCCTAAAGTAAACACAATACCCCGAGGAATACTTACGTTTGCCCTTATCCGACTAGAAGACTGTATCAGTATAACCCACAGGGAATTGGTCTGCCCGATAAACCAGCTTATAATCCTTAGTCCTTCTCAGGCACTAATATAAGCTTTTACCGCAATCCAATTTCCTTGACCTGGGTTACTCTGATATCTACTAACCATGCCCACGGCAAAGCAGATATCTGGTCTCAATTTTAGCATACATGAGGCTTCCTATAGCCGACGCTGAAGAAACCGCTATTACCTCCTCTATCTTCTTTGATAATCTAAACATATCTCCTTAGATAGAGTAGCTCCACTTCTGAAAAAGTATAAAACTTTTCTTGGAGGTTTCCATGCTAAAACGAGTTAAGACACTGTCACTATATGAAGCTTGGGGTAAGCACAACATCCTTCTCTGGTGATCCCTTAGAACTTTGATCACCAAGGATGTGTTCTGCTTCTCCTAAGTCCTTCATATCAACTGTTTGGACAACCATACCCTTACGTCTGATAATACTTTGTCACTGTTGCCAAATAACAAAATATTATCAACGTAGAGTATAAGAATACCACTACGTTTCCGTCACATTTCTTACAAACACAAATCTCATCTGTCCTTTGAACAAATCCATATGACTAGATTATCTCTTCAAAGCAGATGTTCCTCGCTATAGGTCCAGGGATCTTGATTCATGGTTGCTAGGGACCGAGTCCGAATACTCTGCCAAGAACATGAATCCTTCTGGTTGACAATCAACCCTCCCACTACGACGAGGCACCACCTGTGTATCTTCTGTGACATGCGTTGCAGTGACTTATGGTGTATCCTCTTGTACAGTTGGTACTAAGGTCAGAATGCCCCCCTTTAATTTCAAGAACTAGTCTACTCATGGGCTTGTGGTTCATCACATAGTCTTCTTCTAAGAATCTGGTCAACGGTTACCCTCTGATTCATAGGACTATAGAACCACCTTTCGTTCCTCTAGGATAGCCTACGAACAAGCGCACGAGATTCCAATCTTATCAGTATCCCCTCTTAGCACATGTTCTGAGTTACCCCATATCTGAATATATCTTAGACTTGGCTTTCACCCAGTCCACACTTCCACGGGAGTAGAATGTACTGACCTAGATGGTATATGTATGCTGTCATTTCCAAAGCATATCCCTAGAACGAATCTGGCAACTCGGAGCAGCTCATCATTGTCCTAACCATTTCCATAAGAGCATTTTCCTTCACTCTGCTACACCATTCTGTCGGGCGAATTGGGTGTAGTCAATTGGGATTGAATCCCAACTTCTGATAAGTAGGTCCTAAACATTCCCAAGAGGTACCCACCACTATGATCCTATCATAGTGTCTTAATACCATTACCTTGATGTTTCTCCATAATTGTCTTGAATTCTTTGAACTAATCAAAGATTCAGACTTGCGGCCATCAAGTAAACGTATCCATAACTTTGAATATTTGTCTCACGAAGTATTCAAAACTACCTCTATCCTGGATAGGCATAGGACCACACTAATCAGAATGAACTATTTTAACATATCTTTGGCTCTATACCCCTCGGACTTGAAAGACCTCTTGGTCGTCTTACCTTCCATGCAAGATTCAATGGTTGGGAAGTCTCCCACCACCAATAAACCTGAGGGCCCATTGGCTATCAACCTTTGAATCCTACTAAGGTTAATAAGACCAAGCCTTAGACACCAAAGGTATGTTTGGTTCATCTCGGAAGGAACCTTTCTCTTACTTTGGTTAGATGATGAGCTATTAGCAACCATTCACATCGTGAGAGCTTTTGGTTCTAAAGTGTACCAATTGCCTATCAATGCACCTACACAGATAATCTTTCTATTCCACTTTTCATAAAAAACAATAGAATATCTTTTATTTCAGAAACTGAACCAGAGTTCTTTCCAAAAATTAAGTACATAAAAGCAATTTTCTTAAAACCAAAACCTTTATCTTTTAAAGACAAATAAATAACTCCCACTGCAATAGTTGCCACCTCCGTAGCATATCCCATGTAGACGGTAATCTCTTCCTTAGCTAGTCGTTGGGCTTCCTGGAACCACTGCAAAGAATTGCAGACATGTTTAGTGGCATCCGTATCTACCCACCAGGTACCGGTAGATAACAACGCTAAACATGTTACAACGACAAAAGGAAAAGATATACCTTTGTTTTGATAACGGGGACAATTCACCTTCTAATGTCCAGTTTGCTTATACGTGAAGTACTTGCCTTTCGGCTTCTTCACGCTAGTCCTTGGTCCCTATTATACTGCTGCCTTCTTGAACCCACCTTGTTTCTTCTTCTTCCTGCCTTTCGGCACAGAAGTAGAAACCTTCTGAGTTCCGAAGGTCTGCAAGTTCTGATGAAACCCCCCCTCTGTTGCCTAGAGTTCTCCCAGGAGTTCCCAACGTATACTCATGCTTATTCATGCTATAGTTGAGCCGAAACTGCTCAAAACTACTAGGCAGAGATTGGAGTATAATATTGACCTGGGTTTTCCCATCGATTTTGTTGAGGTAATCGGCCTAAGAAGGATCGGGAAGATCATGGTTTTGATGTGTGTGTGCCAATATGTTTGAGGTTAGGGTTTTATGTTATATTTGATATGTGTGATTGAGTTTGTAGGACTTGGAGAATCACACATGAAGAACATATCCGAGGGAGGAGAGCTGAGGGAGGAGGACTCCAAGGGCAAGCCGGGAAGTGGACTTCAAGGGCACACGTGAAGGGTGACATGGAGGCAAGCCAAGGGAAGGCTTGTGTGCGGATCCGAGTGACGATAGCCGGAGGAAGAAGACTTCAAGGGGCAAGCCAAGGGAGTATACCTGATGGCACACGTGAAGGAGAGTGTTCGGAGTGAGAATGAGTGAATGTAGAGGGTGGGCAATCGACTGGCCAGAAGGCAGTCGACTGCCAAAACTCACAGAATGTTTTTCACTCCGGACTAGTCGAATGCTCCAGGAGCAGTCGACTGGTCAGCCCCAAAAACTAGTCGTTGGCTGGCATTTAAAGCTAGGCCAGTCGACTGCCCCAGGGGAAGTCGACCGGTAGCGGGGCTGGACAGCTTTTGAAGTTGTTCTTTACTATTATATAAAGGGGGCTATTGGGCATGAGGAAGGTACGGTTTTTACTGTACCAAAGTGCTGCTAGTGCCTCAATTGATCTACTCTTCCTCTAGCTTTCTTCTTGATCTTGTAATGAGGAAGAAGACAACTTTATAAAGGTTTTCTCCACCTTGAAGGAGACTTTTCATAGTGGAGGTGGTGTACTCGTGCGGATCCTTGGATTAGTCATCCTTCGGGGTGGATACCATGTAAAATCTTATTGTTAGCATTGTATCTTTTGTTTTCCATTATATTTTGTATTGTGCTAACCATCTTGTAGAGAAAAACCGAAAAGTGCTATTTACCCCCTCCTCTAGCCGAGCCATCGATCCTAACAGATTTCTCCTCCCATAACCTCAATCTCATTAAGGTGAGCCATCATCTTCAGGACATTCCTCGAAGAGTACCTATTTGTACTCCTCTATGGAAAGGACAATGTCTTGGTTTATTTTCCAGTCTATGTAGTTGGGGCTAGTAAGTTTATTTTCCTTAAGTATTGTAGCTAGTGGTTTAAAGGCTATTTTGAAAATCCTAAGAATCACAATATACACTACTTTAGATATTGAAAATAAATTGATTACTCAAAACAATTAATTTTCGAAATCAACTAACACCCCTATACACCGAGAAATTTGCATGCCACGATGGTGTGGACGTATACGAATCCCTTCATTCGTAAGAGGAGGTTTTTCCCATTGACCTTACTATCTTGTCAACCTAACCTTTTGACAAGTAAGATCAACAGTTGGTTTACTTCGGCTCTGCAAAATAATAGCAGTGACTCTGATGGGAGGATACTATTATTCGCATCTAAGTGTGCACCATTACACGACACTAAGAAAATTATTTCCGAGTATGTGCCTTCCGATGGGGAAGTACACATGCTCTTTAATAATTTTCTATAATCTTTTTCGACCCAGTGATCCAAAGAACAAGTACATCCGATGAGGAGGAAGACACTCAGAGCCGACGCGCAGACTTGTTCGCATCACTTATCGAATTGTAATGGAAGCCGTAGGACCCTTAGGGTCCCTCTCCCACTTAGTACTTTATCTCGAGGAATTTTCTTAGCACAACCACACAACCAAGCACATAACCAACAACATGAAATAAAATAAAGAAAATCTAGATTTTTGAACTTTCATGGCCCTTGGTCTCTTATGCGCCTCTAGTCGTGTCATCACTTCATCCGCTCCTCCCTTCCTTCTGCGCAAGCTACCTCGAGGGATCACCGAGCCGAAATGACTAGCTAATTATTTACGTCATCGATCCTATACTCCACTAGGGAGTGTACATGCAAACTAGATCGAAAGTAAAATAAAAAGTTCGGCTAAGCATGTGCCGTATTTAATAACAAAAATTAAATACCTAGCCTCGTCAACCTCAAGGATTAATTAATTATAAAAATTTTGCATAACCATCACACACATCAATTATTTTGTCCATGAAGTTGGAATCTCGTGCCTACAACACAAAGTTAGCCTACGCACATCCACACATCATCCAGTAAAATAAAATATATGAAAAATGCAAAAATTAACCAATCCTAAACACACAAAGCCGGATACCTCAGCTCTGATACCAATTATTAGGTATGGCTTGGCGGGTTTCCTAAGTGAATACTCGGTCGATCTGAGAGACCTCTCCATGTCTACGGATTAAAATTTAATCCAAATGGAGACCCGTCTCCCATCGACCATCTCGTGACGTATCGAACGATCCAAATCACAACTCGGCCAATTACCAAAATCGACCTCATGATTTGCTCGTCCGTTCGACCGAGGAAAAGGTGATAAGTTGATCGCCGACTTTTGTGTTTATGGTCGGGGTCCAGTTAGTAAATTAATGGCTATGATATGAAATCAAATTAATAAACTAACACACATAAAATGACGAGACAAATGAACAAGGCACAAAATAAGAATGAAGGAGCCAAGGAAGAATTATACCTTCCATTACCTTACGATCTTCTACCATATGACCCTCCCCTCTTGGACGTCATGTGGGCGACGATCTACCATGACCCATGGTCACCAAGTCGACCCCTTCTCCTTGCGCTAACCAATCCCCAACCAATGGGATGCCGCCAGCCGCTCCTAGGAAGAAGATAATCCAAAACACAAACCCTACTTCACCGATTTTTCTTCCCTTGAGAAAAATTACGTAAGCAACTTTTCTCCCTTGAGAAAAATCATTGCTCCCTCTCAAGCTCTTGCAATTTTCTTCCCTTGAAAAATGTTGCATGTGCAACCTCTCTACCTATGAGAAAATTGTGTGAGCAACTCAAGGTCATGCAATTCTCTTCCCTTGAGAAAAGTTACACGAGTAACTCTTCTTCCTTTAAGCAAATCACGCGAACCATTGTTCTTCTCCACATATCACAACTGCCATCCAAGTTGCTCACGCAACTTGGCATCTCCACTGAAGCCTGTCGCTAGCCAAGTTGCTCATGCAACTTGGCCTCTCCACCGAAGCCTCCTCACACGAGAAGTTGCGAAACCAGTGGAAAACCAGGAGCTTGATCACGCATGGAGGCTGCTGCTTGCTCCACTTGGCCTATACACAGAAGCTTGCTCACAACCCATGCAAGTTGCCATGTGGCAACTTGCTTCCTTGGCTGGGAGAAACCGGTGGAGAAGAGAAGCCATGTTCCACCTTCTCATCGCCTATGCAAGGAGAAAGCAATAGGGAAGAGAAGCTATGTTCCACCTTCTCACCGTGATCGGTCTTTCACCCATGCGTGGAGAAGAAACCAGCCACCTCTACTGTTCGGTGTCGTACACCGAGAGAGAGAGAGAGAGAGAGAGAGAGGAGAGGGGAGTTAGGGTTTTCATGTGTATCCATAGATTAATTAGATCAACCATCCACTTGCTTCCATACCACAATGGGGTATATATAGGGCTACGATAGGGACCATGAGGAGGAGTTGGATCTTAGCCTGCTAATGGATCCAAACTCGGTCCATTAATGAGGATTCATTCCACTAAAGGATCCCCATTGAATCAACTCACCAACCCTCATATTTACATATGGGTTCCAATTATTACGAGTCGTCCATCTCCCCGTGTTTAAGATCTCGAATACCCATTAATTAATTAAGTTACAGATAATTTAAATTAATCAACCTTTGAGTCTTTGATTAGTACCACTCAACCTTATCATCGTGCCAGATCAAATCCACCTGCAGGGTTTAGCACGATGAACCTTTTGAGCTCATGAAGGAGGCATCATCATCCTGACTCACTAGGACACGGATTCCGTCAATAATCATCAGCACATCATATTATTAATATTATCTCCCAACTTACCGGGCCTATCGATCTAACAGAATAGATCTCGCCCATTGGTAATCAAAGAAATAATAATTAATAATATATGCTCGATATTATTTCAGGATTAAGGGATCGTAATCCATAATATAAACTGATGTCCTATCCAATTATTAAGTTAGTACAAATTGGATAATCTCGGGTTTCGGTCCTGCTCAATGTACTCATAGCACACTAGTGTAATTATATGGTCAAGACCAACCACACCTAATTACACTACAACCATCCCGATGGGTTATCCAATTCCATCTCGATTGTGGCCCTCTATTTATACTAAGCAAGGAACTGATAACATGATCTTCCGTGTGACACCACACACCATGTTATCTACAATGCAAAGCAATTGGACTTCATTCATGTACTAATATAAATAGGCACCTAGTGTGGTTGTGATTCTCTTTTCAAAATAAAGATGTTCATATATATAAAAGAAACATGTCTTTCAGTATACACATCTAACAGAGTGGTACTAGTCAAGGACTCAGAAGTTAATTAATTTGAATTGTCAGTAATTTAAATTAATTAATGGGCATTTGATATCTTAAACATTGGGGGATGGACGACTCGTAATATGTGGAGCCTATATGAAAATATGGGGGTTGGTGAGGAAGTTCAATTAAGATCCTTTAGTGGAATGGATCTTAATTAATGGATCGTGTTTAGATCCATTTGTGGACCAAGATCCAACTCCTCCTCTTGGTGCCTACCTTAGCCCTATATATACCCAAGGAGATCATGAAACCAAGGCTTGATCCAAGAGAGAAAACCAAAGCCTCTCAAGTCTTCCCTCTCCTCTTCTCTCTCCTAGGTTTTCCTAGTGGCTGGCGGCAATAGGGTGAGGTAGAGAGGTTGCGCAAGGCATAGGGATGGGGAAGAACTCTTTCTTCCTCTCCTCTTCATCCTTCTCCTCTCTTCATCCCAAGGTGGCGCAGTTGGACTAGGAATAGGAGGCAGTGGCGACACCTTCATTGAAGTTGGTCGGCGGTGAGGAAGTGGAGGATAGGGCTCGGTGGTTTGATTTTTCTAGGGAGAAGAGGTGTTCCTCTTCTTCTTCTACACCTTCTTCCTCTTCCTTTCACATTCATGGTGGTTGGCACAAGCTAGGAGGAGTCCTCTTCATCCTTGGGCGCCGGCGGTATCCACCCAATTAGTTAGGGTTTTCGGCTAGTGAAGGAAGAGGAGAGAAGGTCAAGTCTTGGTGGTTAGGTGATCTCGGTTCCCGGTAGATCGTCGCCCACACGACGTCCGGGAAGGGAGGGACATAAGGTAGAAGGTCGCGAGGTGACTGAGAAGGTACATTCTCTTCCCAAGCTCCTTATGTTGCTATGTGCCATGTTTTATTTGCCTTGTCATTTTATGTTAATTATTTAATTGTTTTGATTTTTTATCATAGTCAATAATTAAATAATTGGACCCTGACCATAAACACAAAAGCCAGCGATCCACTCGTCACCTTTTCCGTGGTCAAACGGTCATGCAAATTACAAGGCTCGATCTTTGTGATTGGCCGAGTTGTAATTTGGATCATTCGATACGGCGCGAGATGGTCGTTGGGAGACGGGTATCCATTCGGATTAAATTTTTAATCCATAGACATGGAGAGGTCTCTCAAAGACGACCAAGTTTTCGCTAAGGAAACCCGCCAAGCCATACCCAACAAAGATGACCAAGAGTCCTTTTAAGGCTAAGGGATATAAAGCCAAAGATATGTTAGAATTGGTTCATTCTGATTTGTGTAGTCCTATGTCTATCCACGAAAGAGGTAACTTTGAATACTTCGTGAGACGAATATTCAAAGGTATGGATACGTTTACTTGATGGCCGCAAGTCTGAATCCTTGATTAGTTCGAAGAATTCAAGACTGATGTGGAGAAATAACAAGGTAAAAGTATCAAGACACTATGATTAGATTGTGGTGGTGGGTACCTCTTAGGAGAGTTTAGGACTTACTTATCAGAGACTGGGATTCAATCCCAATTGACTACACCCGGTATGCCCCAACAGAACGGTGCAGCAGAGCGAAGGAAAAGAGCTCTTATGGAGAGGGTTAGGACAATGATGAGCTGCTCCGAGTTGCAAAATTCGTTCTAGGGATATGCTCTAGAAACGGAAGCATACATACTAGATACCATCTAGGTTAGTACCTTCTACTTCCATAGAAATGTGGACTGGGCAAAAGCCTAGTCTAAGACATATTCAGATTTGGGGTAGTTTAGTACATGTGCTGGGAGGGGATACTAATAAGTTGGAATCTCGTGTGCTTGTTCGTAGGCTATCATAGAGGAACAAAACGTGGTTCTATAGTACTAAGGATCAGAGGGTAATCGTTGGCACGAATACCCAATTCTTAGAGGAAGACTATGTGATGAACCACAAGACCATAAATAGACTAGTTCTTGAAGAATTAAGAGGGGATATTCGGACCTTAGTACCAACTATACAAGAGGATACACCACAAGTCACTACACCGCGTGTCACAGAAGATTCACAGATGATACTTGATAATTACCATTTTGATAGTCAATTTAGGCTCTCAAATCCATGTTTTGATTCCTTTTTGTATGCTTAATTTTGCATTTACACTAGGTTCCATGATTTATTTCTATTTTAGCTTTGGATGCAAATCTTTTTATATTTGAGATATTTTGGCATTAAAATTTGAATATAATTTTATAGGCTTCGAATGATCACGGACCTAGATCAGATTGGATCGAATTTACATCAGACTTGACTTTAATCAAGATGATCAAGCAATGGAGAAACGTGGGTCATCCAATCAAGACATGGGGAGATCTGAGCCATCTTTCATCTTCTGACCAATCCGAGCTTAAGGTAGAGTAAATCAAGACCACAGATCAAGATCTGAATGTTTGGTCCATATCAGAAGTCATATAGCCGTTGGATCAAGCTTGAGAGGAGTCTAAGCCGTCCATTCAAAAGGAAGGGCAATCTGAGCCATCCGTTGCAGATCTGATCGATCCAAGCTAAGGAGAAGAAGATCCTGACCATTGATGGAGATCTGGAAAGATTGATTTCAATCCGAGATGATCTGACCATTGGATTGTGTGAGGATGATCACAGCCGCTCATTTTAAGTGGAATTAATTAAATTAGAAAACTCCTCACCAGCTCTCGGCGTCGCGAGTTCTTCCCTGTTCTTGGCGTTTCCTCAGTTTTCTTCTCTGATTCGCACGACCACATCAAATCCAAGCTCATTTTCAAGATTTCAAATCATAGAGATCAATTTCCCTTGAAGTTTGCTAATCGAATTCGTCTCTGGAAAGCTCAGGTGAGGGTTTTGCCCAGAGCTAAGCTTCTGCCGATCAATTCCTTTTTGATTGTTGTCTTCATCGATCGGAGTTGTCGGAGCATTCGCAAGGGTTCTTCGAAGGCTTCTGAGGGTTTCTAAGCCAAAGTCGCCATTCAACGCATCAAGAAGAAGAGATCATGGGAGTTTTCAGATACGTGATTGGTCTCCTTGATCAGTCACAAACACTACTGATTGATCTCCAATCCGATCACATGGAGTCCTGATCGGTCTGCTTAACCGATCAGGAAGATCAATACGCACCAAGCCAAGTGCAAACTGATCAAGGGAGTCGATTCTTGCTGATTTCGAGATCGAGGGTTTCTAGCTTGGCTCTTGTGTGACGGCAAGAAGGAGATCTTGGTGAAGGGACTGATCTGATGTGTAATATCTGCAAAATCTGGTTCTAAACACTTATTTCCTTAGTTGTCTTGGTTTGAATCAATTTACATCACAGACACATTTCTTAAGTATGCTTTGTTGTAGTTTTCACATTTCTGCAATTTAGCTATAGATCATATGCTTTCCTGCCTTTGATATTAGTTTTCGAAATTTAATCTTATAGTTTCGAATTGAATTGCTTAGTTTTCAAATAGGGATAAGTGTAGTTTCCGCAATTTTGAATTAGTTTTTGAATTAGCTGAGTTTATTCTGTTTCCACTATAATGTCATTCATTATCGCAAAAACACCCATTTCACTTGAAAACCCAAAACAGAAATAATGAATTCTAGTTTGAGTCAAGCATTCTTAGCTAGTCCTTGGAAAAATACGACTTGAGGCCCCTATGTTGGGGCAATCGGCCCTAAGATGATCTGGAGGATCATGATATTTTGATGTGTGGGTAATATGGCTAAGTTAGGATTTGTGTTGTTATCATATGGGTACATGAGTGTGCAGGTGCATAGGTACACGTGGTCTTTGTTGATGTCTTCAGGTGAAGGATGGCATGGAGGCAAGCTGGAGGTTTGCGTGCGCATCTAAGGGACCGTTGGATAGCAGAGATGATGAGCCGAGGGACGCGGACTTCGAGGCGTACGTGAAGGGTGGCATGGAGGCAAGCTGGAGGCTTGCCTGCGCATCTGAGGGACGAGGGCCAAAGATGAAGAGCGCGTGAAGGCAACAGTCAAGACTGCTGGTGAAGAGTCACAGGTACACGTGGACTTTGTTGATGTCTTCAGGTGAAGGATGGCATGGAGGCAAGCTGGAGGTTTGCGTGAGCATCTGAGGGACCGTTGGATAGCAGAGATGATGAGCCGAGGGACGCGGACTTCGAGGCATACGTGAAGGGTGGCATGGAGGCAAGCTGGAGGCTTGCCTGCGCATCTGAGGGACGAGGGCCAAAGATGAAGAGGGCGTGAAGGCAACAGTCAAGACTGCTGGTGAAGAGTCAACTGAGTTGTAAGGGTCTGAGTATGAGTGTGTGTACTCAGGGGCTAAGCCGAGAGGGGTTAAGTACGGAGAGATTTGTACTCGGGAGTAAAACCCTAGACTTAGGTGTGTACCAGTCGACTGGCCCAAGGGCAGTCGACTGGTATAGGCTGAAACAGGCTGGCAGATTCAAACGTTGTGCTGTAACGGTCGGATCTGAGTAGGACCAGTCGACTGCCCCAGGGGCAGTCGATTGGTAGCGGCTGTTTTCAGATTCGAGCCCTATTTAAAGGGGCTCGTTTCCTACTATCTTTCTTAACGAAACTCGCTTGGGTAAAGTGAGTTAGTAGTCTATTGTGATTAGAGGGCTTCCAAGTGTTGTGGCGAGGTTTCTCCACCCACAAGGAGCGACAGATCTAGCCGGAGGTTATCCGAGGGTTGATCCACCGAAGGATTCTTGGATTAGTCACCCGACCGGGGTGGATACCAAGTAAACGATAAGTGTTAGCATTGTTTTGAATTTCTTTTGCATATTATTTTTGCTGCGCTAACAATTCTGTAGAGATCCAAGATCCGAAAAAGTGCATTCACCCCCCACCCCCTCTACACGCCTTAAACGATCCTTCAGTTGGTATCAGAGCGAGGACCGCTCTTGATCGGACTAACCACCGAGGGAGCACACGCTAGAGGGAAAGGAAAATGGAAGATAAGTTGGGAGACAACATCTACACTCTGCCAGCCTACGACCATGACGATTTCGGGTATTGGAAGTCACGGATGGAGACGTGGTTCGGAATGGAGTGGGACCTTCGGATTGCGCGTGAAGAGCCCTTCGAGATTCCAAAGGATAAGCATGGGAAGAGGCTTAGACCTAGATATTGGAATCAAGAACAAGAAAATCAATCCAAGGCGAATAAAATGGTAATTGATATATTGCTTAACATTTTGCCTACTAATATTTTGAATGGTGTAGGAGCATACGAAAATGCACACGATCGATGGAAAAAGGTAGAAGAAATCCATAAAAACCCTACACGAGATCAATTAGTGGAAAAGGCCGAGGAGGTAAACTCAATAGCCCAAGAAGAGGAGAAAAAGGAAGAAGAATCATCTACCTCCTCAAGTGAAATGGAAGAAGAAAGTGAGAGGTCCTCCACCTCATCTAGAGAAGAAGAAGAAGAGGTATCGATTTCATGAATTGAGGGGGAGGAGAGACCCTCAATCATACAAGAACAAGAAGAAGCCTCTACCTCCACCAAAGCAAGGAAAAAGGAACACATTGTTGAGGCAATCTGTGATCTGGAATGACCATGTGTTTTGATGTTTGGGAAAAGGGTTTAAGTTAGGTTTACCCTTGTTATCTCATATGTGTATGTTGAGTGTGCAGGATGTACAGGACATGACTGGACGGCCTCAGTACGGTGAAGGGTGGCATGGAGACAAGCTGGAGGCTTGTGTGCACCCGAGGGACCTTGGAGAGCAGGGACGATGAGCTGATGGGTGCGGACTTCGAGGCGTACGTGAAGGATAGCATGGAGGCAAACTGGAGGTTTGCGTGCGCATCCGAGGGACGAGGGCCGAAGATGAAGAGGGCACGAAGGCAATGATCGAGGCTGCGGAGGAGGAGTTAGTCGAGTCGTGAGGATACGAGTGCTGAGTGATTGTACTCGGGAAGGGTTCAGCTGGGGACCAGTCGATTGCTCTGGGGGCAGTCGATTGGTAGGTGGCTGGTGAGTTGGCCGAGAATTCGAACGTTGGGGTGCAACGGTCGAATTTCAGTGGCACCAGTCGACTGGTAGCGAGGGTTTCAGCCCGAGTCCTATTTAAAGAGACTTCGTAGTGGCTGAGACTCTTGACGAGTGTGGTCTTGGTTAAGGGTCAAATAGTAGTCTTTGTGCTCAGAGGTTCTCAAGGTGTTGTGGTGAGGTTTCTTCACCCACAAGGAGCGACGAGAGCTAGCCGAAGGTTATCCGGGAAGTGATCCACCGACGGATTCTTGGATTAGTCACCCAGCCGGGGTGGATACCAAGTAAATCCTCTTTGTTGGCATTGTTTGTTTTGTTTATTATTATTTCCGCTGTGCAACTAACAACACAGGTACAAGAAAGATCCGAAAAGTGCTATTCACCCCCCTCTAGCATGCCTAAACGATCCTTCAGTTGGTATCAGAGCGAAGGACCGCTCTTGATCGGACTAACCACCGAGGGAGCACACGCTAGAGGGAAAAGAAAATGGAAGATAAGTTGGGGGATGACATCTACACTCCACCGGCCTACGACCATGAAGATTTCGGGTATTGGAAGTCGATAATGGAGACGTGGTTCGCGATGGAGTGTGAATGTAGAGTCGCACTTGAAGAGCCCTTCAAAGTTCCAAAGGACAAGCACGGAAAGAGGCTTCGTCCTAGATATTCGGACAGAGAGCAACAAGAACAATTTCGGGTCAATGAGAAGGTAATGGGTATTTTGATTGATATTGTGCCTAACGAAATTTTGAGTTGTGTAGGGGCGTATCAAAATGCATATGAATTGTGGAGCAAATTGGAAAAGTATCATGAGAAATTTACACAAGTCAAAATAGTGGAAGAATCAAAAGAAGTGGATTCGATGGTCCAAGAGAAGGAAAAAGGAGGAGAAGTGTCAACATCCTCAAGTGAGGTAGAGGAATTGAGTGAGAGATCGTCAACCTCATCAAGGGAAGAGAAAGTATCAAGTTCATGAATTGAGGGGGAGGAGAGACCCTCATCAATCCCAGATCAAGAGGAAGCATCCACCTCATCCAAGGTTGAAAAAGAAGTCAACCTAGCCTCCACCTCCACCAAAGTAAGAGCCAATGACCATATTACATGTTTTGGGTGCAATGAAAAGGGACACTTGATAGATACCATTTTATTGATCATTTGAGTTGCTAAAATCCATGTTTGACCAATGTTTTTATTGCTTAATTGTGAAATTGCCCTAGGTTTTAGGATTTCCTCATATTTTGGACTTAATTACAAATTTATACATTTTTGGATTATTTGGCCACTAATTTTCTGATATATTTTTTTGTAGGCATGAAGGGTTCATGCACTTAGAGCATATTGGGTCAAACTTGTGTCGGAAGTGAACCGGATCGAATTATCAAGCTTACGATTAATCTGAGCCGTCCGATTCAAGAGCGGCTAGATCTGAGCCATCCGGGACAATCTGAAGCAATCTGAGCTAGGGTTAGGGTTGATCAAGCACTATGATCAAGATCTGAAGGTTTCATTCCAATCAGAGATCATCCAACCGTTGGATCAAGCTCGGAGGGCTCTAGATTGTCCATTCACAGATTAGGTTGATCTGGACCATCCGTTGCACATCTGGAGGATCCAAGCTACCACGAGGCAGATCCTGACCCCAGATCAACATCCTCAAAGTTTGGCTCAAATCAGAGCAAGATCAGCCGTTGGATTTTCTCAATTCAATCTGAGCTGTCCGTGCTTAAGTATTTAATCAAAAATCCTGCGCAGCTTCCTCTTCATCGCGTCTTCGCTGTTCTTCGCCGCTTTCCACAGTTCTTCATCGCTTTTGCAAATTTTTCTTCCAAGAAGGCGTGACCACCTCAACTTCCATCCCAGATCAAGAATTGAGTCTTTGGTGATCGTTCCTTGAAGAATTCAGCTCCATTTGCGCCGGAACAGGGATTGTTTGAGGGTTTCATCAATTCCTTAGTCCGACCACTTTCTTCTTATCCACAATCCATCTCCAAGCATCTGAGCCACTTGTAGGGGTTCTCAGGTGAGCTTAGACGATTCTCTAATCATCATCGCAGCTCCACCAGTTGAGATGGAGTGGATCGGATTGTTAATTCCAGCCAAGCGAAGATTTGAGCAGAATCGACTTCAGAAATGATTTTCCACTGATTTTCTGAGCCTAGGGGTTCGAAGCCAGCTCTTGCTTGACGACCAAGAAGTTCTTGAGCTGAGGAAGGGTTGAGGAGTAGTTTAGCTAGCTAATTTCATGTTTCGTAGCTGTAATTTGATTTCTGCACTTGTTCTGTTTCTGCATTTTCGTACCAGCAACTTAGTTCCAAGTTTCTAAATTGTTTAGCTTAATTAGGATTTAAATCTTCAAGTTAAGTAGTTTATGAACTTGTTTAGGTGACAATCAAATTCAATTTCAGCTAGTTTGCAATTCCATTTCTTGCGTGCCAAATATCAGCTAGCGTGCCAAGTTATTACTGAAATTTTCAATTTGTTCTTGCTTTCTGAATTTGTGTTTCTGCATTTTAGATTTCATCACTTCGAAAGGACTTTGTTTGGTGAATCATTGTTCCAGATCTCCTACTTATTGCATTTATTTCGCATTTGTGTTGTGGATGAATTTCTGCACATGGTTATTTTGCAATTTCTGTTTCGAATCTGCCTTTCCTTTCTTGCTTCAGTTTATGTCTGATGGATAGTTACTTCTGAATCAGTAGGTTTATTACTCCTTAAGCTAGTTTAGAGCAGTGTTCCTAGTTAGTCAATCTTGAATTTGCATCCAATTAGTGTTCCATTTCAAATCTGTTAAATTGCTGAATTTCTGCTTTTCTATTTTCGTTTTCGGTTTGTGTCTAAAGTGAGTTGTTTGATCTGAAATTCTGCATCCATTCCTGCAAGGTTCTTCGTTGGAAGTTTGCTTTTCAAATTGCATTTGATCAGCTGCAATCCCGAACTGTTAGACTCAGTTTTTGGCACAAGAATTCAGCCTTGGCACAAGAGTTCCATCTTGCGTGCCAAGTTGTTGGAGCATTAATTTGTATCAAATTTTTACTAGTTTTTTTGGTGTAGGACTGCTTTTTGAAGTCTATTGATATCACCTGTTAGCTTCCAAAATTTGTAGTTAGTTTGAGTTAATATTGTTGCTTGTTTAATTTCCAACTTCCACAGTTAGCACTTGTTTTAAGCTTAATCTGCCTACTGAAAACTCCTATCACTGCCTCTTATTCATTGCTTAGCATTTCTTTTGTGTTTGAAATCAGAAAACAGTTGCCAAAAATTTTATAAGTGCTTTAATTAGGTTTTCCATTGGTTGAGTTGTTTATTACCATCCTTTTGTGTAGTTTCTTAGCTAAGTCTTCTATTTTCATTGCAATTTTATTTTCGATTGCATCCCAAAACCAAATTTATTTATTTGAAACCCAAAACACAAACGTCACATAAACCAAGCTCGAATCAAACACAACAACTAGCTCCGAGAAAAATATGACCTGTGGCCCCTTTGCTACATTTTCAGATTTTGACTGTAAAAAGGGTTTCCAGCATTTTATATTCATATTTAAATTTGAGACCCACATTCGTGACACATATCTCGGGTCTGTCAAATTTTTGGC
This sequence comes from Boesenbergia rotunda, assembly GCA_024364735.1. Lineage (NCBI taxonomy): Eukaryota > Viridiplantae > Streptophyta > Magnoliopsida > Zingiberales > Zingiberaceae > Boesenbergia > Boesenbergia rotunda. The sequence goes on along the minus strand of JAGFNQ010000957.1, from coordinate 695,707 downwards.
GCCGTTGCCGGAGAATTACTAGTTGATTTGTTTGATTTTTTTGCTTGTGCACTCATTCCATATCATTCTTGATTTATTTTTGTGCTTATTGTTATATCTGTTGATTTGATTCTATTTGTTTTATCTCTTTATCCACTTTTACTGCGATTTGTCTTGTTTTATGACCAGGTCTTCAGGTGGTAATTTAGAAGAATTCGACCCTGAGATTAAGAGGACTTTCAGAGCCAGGAGGAGCCAGGGCATTCTTTGAGACTATAGATATCCCTCCTATTCAGACTATTTTCACTCACTCAGGCAGTGACATGGCAGACCACCAGAGAACTATGAAGGTGCTCGCAGCACCAGATGCTGCATTTCAGTACTTCAGCATAGCTTATCCAGAGCTGGGGGGAAATTTTGAGTTAAGATCTGGACTTATCAATTTGCTGCCAAAGTTTCAGGGATTAACTGGAGAGGATCCAAACAGACACCTGCACGAATTCCATGTTGTATGCTCTACTATGAAGCCTCAGGGCATTTCTGAAGAAGATATCAAGCTGAGAGCTTTTCCCTTCACACTGACAGGAGTAGCAAAAGACTGGTTTTATTATCTACCTACAGGGCATGTGTCTAGTTGGATCGCTATGAAGAAGGCATTTTTGGAAAAGTATTTCCCAGCCTCCAGAATAGCTATAATCAGAAAAAGCATCTGTGGAATTCAGCAAGTGGTGGGCGAGACGCTATATGATTACTGGGAGAGATTCAACAAGTTGTCTTCAAGTTGCCCCCAGCATCAGATCAGTGAGCAACTGTTGATTCAATACTTTTATGAGGGATTGCTGCAGATGGACAGAGTCATGATAGATGCTGCAGCTGGAGGGGCCCTAGTGAACAAGACGCCAATTCAAGCTAGGGAGCTCATTTCAAATATGGCTGAGAATTCCCAACAATTTGGGAGCAGAGCCTTGACCACCAGAGGAGTGGGTGAAGTTCAGGTAGTTCCTACTGATCAGAAAGAGATAAGGAATTCATTGGCAGAGATCACATCACTTATTAAGGAGTTGAAGGTTAATAATGCAAATCAAGGCTCCACAGTCAAGTCAAGTGATAAGTGTGTGCGGCATTTGCTCTAGTCAAGAGCACACTTCAGACTCATGCCCTACCCTCCAACAGGACGAGACAGTAGCAGCATTAGTAAGAGGACAATTTCAAGCAAGAAACAATCCCTATTCCTCTACTTATAACCCCGGTTGGAGGAATCATCCTAACTTGAGGTACGGGAACGCTTTCTGCCAACAAAACCCTCAACCGCAGCCCTCACAGCAGCCCTTATAGAATTTCCAGCAGCCCAGCAAACTTTGATTAATCAGCAAACTTTTCAGCCGTCAAACCAAAATTTTCAGCCTCCGTTTCAACCTAATTCCCAACAATTTCAGCAACAATTTCAGCAATTCGAACCTAAATTCCAGCAATATCATCAAGAGCAGCAAGGTTTTCAATCATTTCCAGCTTTCCAAGCTCAAAACCAACAAAATTTTCAGCCTTCACAGCCCTTGAATCAGAATTTCCAGCCCTATAATCAAGGGTTTCAAAGTCAAAGTTTTCAGACCTCGCCACAGAATTTTTCACTTCAAAATCAGCACTTTCAAGGTTACAATTCCCAGCAAGGTTTTCAAGCATATCAGCCCTTTAATCAGCCCTATCAACAGCCCACTCAGCCCTCTTATCAGCCCCAATTCAAACCGCAGCAGGGTAATGTTTTTCAGCCTTCTACTTCATCGTTTCAGGGACCATCAAAACCCTATGCTAACCAAGGAGGCTATGGGGGATCAAATGGAGGAAATGATCAGCAACAACAAATGATGGAGATGCTACAACAAGTTCTACAACAACAACAACAACAACAACAACACAATCAAAACGTTGAGAGGCAAATAGGGCAATTGGCTAGTGGGATCAATCAGAATCAAGCTCAAGGATCAAGTCAACTACCTTCCCAAACTGTCCCTAATCCTAAAGGAAAGGTGAGTGCTATTACTTTGAGAAGTGGGAAGGTCACTTCATCTCCAAAGAGTCCAAGAGCAGATTTTTCAGAGAACCGGACAGCAACCTCAATTCTGGCCCAAAACAGCAATGAAATGACTTCAAATTCAGCTGATTCCACCCGTATCCCGTTCCCAACCCCTTCCTCAAGTAACCCTCCAAATTTGGTGGAAAACGGAGGAGAAATCAGTGCCGAAACGCAAGGGACACCAGCCACTTCGCAGGGGACAGCAGGGCAGAATTCAGCATCTCCACCTCCGGCCAAAGAAGATGATTTTAGGGTTCCCTTACCCTTTCCACAGCGGAAAACATTAGCCAAAAAGCAAGTGGAGAAGGAGAAGGCTAAGGAATTCAATGAGTTAGTGGAACTTTTCAGTAAGGTAGAGATAAATGTACCTTTGTTGACCATGATCAAGCAAATTCCAAAGTATGCTAAGTTTTTGAAAGATCTTTGTGTTCACAAAAAGAAACTTAAGGAAAATGAGTTGGTCAGCTTTGGGAAGAATATCTCAGCACTTATCCACACTATTCCTCAAAAGTGTGAAGACCCAGGGGTATTCACTGTTTCTTGTGAGATAGGGAGCACCATATTCCATGATGCTATGTTAGATTTAGGAGCTTCCATAAATGTGATGCCCAGGTCAGTATTTCAGATGCTTGGCATAGGCCCTTTACAGCCCACTAGTGTGGTGATACAGCTAGCAGACAGGAGTCAGACCGACCCAGCAGGTATGATTGAAGATGTTTTGGTGAAGGTAAAGGAGCTAATATTTCCTGTGGATTTCTATATTTTGGATATGGAGGGAGATTACTTGGCACACCGTTCTCCACTTATTTTAGGCAGACCGTTTCTGAAGACTGCTAGAACTAAGATTGATGTATATGCCGGTACACTTTCCATGGAGATTGGAGACACGGTTGTTCAGTTTAGCCTTTTTGATGCTATGAAGCATCCGAGAGAGGACCACTCCATCATGAGCATGGACATTCTTGAGGAGCTGGCGCAGGCAGAGTTAGAGGCTGAGGGATTTCTAGAGGATTTTGCTGGAGGAGCTATTGATTCAGAGGAGGCTGAGAGAGTACTTATTGCTGAGACTGAGAATTTTTCAGAAGACATTTCAGATGCATTTCCAGCTGGAGAGATTTTTCTAGGTGTAGGGGATTGCACAGAGCCCCAAGGATCACCTATTTTTCTTGATATTCAAAGTGTAGAGGATAGCACAGAGCCCCGAGGATCACCTATTTCTACTGAAGAAGACCAAAGTGAACTGAAGCCATTACCAGGCCATTTGAAGTATGCATACCTAGGAGAGGAGCAGACTTTTCTCGTGATTATTGCACAACATTTGGTGTCAGAACAAGAAGAAAATTTACTGTAAGTCTTGAGGCACTACAAGAAGGTAATTGGGTGGACTTTATCAGATATACCAGGTATCAGCCCAGCTATCTTCATGCACAGGATATTTTTGGAAGACAATGTTAAACCTGTGAGGCAACCACAAAGGAGACTCAACCCACTTATTTTGGATGTTGTAAAGAAAGAGGTGACTCGACTTCTACAGGCAGGTATCATTTACCCTATTTCTGACAGTCAGTGGGTTAGTCTTATTCATGTGGTGCCCAAGAAATCTGGAGTGACCGTGGTGGCGGATGAAAGCAATGAACTAGTGCCCACCAGAGTCAAGAATTCCTGAAGAGTCTACATTGATTACAGGAAGCTCAACAAGGTCACAAGGAAAGATCACTTCCCTTTACCCTTCATTGATCAGATGCTTGAGAGACTGGCAGGGAAGTCGCACTATTATTTTTTGGATGGATTTTCAGGCTATTTTCAGATTTGTATAGATCCAGAGGACTAGGAGAAGACCACCTTCACTTGCCCCTTTGGCACTTTTGCCTACAGACGTATGCCCTTCGGACTCTGCAACGCACCCGGTACATTTCAGAGATGCATGGTTAGTATATTCGGTGAGTTGCTAGAGCACTGTATGGAGGTATTCATGGATGATTTTTCAGTATATGACACGTCTTTTGATTCATGTTTAAATAACTTGTCTAGGGTTTTACATCGTTGCATTGAAACTAACCTTGTTCTTAATTTTGAGAAAATGACACTTTATGGTAGAGCACGGGATAGTACTTGGACACATAGTCTCTCGGAAAGGTATTGAGGTAGATCCTGCTAAAATCAGTGTTATTTCTTCTTTATCTTACCCCGTATGCGTACGGGATGTTCGTGCTTTTCTTGGACATGCAGGATTTTACCGCAGATTTATTAGAGACTTTAGCTTGATTGCTCGACCCTTGACACGACTTCTGCAGAAGGATGTTGAGTTTTATTTTGATGAAAAATGCAAGGAAGCTTTTCATAGACTCAGGGAGGCTCTTACCTCAGCTCCTATTATTACATCACCTGACTAGACTCTACCATTTGAATTAATGTGTGATGCTTCTAATTTTGCAGTGGGAGCTGTTCTAGCACAGAGGGTTGATGGAGCACCACATGTCATTTGCTACGCCTCCAAAACCCTAGATGCCGCCCAAGCCAACTACACCACGATTGAAAAGGAGCTTCTTGCCATTGTCTTTGCTTTGGATAGATTCAGATCTTATTTATTATGCTCACATGTGATTATTTTTTCTGATCATACAGCTCTCAAATATTTGTTGAAAAAGCCTGATGCAAAACCTAGATTGATCAGATGGATGCTCCTACTCCAAGAATTCTACCTGGAGATCAGAGATAGAAGTGGAAAAGAGAACTTAGTTGCAGATCATTTGAGCAGACTGGATAGAGATGGATCTCCTACCACCATTGATGATGATTTCAGAGATGAGCACTTGATTTCAGTGCATGGTGAGACACCGTGGTATGCTGACCTAGTTAATTTTCTAGTTGCACATGTATTTCCCACTCAATTTTCTAAGGCTCAAAAAGATAAATTAAAAAGTGATGCAAAGTTTTATGTGTGGGATGATCCTTATTTCTGGAAATTTTGTAATGACCAAATAATTAGGAGATGCATACCCGATCATGAGTTTTCTTCTGTCATTACTTTTTGTCATTCATCAGCTTGTGGGGGGCATTTTGGACCCCAGAGGACTGCCAGGAAAGTATTAGAGTGTGGTTTATACTGGCCCACCCTTTTTCATGATTCACATGTTTTTTATAAAAATTGTGATAGATGTCAGCGAACTGGGAACATAGGAGCTAGACAGGAGATGCCCTAAAACACTATGCTTTACTGTGAGATTTTTGACGATTGGGGGATAGATTTTATGGGACCTTTTCCTGCATCTTATGGTTATCTGTATATTTTACTTACTGTGGATTATGTTTCGAAATGGGTGGAGGTCATTCCCTCCAGGACTGATGATTCTTCTGTTGTTTGTAGTTTTGTTAGGTCACACATTTTCTGCAGGTTTGGAATTCCAAAAGCAATAATCAGTGACCAAGGATCTCATTTTTGCAACAAACACATGAAGGCGATGCGTAGCAGATATGGGGTGACACATAAAGTTTCTACATCCTATCATCCCCAAACAAATGGACAGGCTGAGATTTCAAACAGAGAGATCAAATCCATCTTAGAGAAGACAGTTGGGCCCACTAGAAAAGACTGGAGCAAGAGGCTAGATGACGCACTCTGGGCCTACAGAACAGCATACAAGACACCGATTGGCATGTCACCCTACCGCTTGGTTTATGGTAAGGCTTGTCACCTCCCTGTGGAAATAGAGCACAAGGCGTATTGGGCGGTGAAAGCTTGCAATTTCGATGCTACCAAAGTGGGGGAAGAGAGAAAATTACAACTCCAAGAACTTGAAGAAATTCGGCTAGAAGCATTTGAAAATTCAAGGATCTACAAGGAGAAGACAAAGAACTTCCATGACAAGCACATTGTAAAGAAAGATTTCAAGGTTGGTGACAAGGTACTATTGTACAAATCAAGGCTCAAATTGATAAAAGGTAAATTAAGGTCAAGGTGGGATGGTCCATTTATTGTAACCAATATTTTTCCCTATGGTGTTGTGGAAATTCAAGATACATCTAATGGTTTTATTTGGAAAGTTAATGGCCACCGGCTCAAAAGGTATTTTGAAGAGCTTAAGGAGCTAGAGGTGGATGAGTTGGACATGAACGAAGCTATCTACCCAACTTAAGGGGAGTTCACTTTCTCTACCATTTATTGTACATAGCATTTTCATGTTTGTAAGAATAAATGTTTCTCTTTTTAAAGTAAGTAGTGGATAATAAATTCTTAGGAAACATGACATGAATAAAATCATTGTAAATACCATGTTTTTTGTTTTAGCACTTTTTCTTGCATGATTAGGAATAAATATATCCCTCTAGGTTAACTTATTGTCATTTTAGAGTCTTTTGAAAATAAATTAAATTTGGTTGTCAAAACTTAGGGTTTGAGTTCATGGATGAATTCTTGGATGCTTGAGTACGATTTTGCTTTAGATTCTTAATTGAGGACTTGAGGTGAATTATTTTTGCCTAGTGAGAATTAGCCTTATATTTGTGATACACATATGTTATTGTACTCTAGAACTTGCTTAGGTTCTTTCAAAATCATACTTCGTTGATTGGATCACATCTATGAAGACTAATCATATTGTTTACCTTTTTTTTCCATGTTATTCTTAGTAAAGATCATACTTGATACATACTCTTTTCAAATTGTCTTTCCTTATTCCTAATCTTAACACCAATTTCTCTATGGATTTGTTTGCTTGGGATGTTGTCATGATGCTACTTGCCCGAGACGGACAAAGATTTAAGTGTGGGGGAGTGATTAGTGTTTTGGAAAAGTTTTGTATCAAGAAGGCATTTTGATCCAAAAGAAAATTTTGTTGTAATGGAAGGATGGAAACAATTACATTTTTGAGTGAGTTTGGTGTCAAGAATGATGCAAGAGAGGTGGAAGCAATTGGAGTTTGAGATTCTTCATTACATGTTGAAGACCCAAGTGGCACGCAAAGAAGATCCAAGGAGGTACATGTGCCAAGTTGAATTAAAACTGAGGAAGATTGAGCAAAGGCTGAGAAAGTTAAAGCTGGAAATTCGGAACTGCATTGCAATGGAGGAGGTCACAGCAGCTGATTTGAAGGACTCATGTCAGAAGACTGAATTGAAGGCTGTAAGTTGACAGAAAATGAACACAAGCTAAGAGTATCAAAAGACTGCAGAAAGGATTTGCAGCTGTATTAACTTGAACCCAGTGCAGAAATTCCATGCCAAGTGAATTCGGTTGAAGACTGAGCAAAGTTGAATAAAGTTGAAAAGAAGCTGAAAAATCTAAATTTGAAGCAGCTGAACATAATCTGAATTAAGACTGTGAGAAATTGAGCAAAGGCTGAGTAAATCAAAAGATTGCAGAATTCTGGAGATCAGAAAATCCAAGATAGTTGCAAGTTCAGGAAATTAGTGCCAAGTAAATTTAGCTGAACCAAGGAGAACATTTTGGAACTGAAATTTTTGTTTTGGAACTGCATGCGGGCAGATCACAAGCAAGTTCAGGAATTCTGCGCCAAGGTGGAGCCCAAGCAAGGTGTCAAGAATGAAATCTGAACACAATTGCAGCTAAAAAGAAAATTCAGAAGGTTATGAGGTTGCTGGAAGGATGAACTGAAGCTGAGAAGAAGAAGCTGAAACTGAACTGCAATTGAAGTTGAAAAACAAGGGCAGAAATCTGTGCCAAGCTCAAGTGTGCAGAAATTGGTCAACTTGAAGCTGAAATTGATTTTCGTGGGCTGTGAATCAGGGAACAAGTTCGGAATTGCATTAAAGAGTGTTGAGAACACCAAATGCTGACCAAATCTGGAAGAAATTTGGATGCTAGAAGCTACTGATCAGAAACAGAATTCGAAAGGGCTGACCAAAGACTGAACATTGCATTATAAGCATGTAATCTGCCGAGTGTTGAATTTGGAGCTTCAGAAATGACAGAAGCTAGACTAGTGTGAGCTGAAATTGGGTCTAGTTGCAACGGGAGCTGATAAGAACCTAAGCAAATCTTTCGACAACTATTAGAGGTTCAGGAGAGCAGTAAGATGGAACATGTAAGCTGAAATGCAGCTAGGAAAAGTTTTTAAGAAGCTATGAATACTAATGGGACTAAGATTGTATCAACTTGAAGAGGAATCTGAATTTTAAGAAGCAATGAATCAAGATATTAAGTGTAAAATGTATCTGAAGTTGAAGGTGCACATTCAATTTCGGATCTAAGAAAAACCAATGGACATTGAAAGCTGAAACTTGAAACAAACAATTCAGAAATTGCAGCATAATGCAGAAATTCGAAACTTGAAGAAGGTAGAGGATGCAAGGATGAAAAACTTGACCATTCTAGAGTCTGAAAAAGAAGCTGTGGAGCTAGAATCTGAAGCAGGAAAATGCAGAAAATAATTTTTTTTGAGAACAAGTGCAGAGAAGCAAATGCAATACCAGGAAAAAGAAAAACAGAAAATGCAGTGAAGGCAAGGACTTGAAATTCAATGTGCTGATTTGAATTTGTGAGTGGAACACTTAAGGCTTTCACTACCACTTGATGCAAGTACTATGTGATGCCAATTGCTCGAGAAATGGAGAAGTGCACTGCATTTGCCATGAAGTTGGAATCTGAAACTAAAAAAAAAAAGAATGTAGTGTAGGGCAGAAGAAAAAAAAATATGGCTGCTTGTTTACCATTATGTGATGTAATGGTTGTGAAGAATGCAAGGAATCTGATCTGCCTCAACCTGAATTTGGTTTGGAAAGTCAGTGAAGCACTGCTGAATTTGAACAGAATCTGAAGGAAGGCTGATCTGAAGAAAAGAATCTGAAGCTAAAAGAAAAATCTAAACTGCATTGAAAGAGTTGCTACCGAGACTTGAATCTGAGCTTGCAATGCTGAATTTGAGCTTGCCGAGTGGTTTCCAATTGAACTAGACTTATGGGGAGCAGATTTCAAACTGCTGAATGAAAGAAACATTTCTGATCAGAGCAGAAAAGCAGAGACAGTGCAGTGGCTTGGCTGAAGTTCAAATATGCAGAGCAAAAACTTTCAAGTGGAACAAATCAAAATCTTCCATGTCTATGTGATGCTAACTGATGTTGATTATTTAAGAAATCAGAGACTTGAAATGGATTTAGTGAAGCTGAACTTGCAGCTGAACAGAAAACAAAAAGAGAATGGAAGAAAGTAGTGTGCCAACTTGTAAAGGAAGTATATCAAGAGTGAGTTTCAAAGGTCGTTAAGTGAAAGTTAAATGTTGAGCATCTATGTTAGTTGATATCATATGCTCTCTGATGCAAATCTGATCTGAAAAAAAAAAGAGAAGGAAGCAATTGGCACACAAAGGTGGAAGTTGGCACATTGATATCAATAGAGGTTTCCTCATCCAATTCAAAGTCATTGTTCAAGATTAACTCCACCACATTTTTGATATCACTAGAGGACTGACAAGAGGGGCAAGGCACATTGGAAACATACTTGAGCACTCAAGTCTTCCACTTTATCAGTTTTTCCATTTCCTTGATTTTTATTCTATTTCTTATCATTTCTATGTCTTTGATTTGTTTTTTGTAGATGTTGATCCTAATCATGAATAATGGTGGTGATTAGATAATAAGCGAGCCTATGGTAGTGCGAGAAGCATGTGTGTTTGAGTGAGCTCCACTTCCACCATCAACTTAGAACTTAAGGAGAGAGCCACCAAAATTTTCCTTGAAAGGCTAGTGGATTGAATTCATCTCAATGACTCATGATGGATGAAAAGGCTAAGTTGTGATTTAAGGATAAGATACTAATCCATAGAGCTTAGATTTTTGAGAATTGACAACCTTAGATAATTTCTTTTCATTTGCTTCTAATTATGCTTAAGTATATCTAAGAGATACATACTTAGTGTTTTCGCGAGACGCTCAAGGTTAAGTGTGGGGGAGTTGATAGATACCATTTTATTGATCATTTGAGTTGCTAAAATCCATGTTTGACCTATGTTTTTATTGCTTAATTGTGAAATTGCCCTAGGTTTTAGAATTTCCTCTTATTTTGGACTTAATTGCAAATTTACACATTTTTGGATTATTTTGCCACTAATTTTCTAATATATTTTTTTGTAGGCATGAAGGGTTCATGGACTTAGAGCATATTGGGTCAAACTTGAGTCGGAAGTGAACCGGATCGAATTATCAAGCTTACGATTAATCCGAGCCGTCCGATTCAAGAGCGGCTAGATCTGAGCCATCCGGGATAATCTGAAGCAATCCGAGCTAGGGTTAGGGTTGATCAAGCACTATGATCAAGATTTGAAGGTTTCATTGCAATCAGAGATCATCCAACCGTTGGATCAAGCTCGGAGGGCTCTAGATCGTCCATTCACAGATTAGGTTGATCTGGACCATCCTTGCACATCTGGAGGATCCAAGCTACCACGAGGCAGATCCTGACCCCAGATCAACATCCTCAAAGTTTGGCTCAAATCAGAGCAAGATCAGCCATTGGATTTTCTCAATTCAATCTGAGTCGTCCGTGCTTAAGTATTTAATCAAAAATCCTGCGCAGCTTCCTCTTCGTCGCGTATTCGCTGTTCTTTGCCGCTTTCCATAGTTCTTCATCGCTTTTGGAAATTTTTCTTCCAAGAAGGCGTGACCACCTCAACTTCCATCCCAGATCAAGAATTGAGTCTTTGGTGATCGTTCCTTGAAGAATTCAGCTCCATTTGCGTCGGAACAGGGATTGTTTGAGGGTTTCAGCAATTCCTCAGTCCGACCACTTTCTTCTCATCCACAATCCATCTCCAAGCGTCTGAGCCACTTGTAGGGGTTCTCGGGTGAGCTTAGACGATTCTCTAATCATCATCGCAGCTCCACCAGTTGAGATGGAGTGGATCGGATTGTTAATTCCAGCCAAGCGCAGATTTGAGCAGAATCGACTTCAGAAATGATTTTCCACTGATTTGCTGAGCCTAGGGGTTCGAAGCCAGCTCTTGCTTGACGACCAAGAAGTTCTTGAGCTGAGGAAGGGTTGAGGAGTAGTTTAGCTAGCTAATTTCATGTTTTGTAGCTGTAATTTGATTTCTGCACTTGTTCTGTTTCTGCATTTTCGTACCAGCAACTTAGTTCCAAGTTTCTGAATTGTTTAGCTTAATTAGGATTTAAATCTTCAAGTTAAGTAGTTTATGAACTTGTTTAGGTGACAATCAAATTCAATTTCAGCTAGTTTGCAATTCCATTTCTTGCGTGCCAAATATCAGCTAGCGTGCCAAGTTATTACTGAAATTTTCAATTTGTTCTTGCTTTTTGAATTTGTGTTTCTGCATTTTAGATTTCATCACTTCGAAAGGACTTTGTTTGGTGAATCATTGTTCCAGATCTCCTACTTATTGCATTTATTTCGCATTTGTGTTGTGGATGAATTTCTGCACATGCTTATTATGCAATTTCAGTTTCGAATCTGCCTTTCCTTTCTTGCTTCAGTTTATGTCTGATGGATAGTTACTTCTGAATCAGTAGGTTTATTACTCCTTAAGCTAGTTTAGAGCAGTGTTCCTAGTTAGTCAATCTTGAATTTCCATCCAATTAGTGTTCCATTTCAAATCTGCTAAATTGCTGAATTTCTGCTTTTCTATTTTCGTTTTCGGTTTGTGTCTAAAGTGAGTTGTTTGATGTGAAATTCTATATCCATTCCTGCAAGGTTCTTCGTTGGAAGTTTGCTTTTCAAATTGCATTTGATCAGCTGCAATCCCGAACTGTTAGACTCAGTTTTTGGCACAAGAATTCAGCCTTGGCACAAGAGTTCCATCTTGCGTGCCAAGTTGTTGGAGCATTAATTTGCATCAAATTTTTACTAGTTTTTTTGGTGTAGGACTGCTTTTTGAAGTCTATTGATATCACCTGTAGAATCCCTGAATTTTGTTTGCATTGGTTAGCTTCCAAAATTTGTAGTTAGTTTGAGTTAATATTGTTGCTTGTTTAATTTCCAACTTCCACAGTTAGCACTTGTTTTAAGCTTAATCTGCCTACTGAAAACTCCTATCACTGCCTCTTATTCATTGCTTAGCATTTCTTTTGTGTTTGAAATCAGAAAACAGTTGCCAAAAATTTTGTAAGTGCTTTGATTAGGTTTTCCATTGGTTGAGTTGTTTGTTACCATCCTTTTGTGTAGTTTCTTAGCTAAGTCTTCTATTTTCATTGCAATTTTATTTTCAATTGCATCCCAAAACCAAATTTATTTATTTGAAACCCAAATCACAAATGACACATAAACCAAGCTCGAATCAAACACAACAACTAGCTCCGAGAAAAATACGACCTGTGGCCCCTTTGCTACATTTTCAGATTTTGACTGTAAAAAGGGTTTCCAGCATTTTATATTCATATTTAAATTTGAGACCCACATTCGTGACACATATCTCGGGCCTGTCAACACTACAAGGACAAGTGCCCAAATGGTAAGAAGGAGGAAAAATCTACACTCATTTCAAGTTCCATTAAATCTAACATGAGTTGTAGGAATGGAGGAGCCCAAGAAAAGAAAAAGAAAATCCGATGCTTCACATGTGGAGAACTAGGACACTACCACACCAAGTGCCCTAGAAAAGGAGAATTAAAGAAAATGGAGCATCTGAGAAGATGGGAGAAGGAGGAAAAGAAGAAGCAAAGATCACATCAAGGAGGGACTACAAGGGTAAGAGAGGTAATCTCTAACTCTAGATTTAAATGCAACTTAAATTCTAGTTCCTCCATGAAAGATAAAAATAGGACAAATTACCCGTCCATGCATGCTAGAATACATGAAAATTGCTTACTTGTGCATAATCATGGTTTCAAATATAATGTTAAGAATAAGGATAACAAGGTAGGTCAAAACATTAACAAAAGCATGCATCATGCTAGACCCAGGACCCTTGTACCTAAGGATCAAGGCACTAATTCCATGAAGGGGAGGAATGTGCCTAGAAAGGAGGGTAAGTCTAGGAAGAGGTGGACATATGGAAACTAAAGTTAGGGACTTGTCAAGGGAAAATCAAGCCTTAAGGGCAAGACTTGATACATTAGAAAAGGCCCTAGATAGATTCACGGTTGGATCTAAGGGCTTAGACATGGTGTTGGGTAGCTTAAAACCCAACTACGATAGATCGGGTTTGGGATACCGGTCTAAGACCTCCAAGGTAGATGGAAAGAAATATGCTGGGAAAACATATAATCATGGCAAGGAGGGTAAGTCTAAGGATGGCAAGTGGGTGCCATCAAAAGGTAGAAAGGGTAACTTAATCAAGGACAAGGTATCCAAGGTTAAGAAGGTCAATTTTGTAAGCCAAGAGTCATCGGTGGCACACCGGTGTGGCCTAGTATGGATTGAGTCACCTAGGGAGGTGGCAAGGGCTCAGAGTTCAAGGGGGAGCTCTAGGAGCCTTTGAGGTCCATGGTAAATGGATCTCAAAAGATTATCTCCTAGAAAATTAGGTGAATTGTGCCAAAAAGGGTTGGAAGACTTGGGTAAGTCTTAATCCTAGGTTTTGGCACATTAAAAAGGGAACGTAGGGAGAAAAATGAGGAAATTCGGGTGTATTGGGTAAAATTAGGTTTCAATGGGCAAATATCATACAATTCAATGCTAAAAATGTATCATGGCCAAGTATTGGAAGAAATATCAAGGAAAGGCCACAATTAGGACTTTTGGGATGAGTTTAAATGATACATTTTAGAGAAAGTTGAGTTTCGTGCCAATCTTGGGATCCGAAGTACATTTGTTTGGAAACGTATTTTTCCCAAGTAGACATTGGCCCCACAAATCTCCCCATGAAATTTCATAATTTTTGGAGATTTATGGAATTATTTAGGAATTACTAAAATTGGGCTGGAAAACCTGAAATTCAGGTATCAGTCAACTGCCCTGTTGGGACCGGGTGCATGTTGACATGGATGCGGGTTCGTAATTTTAAAATTAATTACGTGCAGCGGAAGGTTTAGCATAAATAATTTCTCTAATTATTTAACCACACATCTAAGCATGCAATTTTATCTTGTGTAGACATGATCATATATTTAAAATTTTGCCGAAACATAAACTAATTTACGTATTACCTCACGTAACTCGAAGGAAGGGGCAAGATCCAACCGTAAGCGTCCCTTGGAAGCTCCGTCTCTATTCGCGTCAACACCGAGTATCTTTGGGATGACTTCGCAAAGCTATGAGTTTCGTGTTCTCGAGAACTACTACATTCTCCGAGAACGCGACGAGAAAAACCAAGAGAGAAGTCGGAAGACTAACTACAAAAGGATGGCCGGAATCAAAATTCCGGCGAAGCAAAAGAAGAGGCTTGCGGCAAAAAGATCCTTGCGACAAACTCTAATTTCGGCAGCACCTTCTTCCGGCCAAGAGATGGCCAGAGCTTCCTTCTCTGGCAGCAGGTGGTGGTCGGCAGGGAAAGGGTAGGGGCGGCCGGCTGGTGCTCCTTCTTGGGGCTGGTTGGCGCACGGCAAGAAGGGGAGGAGAGAAGGAGAGAAAGAGAGGGAGAGAGCCTATGCCTTCTGTAACGACCCGGAAAATTTCCTCAATATTTTTCTTTAAAATATTGATCATGCCTAGATAGATTCTCGAGGAACATAGGGATACTAGTATAAACCTTAACATGATGATCCATGAATTTCGATATAGAATAAGGAGCTAAGTGCTAATGGGTCTTACATGGACTTTTCTAGTACCATGGTTATTAGTGGATTTTAGGTAGAATTTAATATAAATAGAAATGGCTTTAAATTAGGAATATTAGCACGGCTATGGGTAGGCCTTAGGGGGCATTGCTGAAAATAATAATAATAATAAAAAACAAATAAAGTGCATGCACCAAGGATTAAACCTTGGACCTAGTATAACACCATGCATGTACTAACCAATTCACCTAGTAAGGGAGTGCTAGTAGAGAATGAAGTGGATTTTGGTTAAGGCTTAGGGAAGTGAAGAGTCATCAAGAGAAGAGGCACCATAACCCTTCACTTGCCCCCCTTCATGTAGTATAAAAGAGTGGATGAGAGGGGAAGAGACATATGAGTTACTCTTTTTCTTCTCTTCTCCCACCAAAGCTCTTCCTCTCCTTCCTCTTTCTTCTTCTAGCCGAAACCCACAAGGGTTTCTTTTCCTTGGAAAAGCTTCACCAAGGACTCCATCTTGAAGATCCAAGGCTTTCTACAAGGCTACAAGGGCTAAGGAGAAGTTTAGGGTCAAGATAGTTTCTCTTTTATTTCTATTCAAGGATTATATCCAAGATAAGGAAAGGTAAGACCCCCTCACCTGTGGTATAATTGTTTCTTTGATGTCTATCAAGATTTAAACTTTTGTTTAA
Organism: Boesenbergia rotunda; assembly: GCA_024364735.1. Lineage (NCBI taxonomy): Eukaryota > Viridiplantae > Streptophyta > Magnoliopsida > Zingiberales > Zingiberaceae > Boesenbergia > Boesenbergia rotunda. Next base: position 680,344 of record JAGFNQ010000957.1, on the reverse strand, counting down.
GTTCTAAGTTAAGAAAACCATGAGGTAGAGCATTTAGGATTTCGACCAAGGCTTGTTATTGGGCTTAGGGATGATGTAAACTCTTTTTTGTGCACCTCAATGATTTATTATGATAAGTAAGGTATAGATTATGATTTAGGGAAAGTTTGTGGCACCCTAAAGTCCTCTAGGGTTTTGGTCCATATCAACATGTCATGGATAGGATGATATCTAACTTTTCAAGCATGTTTATTATGTTTTCCTATGGTTTAATGGATCGTAGTTGTGAATGATAAGAATTTTTCTATGTGCTTGTGACCCTCTAGGGTTTCGGCAAAGGTCCCAATGTAGGGCAAGGACTTAGGGTTAGCTCCAATTATGGGGCTTAATGGCTCCCTATGGCTTTGTATGTAATGTATGAGTTTTCTTTTACTCATGGAACCTTTCATATTGATTTAAATGATGGAACCTCATCCTATGGAACTTTCGGCCAACTCCAAGTTTTAGGGTTTGGGTTGGGTTAAGGTCGCAAGAATATTTGTTTATAGGTTACTATGATGTATGTACATGTTTAAGCATGTTGTAAGAATTTTCATGTCACATAAAAACCCTAGCTTCATGTGTTATGTATCATGACTTGTATGTTTAGGTTATGTGCTATGTTTAATCATGAATGTTTTAAACCTTATCCCATGAACGTAAGTAGTATGTATCATGTCCATATGAATCCTACCCATGCATGCTTTATGATAGATACCATGATTAGGTATGCTATGTAATATGTATCATGTATGAAAAAATCTATATATGTTTACCCTATGTACCATGATCATGCATGCCTTATGAATTAAGATGCTGATTATGTATGTATGTCATGTTTTATGAATGAAGATGATGAATGAAAATGATGTTCATGGCTCTAGGTCATAATGATGTAGGCATGACATATCTTATGAATGAAGATGATGAATGATGATGATGTTCATGCCTTTAAGGCATAATGATGTTAACTATGAATGATGAAATGTTAAGTATGTTTATGTCATGCTAAGGGATGGGCACCTTAAGAACGCCTCGGTTCTGGACTACCGTAGCTGTCCACGGTTCTGGAACTACCGTAGCTGTTCTTATTCTTATGTCATGTTTCATGAAACAAGATTATGTTATGATATGTATGTTCTATGAATGATGAAGCATGTGAAGTATTTTTATTTTTAAGAATGAGCTTGTATGAGACCGAAGTAAGGGTCCAAGGGATGGTCACCTTAAGAACGCCTCGGTTCTGGACTACCGGAGCTGTCCACGGTTCTAGGACTACCGTAGCTGTCCAACAGGGATGGGCACCTTAAGAACGCCCCGGTTTTTGTAACTATCGTAGCTGTTCCTACCCTAGTAGGTCGTGGCTAGCTATCTCGTATTTACTTAGGGATGCGCGCTTATGATGTATGTATGTGGTACAAGCCGGGGACCCCATGATGTTATGATTATGTTTAAGTATTTATAATTATGGTTTTCAAATTAAGCATCCTTATGATATATGCATTTGACTCATGCATCCATTCATGTTATGCATTACGTCATGATAAGTATGTTTATGTTTATGTTCATGTTAAGAATGATGTCATGATAAGTATGTTTATGTTTATGTCCATGTTAAGAATGATGTCATGATAAGTATGTTTATGTTTATGTTCATGTTAAGAATGATGCCATGATAAGTATGTTTATGTTTATGTTCATGTCAAGAATTATGCCATGATAAGTATGGTTCAAGCATTATGTTTATGTTTATGTGACGTATGGATTTTCGTGAGTAGGAAAGGGTCTTACTAAGCATATGTGCTTATAGTCTTATTTTTCTTATACCGCAGATCAAGCAAGAGGTTACTAAGGGAAGCAGCAGGAGGGGCAAGAGCATGTGTGTGGCAGTGACATGGCAAAGGATTCTTCTATTTACACTTATCGCATGTCTTTTGCTTGAAATGTCTCCTTTGGTTCTATGCTATACTTATGATAGTTATGCCTAAGAAATAACTTACTACCTATGATGCTTATGGATAAGTTACTTGCTACTTATGGTGCTTATGAATAAGTTATGGAATGTTTATATCATGACGCTATGTATGTCAATAATATGCTAAGTTACAATGTCACCATGTTCATGAATGATAATTTAGGCATATATGTATGATTCATGTAGTAAGTTTGAAGAAAAAAAATTATTCCGCTACATTAAGATGTTCATATGCCTATGTATGTTAGCGTAACGCCACCTCTCGCCACACCATACGGTGTGGGAAAAAGGCGGGCGTTACAGGTTGGTATCAAAGCAGTTGCCATCTCACTACACACACATCAAGCCTCCTTTCTGCAGCTTCCATGTAAGTACCTTTATGTATACCTTATGTTCTTGTATGATGTTCATTTATGATTCAAGAATATGTAAGTATAGATGATATTTTATGATCCTAGAATATGCAAGTATGAAGGATATTTATGATAGAAAGTACTTTGACGGATATGGAATATGAACGATACTTTACCTTATTTTAGGAAATTCAAATCATTTAGAATTTAATATGGGGGTAGGAATAACAATAACTCATATTATACATACTTGTCCTTATGAAGGAAAGCATGGCTAGATGACAGAGTAACAGACATAATGAGACTACTCCCTCGCCTGACCTGATGCAATTAGTGACCCAACTTCAGCGGCAAGTCACCGAGCAGCAGCAAACCATTAATACCCTGATGAACCAACAAGAAAATTCTACTACTCCACTGGCGAACCAGACTGTTATACCCGTTGTGCCTACGGTTACGCAAACTCCTCCGACAGGCTCGACCACTGTAACACGACAAGAGGCTTATCTGATCCAGTGGTTGAGGCGGAAACTGGAAAATTTCTCGAGTGTTGGTGAACCGTGGGACGCCCAAGCGTGGTTCAAGACTGTGGAGAGTACAATGGAGCTGCTGGACTGGCCTGAACATGAGAAGATCAAGTGTGCATCATTCTGCCTTTCTGGAGATGCCAGAATGTGGTGGGAAAGGGTCAAAGCCAAGAGACAGGTGAACCAGATGACGTGGTCAGATTTCGAATCAGAATTCTTCGAAGAATTCTTCAATATGCGAGTCACCAATAAACACTACGACGAGTTCACGGAATTCCGACAGGGCAACCTCTCAGTCAATGAAGCCATGAAGAAATTTAATCGACTGGCTCACCTATGCCCTGAGCTGGTCTGCACTGAGAAGGAAAGGGTCCGACTTATGTTAAAGATGTTGCGACCCGAAATAGCCTTGAACGTGGCTGGCGGAGTTAACAGATCGCTGAGGAGCTGTTTAGTAGTGCCCTGCTCACCAAGCATTACCTGAACAATATCAATCAGCAAAGGAAGGCATTAAATGAAAGTAAGAATCAAGTTCACTCCGGGATTCTCGATTCTTCATTTTCCATGATCCCTAATGTTCCTTCCTTTCATTATCACTCAGGAGGTCAGAAACCTCAGAGTACCAATGCTAATTGGAAGGGAAACCAGAGTAGTAAACGACAGGCATGGAACAACTCCTAAGGGGGCCCAACAAATAAACAGTCAAGGTTTCCCCTGTGTACTACATGCGGGAAAATGCATCCCGGGGAATGCCGTAAAGGTACGAACCGGTGTTTCATCTGCGGGATGGAAGGACACATAGCCTCTTACTGTCCTACCAAGAACCAGGCACCTCCTCAACAGCTTGTTCAGTACCAGAGTCCACTGGCGAAACTACATTATATGCAAGCTGAGCTGGAAGGTACTCCGATGAGTCAAGAGAGATTGGAGGCCACACCAACTATGGCGGATGCCAGGGTTTTCTCTATTACTAAGGAGGATGCCGTGAATGCTTCGACGGTTGTCACAAGTCAGATATTTATTTACAGTCAGTATGCTACTGCATTATTTGATACTGGGGCAATGCACTCGTTCATCTCTACGTCCTACACTAAAAAGATGGATATGTTTCCACAAGCTTTAGACTGCAAGTTCTTGACGACCTGCCTTCGGGAGAAATAATGACATCCACACACGTACTACGTGTTGTGCCAGTCGGAATCGCAGGCAGAGAACTCTACTGCGATCTGATAGTACTCAGAATGCAGGATTATGATGTTATAATGGGAATGGATTTCTTGAGCAAATACGGTGCTTCTGTCGAGTGCCGTAAATGAAAGGTAGTCTTTCAACCGGAGGCAGATTCTATGTTTGAATTCATCAGAGAGCCAAGGAAAAGAACCGGGAAATTCTTATCGACTCTCAAGGCACAGAAGATATTAGACAAGGGATACACTGGATTTCTAGCACATGTGGTAGATGTAAGTCAAACAAAGGACCAGGAGCTAAAAGATGTTAGGGTAGTATGTGATTATCCGGAGGTATTTCCAGATGAATTACTAGGATTAGCTCCTGATAGAGAAGTGGAGTTCGAGATCGAATTGATTCCTGGTACTAACCCGATCTCCAAGGCACCTTACCGAATGGCGCCGGCTGAATTAAAAGAGCTTCAAGAACAACTACAGGAGTTACTCGATAAGGGTTTTATTCGCCCTAGTCATTCTCCATGGGGAGCTCCGGTACTATTTGTGAAGAAGAAAGACGGATCTATGCGAATGTGCATAGATTATCGAGCACTGAATAATGTGACGATCAAGAACAGGTATCCCCTTCCGAGGATAGATGACCTGTTTGATCAATTGAAGAGAGCCACCGTTTTCTCAAAAATCGATCTGAGGTCTGGTTATCATCAAGTTAGAGTAAAACAGGATGATATTCTGAAGACGGCCTTCCGAACAAGGTACGGGCATTTTGAATTCATTGTTATGCTCTTCGGTGTGACGAATGCTCCTGCTATGTTTATGGACCTTATGAATCATGCATTCTCGTATTTTCTCGACAAATTTGTAATCGTCTTAATCGACGATATTCTTATTTATTCGAGAAACCAAGAGGAGCACGCCGAGCACCTGAAGATAGTATTACAGACTCTTCGGGAAAAATAACTGTACGCAAAGTTCTCCAAATGTGAGTTCTGGCTCAACCAAGTAGGCTTTTTGGGCCATATTATTTCCAAAGAAGGGGTTATGGTAGATCCAACAAAGATTGAAGCTGTAAATAATTGGAGCCGGCCAAAGAACGCCAGTGAAATCAGAAGCTTCCTTGGGCTAGCAGGTTATTACCGGAAATTTTTGGAGGACTTCTCGAGAATTGCAGCCCCTCTAACAGCTCTCACCTGGAAGGATAAGAAGTATGAATGGATGGAAAACTGCGAAAGGAGTTTCTTGGAACTAAAAAGGAGACTTACAAGTGCTCCAATCCTTACCCTTCTGGAGTGTAACCAGAGCTTCGACATGTATAGCGATGCCTCCAGACTGGGACTTGGAGCTGTACTTATGCAGAGTGGTAAGGTCATTGCCTATGCTTCTAGACAACTCAAAGAACATGAACAGAATTACCCCACTCACGATCTGGAACTGGCCGCTGTGGTCTTCGCTCTTAAGATATGGAGGCATTATCTGTATGGAGCGCAGTGTAGGATTTATACAGACCACCAGAGTCTGCGATATTTCTTCACTCAGAAAGACCTGAATATGAGACAATGCCGATGGCTTGAGTTGGTGAAGGACTACAACTGCGAGATCTTCTACCATCTAGGGAAGGCAAACAAAGTGGCCGATGCACTCAGCCGGAAGTCAAGTGCCACCTTGATGTCCATATCTATGTTACCCTGACCACTCGAAAGAGAAATTATGAATTTTGGAGTTGAGGTCATCTTCGGACAGCTGTCCACCATGACAATATCACCGACACTGTTCGAGGACATATTGGAAAAACAAAATGGTGATCCGAGTCTTCAGAGAATCAAACAGGAGATTCTAGAAGGAAAGGGCGATGGTTTTTGTATCACCGACGGGGGAGTACTCTACCTTGGGGATCGTCTATGTATCCCTAATGATCCGGAGCTGCGGAGAGAAATATTGGCAGAAGCTCACGGAACCCCTTATTCGATGCATCCAGGATCCACCAAAATGTATCAAGATCTAAAGGAGAAATTCTAGTGGTCCGGTATGAAGAGAGATGTGGCTCAGCATGTTAGTACTTGCCTGACCTGCCAACGAGTGAAGGCAGAGCACCAGCGACCCGGAGGAGTTCTGCAGCCACTTCCGATTCCAGAATGGAAATGGGAAGATATCTCTATGGACTTTATTTCAGGACTTCCCAAGACTACAAATGGATATGATGCGATATGGGTAATTGTGGACAGGTTGACGAAGTCTACTCATTTCCTAGCAATCAAGATGACTTATTCAATTCAGCAACTAGCTCAATTATATGCTAAGGAGATAATCAGACTCCATGCAGTTCCCAAGGCCATCATCTCAGATAGGGATGGTCGCTTTACCTCACACTTTTGGGAGTGCGTCCAGAAGTCTCTAGGCACTAAATTATGATTTAGTACAGCTTTTCACCCTCAGACTGACGGGCAAATTGAACGAATGAATCAAGTACTGGAAGACATGTTGCGGGCTTGTGCCCTGGATTTCAAAGGGAGTTGGTGCCAATATCTATGTTTAGCGGAATTCACCTACAATAATAGCTACCAAGCTACTATCGGAATGACACCTTATGAAGCCTTGTATGGGAGGAGATGTAGGTCTCCGATCTGTTGGTATGAAGGCGGCGAAAAGAAGACGATGGGGCTCACGACGGATCTCGTCGACGACACCACCCGAGCTATACAGAACATTCGATGATAGATAGAAGCTGCTCAGAGTCAGCAGAAGAGTTATGCAGATGTCCGACGTAGACCACTGGAATTTAATATTGGAGATTTGGTGTTCCTCAAAGTGGCTCCTATGAAAGGGGTGACAAGATTTGGGAAGAAAGGAAAACTAAGTCCGCGTTATGTGGGACCGTACCCGATACTGGAAAGAGTCGGCAAGGTGGCATATGAGTTGAAGCTGCCTCAAGAAATGTCGGCTATCCATAACGTGTTCCATGTATCGATGCTCAAGAAGTGTATTCTAAACACGGATCAGGTGATCGAGCCATAGACAGTACAAGTTCAAGAGGACCTAAGTTTTGAAAGTCAACCTATCCAGATCTTGGATCGAGAAATCAAGAAGCTAAGGAACAAGGAGGTACCCTTAGTCAAGGTCCTATGGCAAAGTCAAAGGTTCGAGGAAGCTACCTGGGGATGCGAGGACGAGATGAGACGCAAGTACCCGGAGCTATTCTAAGTTCGAGGACTAACTTTCACGAGGTATGGGGGATTGTAACGACCCAAAAACTTTCCTCAATATTTTTTTTTAAAATATTGATCATGCCTAGATAGATTCTCGAGGAACATAGGGATACTAGTATAAACCTTAACATGATGATCCATGAATTTCAATATAGAATAAGGAGCTAAGTGCTAATGGGCCTTACATGGACTTTTCTAGTACCATGGTTATTAGTGGATTTTAGGTAGAATTTAATATAAATAGAAATGGCTTTAAATTAGGAATATTAGCACGGCTTTGGATAGGCCTTAGGGGGCATTGCCGAAAAAAAATAATAAAAAAAATAAATAAAGTGCATGCACCAAGGATTGAACCTTGGACCTAGTGTAATACCATGCATGTACTAACCAATTCACATAGCAAGGGAGTGCTAGTAGAGAATGAAGTGTATTTTGGTTAAGGCATAGGGAAGTGAAGAATCATCAAGAGAAGAGGCACCATGACCCTTCACTTGCCCCCCTTCATGTAGTATAAAAGAGTGGATGAGAGGGGAAGAGACATAGAAGTTACTCTTTTTCTTCTCTTCTCCCACCAAAGCCCTTCCTCTCCTTCCTCTTTCTTCTTCTAGCCAAAACCCACAAGGGTTTCTTTTCCTTGGAAAAGCTTCACCAAGGACTCTATCTTGAAGATCCAAGGCTTTCTACAAGGCTACAAGGGTTAAGGAGAAGTTTAGGGTCAAGAAGGTTTCTCTTTTATTTCTATTCAAGGATTATATCCAAGATAAGGAAAGGTAAGACCCCCTCACCTGTGGTATAATTGTTTCTTTGATGTCTATCAAGATTTAAACTTTTGTTTAAGATTTAGGGAATGTTTGTTTAAGATTTAAACTTTTGTTTAAGATTTAGGGAATGTTTGTGGCACCCTAAAGTCCTCTAGGGTTTTGGTCCATATCAACATGTCATGGATAGGATGATATCTAACCCTTCAAGCATGTTTATTATGTTTTCCTATGGTTTAATGGATCGTAATTGTGAATGATAAGAATTTTTCCATGTGCTTGTGACCCTCTAAGGTTTCGGCCAAGGTCCCAATGTAGGGCAAGGACTTAGGGTTAGCTCCAATTATGGGGCTTAATGGCTCCCTATGGATTTGTATGTAATGTATGAGTTTTCTTTTACTCATGGAACCTTTCATATTGATTTAAATGATGGAGCCTCATCCTATGGAACTTTCGTCCAACTCCACGTTTTAGGATTTGGGTTGGGTTAAGGTCTCATGAATATTTGTTTATAGGTTACTATGATGTATGTACATGTTTAAGCATGTTGTAAGAATTTTCATGTCACATAAAAACCCTAGCTTCATGTGTTATGTATCATGACTTGTATGTTTAGGTTATGTGCTATGTTTAATCATGAATGTTTTAAACCTTATCCCATGAACGTAAGTAGTATGTATCATGTCCATATGAATCCTACCCATGCATGCTTTATGATAGATACCATGATTAGGTATGCTATGTAATATGTATCATGTATGAAAAAATCTATGTATGTTTACCCTATGTACCATGATCATGCATGCCTTATGAATTAAGATGCTGATTATGAATGTATGCCATGTTTTATTAATGAAGATGATGAATGAAAATGATGTTCATGGCTCTAAGTCATAATGATGTAGGCATGACATATCTTATGAATGAAGATGATCAATGATGATGATGTTCATGCCTTTAAGGCATAATGATGTTAAGTATAAATGATGAAATGTTAAGTATGTTTATGTCATGCTAAGGGATGGGCACCTTAAGAACGCCTCGGTTCTGGACTACCGTAGCTGTCCACGGTTCTGGAACTACCGTAGCTGTTCCTATTCTTATGTCATGTTTCATGAAACAAGATTATGTTATGCTATGTATGTTCTATGAATGATGAAGCATGTGAAGTATTTTATTTTTAAGAATGGGCTTATACCAGACCGAAATAAGGGTCCAAGGGATGGGCACCTTAAGAACGCCTCGGTTCTGGACTACCGAAGCTGTCCACGGTTCTGGGACTACCGTAGCTGTCCAACAGGGATGGACACCTTAAGAATACCCCGGTTTTTGGAACTACCGTAGTTGTTCCTACCCTAGTAGGTCGAGGCTAGCTACCTCATATTTACTTAGGGATGCGCGCTTATGATCTATATATGTGGTACAAGCCGGGGACCCCATGATGTTATGATTATGTTTAAGTATTTATAATTATGGTTTTCAAATTAAGCATCCTTATGATATATGCATTTGACTCATGCATCCATTCATTTTATGCATTACGCCATGATAAGTATGTTTATGTTTATGTTCATGTTAAGAATGATGCCATGATAAGTATGTTTATGTTTATGTTCATGTTAAGAATGATGTCATAATAAGTATGTTTATGTTTATGTTCATGTTAAGAATGATGTCATGATAAGTATGTTTATGTTTATGTTCATGTCAAGAATTATGTCATGATAAGTATGGTTTAAGCATTATGTTTATGTTTATGTGACGTATGGATTTTCGTGAGTAGGAAAGGGTCTTACTAAGCCTATGTGCTTATAGTCTTATTTTTCTTATACCGCAGATCAAGCAAGAGGTTACTAAGGGAAGCAGCAGGAGGGGCAAGAGCATGTGTGTGGCAGTGACATGGCAAAGGATTCTTCTATTTACACTTATCGCATGTCTTGTGCTTGAAATGCCTCCTTTGGTTTTATGTTATACTTATGATAGTTATGCTTAAGAAATAACTTACTACCTATGATACTTATGGATAAGTTACTTGCTACTTATGGTACTTATGAATAAGTTATGGAATGTTTATATCATGACGCTATGTATGCCAGTAATATGCTAAGTTACAATGTCACCATGTTCATGAATGATAATTTAGGCATATATGTATGATTCATGTAGTAAGTTTGAAGAAAAAAAATTGTTCCGCTGCATTAAGATGTTCATATGCCTATGTAAGTTAGCGTAAGGCCGCCTCTCACCACACCATAAGGTGTGGGAAAAAGGCGGGCGTTACACCTTCATCTCTATAATTCACACCCAAGCCTTGCCTTGGGTCCTTTATATAGTGGCCTCTCAACCATCAAGCCTCTCAAATATGGAATAACTTATTCCATCATGCCAAGTTTGATTTTATATCATGGTTAAAATCATATTTTAATTCATGATAAAAATCTTCTCTTCTATGGAATAAATTTCCTTATGATGGTAAATCAATCCATGATTGATTTTATAAAATAAACCAATCCATGGTTCATTTTAATTTCCATGGAGAATAAACCAAACCTTGGTTTATTATATATAAAAAATTTATATCATCCATAATTTTATAAAACAAACCACACTTGGTTTATTTTATAAATTGAACCAAAAACTTGGTTCTCTCCCTTTGTTGAGGCCGGCCAAGCAAAGATGATGGAGGCCCTCATTGGCCAGCCCATCCAAGCCAAGCCCCAATGAATTAAACTTATTTAATTCATCTATTAAGTCTTCAAAAGACTTAGCCATTTTACGCTTCCGATGCGTCTCTAAAAAATTCAGATTCGACTTATCGTTTGGCTCAACCAAACTTAATCTCTCTTGATTGGAAAATCTAATTTTCAACTCGTTTTATATCCTTCGGATTACTCGTAGTGCGTGTGACTAAATAGGCTTTCGATTTATGTTGGCCGTCTATAATTAATCAATTATAGAACGATCATGAGTGGCACCTAGTAGTACATCATGATCCCCAATTAATCGAAAGATCAACGGTTGACCTCAGAAACAATTCTGAAACCCTTCAGCAGCTATAATGAATCGTGCCCCATTCCCTTCACCATCTTATACCCACTTGGTTCAGGACATGGTCTATGTGTGTCAATCCCCACTAGGCTGACTACGTCACACCTAGCCCAAGTAACGTTTTCTCGTCCTACATATTCTAATTACTCTCATGTATTTAAGAGATTCATACTCTGAACATGTCATGCTCTGGCCAGAGGCTTCGAATAACAATCCGACGATAGGCCTCGGGTATACATCTCCTCGCAAGGAGTGGTGAATCCTTTGTAGGCTGTTCAAACATCTTCGGACACTTCAGCTTATACCCAATCATCCTGGGTCCACACCTCCTTGGAGATGCTTGCTTAAGATGTCACAGTATAAGTCTCCATGACCAAGATGACTTGAACACCGCAAGTCAAAGGAACATCGCACTTAAGCTGCAGTAAGAACTTCACTGACATATCTATATGTAGACTACCATATGATGTTTTACAGCCAGTCACTCCAATGAACTAGTTCCCTTAAATAGCATTCATGTTTATCTCCGGACATCTCAATGTCACCAGCGAGTGAGAATCAGCTGATTAGAGAATAACCAATGCTAGTCTCAACAGAATTGAGAGTGTTCGTACTTATCAATTCATCGACTAGGGACAATTTCAATACTTCACAATTGCACATGTAGAGATAAGCACTAGTTGTGAATTCATCACAAATTCTCTCATGCTGTGAATTGTATTGCGGACATTCAGTAAATGAGTTTAAGATCTCAATCAAATACACAAACATGTATACTTAAATAGTGAATATTCATTTATTAAAATAAATGATTACAATCATAAGGCGATTGCCTTAGGACACTTCTCTCATATCACTAACATGCCCTCGGGGCAGTCGACTGGTAAGAGCCTAGAAACATTCTGTGAGTTTTGGGAGTCGACTGCCACAGGGGCAGTCGACTGGGATGTAGGCTGAAATAGGAAAATGGCTATTGGATGATAGAATATGATATCTAAATGAAAATCCTTGAGTATACTGGTTGAGTTAAGGTTTGACTCATGGTTTAATGGTGATTATATGAAATAAGGCTATATGGAAAATTCAAGGAAGATTGATAAGTTTCTCATGTGTATCTAGGATTTAGAGATAAAAAGGGGAAAAACTTTCATCATATTAAGGATATGGATAAAGAAATGAATTGAGGATAATTTCATGTGTCAAATTATGATGGTTAGCTTTGGCAAACACATGGAATTAGAGATACAGTTGCAAATTGATACGAAATGTAAATCTTTTGAGGAAATTAGGAATTATACCAAAAGTCAAGCACACTTGACATTTTCATGAAATCATATTTCTCTAGGATAGGGTATATCCTAGCAAGTGTGCTTGCAAACCCTTAGGATTGTTTAAGGTACTGTAGAGTTCTTGTGGCACTAGGGATAAGGTTGCTTGGGAGCAAGCCTTTAAATGGTGTTCAAAGGGAAAAGAACTCGGGTGTTAGGTTGGGAAGAACCTAACTTGGTGTTAGGAGGTTAAGTTGGGTAGAACTTAACCTAAGAAAAATGAAAATTGGGAGAAGACATAGGTTAAGGGGGAGGTTACCTCCTTGTTTGCCTTAATTTTCATTGAAAATTTTGGGTTTTGTGTCCAACTTGGGAATGGTGATAGATACATGGTGAAATATATTTTTCCCAAGTAGATATGGGTACCATAAAGTTCTCCACAAAATTGGAAATTTTTGGAGATTTGTGAAATTTCTGGCACGTTTCTGAAATTCGGCCAGAAAACGGTATTCGGAGTATCAGTCGACTGCCCTGGGGGCAGTCGACTGGTCAGGGCTGGTGTGGGTATCCAGCAGCTGACTCGGGTCCGAATGATGGAAAACAAGTGTCTGAGGGATTAGTACACGTTGTTTAGGATCATTGGGGAAGTAAAGAACCAATAATTGGGATGTTATTGGGGTCTTTTTGATGTATGACAAAGGGGGAGAGATGTTGGGTTTAAGTGGGAAACCAAACATACCTTTGTTAGAAACCCTAGTTTTAGGGGAGCATGATTGCTCCATTCTTGGCGTAAGGGGAACCAAGGAGAGGTTCTTAAAAAGCCTTTGTAAGTCCAGTGTAGGGGGAGCTTTGGAGAAGCTTTAAAAAGCCCGTTGTTGAAAATTCCTAACTTGGAGGGTTAGGTGTGAAAAGTCCTAGCATGGAGGGCTAGGTGTGAAAATTCTTAACTTGGAGGGTTAGGTGTAGGATGCCTTGGGATAGGATCCAGTTTTGCATTGCATATGCATTGCTTTTGCTATTGACTACTGTTTTGCTTTTCCTAACTTAAACGAATTGTCAAACATCAAAAAGGGGGAGATTGTTGAGGCAATCTATGGTCCGGAGTGACCAGGTGTTTTGATGTTTGGGAAAAGGGTTTAAGTTAGGTTTACCCTTGTTATCTCATATGTGTATGTTGAGTGTGCAGGATGTATAGGACATGACTGGACGGCCTCAGTACGGTGAAGGGTGGCATGGAGACAAGCTGGAGGCTTGTGTGCACCCGAGGGACCTTGGAGAGCAGGGACAATGAGCTGATGGGCGCGGAGTTCGAGGCGTACGTGAAGGATAGCATGGAGGCAAACTGGAGGTTTGCGTGCGCATCCGAGGGACGAGGGCCAAAGATGAAGAGGGCGCGAAGGCAATGATTGAGGTTGCGGAGGAGGAGTTAGTCGAGTAGTGAGGATACGAGTGCTGAGTGATTGTACTCGGAAGGGTTCAGCTGGGGACCAGTCGACTGCTCTGGGGGCAGTCGATTGCTAGGTGGCTGGTGAGTTGGCCGAGAATTCGAACGTTGGGGTGCAACGGTCAAATTTCAGTGGCACCAGTCGACTGCCCTTGTGGTAGTCGACTGGTAGCGAGGGTTTCAGCCTGAGTCCTATTTAAAGAGACTTCGTGGTGGCTTAGACTCTTGACGAGTTTGGTCTTGGTTAAGGGCCAAATAGTAGTCTTTGTGCTCAGAGGTTCTCAAGTGTTGTGGTGAGGTTTCTCCACCCACAAGGAGTGACGAGAGCTAGCCGGAAGTTATCCAGGGAGTGATCCACCGACGGATTCTTGGATTAGTCACCCGGCCGAGGTGGATACCAAATAAATCCTCTTTGTTAGCGTTGTTTGTTTTGTTTATTATTATTTTCGCTGTGCAACTAACAACGCAGGTACAAGAAAGATCCGAAAAGTGCTATTCACCCCCTACCCCTCTAGCACGCCTAAACGATCCTTCACATATCACGTGCTTTGGTTGCAACGAAAAGGGGCACTACAAGGACAAGTGCCCGAAAGGTAAAAAGGAGGTACACTCTAAACTTATTTCAATTAAATTAAAATCTAACATGAATTGTAGGAATAGAGAATCCCAAGAAAAGAAGAGGAGGATTCGATGCTTCACGTGTGGAGAGCTAGGGCACTACCACACCAAGTGCCCTAGAAAAAGTGAGCTAAAGAAAATGGAGCACTTGAGGAGATGGGAGAAGAAGGAAAGAAAGAAGCAAAGATCACATCAAGGAGGGGCTTCAAGGGTAAGGGAGGTAATTCCTAACCCTAGATTAAAATGTAATCCAATTTCAAGTTCCTCGATGCATATCAAAAATCATGTTAATTATCCCCCCATGCATGCTAGAATACATGAAGATTGCTTACTTGTGCATAATCATGGTTTCAAATATAATGATAGGAGTAGAAATAACAAGGTAGGTCAAAACACTAACAAAAGCATGCATCTTGAGAGACCTAGGACCCTTGTACCTAAAAATCAAGGTACTAATCCCAACATGGGGAAGGTTGTGTCTAAGAAAATGGGTAGCTCTAGGAATGTCCAAATTGGACATATGGACTCTAAAGTTAAAGGTCTAGAGAGGGAAAATCAAGCCTTGAGGGCAAGACTTGATAAATTAGAAAAGACCCTAGAGAGATTCACGGTTGGATCATAGGGTCTAGACATGGTGTTGGGTAGCTTAAAACCCAATTATGATAGATCGGGTTTGGGTTACCGGTCTAAGACCTCCAAGGCAAATGGAAAGAAATATGCTGGGGAAGCATATAATTATGGCAAGGAGGGTAAGTTCAAGGATGACAAGTGTGTGCCATCAAAAGGTAGAAAGGGTGACTTAACCAAGGACAAAGTGTCCAAGGTTAAGAAGGTTCATTTTGTAGGTCAAGAAACACCGGGGGCACACCGGTGTAATCTAGTGTGGAGCGAGTCACCTAGGGAGGTGGCTAAGGCCAAGAGCTCAAGGGGGAGCTCTAGGAGCCTTTGGGGTCCATGGTAAATGGATCTCAATAGATGGATTCCCTAGGACGGCCTAGGTAGACTAGGAAATGTGCCAAAGGGATTGGAAGACTTGGGTAAGTCTTAATCCTAGGTTTTGGCACATTAGATGGAGTTTTAGGGAGAAAATAGTGAAAATACAATTATATTAGGTAAAATTAGGTTTTAATGGGTGAATACCACATAATTCAATGTTAGAAATGAATTGTGATCACGCATTGGAAGATACATTGAGGAGAAATCACAATTGAGACTTTTGGGATGAGTTTTAATGATACACTTTAGGATAAGTTGAGTTTCGTGCCAATCTTGGAATCCGGAGTATATTTGTTTGGAAACGTATTTTTCCCAAGTAGACATTGGCCTCAAAAATCTCCCTACGAAATTTCATAATTTTTGGAGATTTGTAGAATTATTTAGGCATTACTGAAATTGGGCTGAAAACCTGAAAATCAGGTATCAGTCGATTGCCCTCGGGCCAGTCGACTGATCCGAGTGAATTTCAGCCCCGAGACCATTCTGTAAGGTTTGTCAGTCGACTGCCCCATGGGCAGTCGACTGGTCAGTGGGTTTAAGGATAAAAGCCATTTTGGATGTTGAGAATTCAAATGTGGATTATAGGACATGACTTTGGGTTAAAAGTCTTGATTATAATTTAATATTCCTTAACTAAAGTGTTACCCCATGACTTACTAAGGTATTTTGGAAATCAAGGAAGTTTGATAAGTGATGTTAAGAGATAAGAAGAAGGAAAATTTCATCATATTAAGAATATCTATGGAATTCAAGGAAAGTGATTAGGATTCAATGGGTGATTTTGAATGATGAACTCTTGATAAATGAAAGGAAATGGAAAAGAAAAGAATTGAAGATAATTCCTTGTGTAGATTAATCATGGTTAGCTTTGACAAACACATGGAATTAGAGATACATTCGAAAATTGCTATTCACCCCTCCTCTAGCGGACACGATCGATCCTACAGTTGGCATCTCGCTTATCAGCAGTGGCATCTCGCCTATCAGGCTCCTCCTCCTCCTCCTCCCTCTGGCGATGATGATCACATGTACTTCTGACCAGTGGATGCAGCTGTTGAGAGTGATTCCAGTGTTGAGAGTGTTTTGTCTTGATGTTTTCTTATACCTCTCAAACGCTTTATATTCTGATGTCTGTATTTGGATGTTTTCTGGGCTTTATGTTTTGGGCCCTAAACATTATTTTAGGCCATATGTCATGGCTATGCCTATGTTTGATGAATGAACCATCTATGGATTACTTCATTGTGTAAATTTATGGCATGTGACTTATTTCATTAGTTTCTATTTGGCTTTTGTATTTTTATCATGCTCAATGATACTTTAAATATTGCTTGAATATCTCTAAGTGTTAATGGATGACTCTTTTATGATCATTGTATATGTATTCATGATATGTTTGAAATTTTATAATGATTGCTATCTAATATGGTTTGGTTGAAAATCAAGAGGATACCATGTTTAGAAGAGATGATCATTAAAACATGAGGGTGTTTTTGTCAAAATGAATACATTTTTTTGAAAAAGGGGGAGTTAGGACTCATTTTAAATGTCAATGGGAATTGATAGAGAGTGCAAACTATAGAATACCATGATTAGAACTCTAGATTGATACAAAGTTGGTTTTATTTGGAAAGTTTTGGATTTGTACCAAAAGTCCAGCACGGTTGATGTTTTTCATGAACCAAATTTTTCTAGGGTAGGGAATACCATAACAATCGTGCTTGCAAAGTTTCACATTTTTCCATATTTTCTAGAATATTTTACTTGTTTCTGAATTTTGGCTGAAATTCTGAAATCTGTCATATCAGTCGACTGCCCTAGGGGCAGTCGACTGGTAGTGTGGGTAGAATGAGTTTTTCTGATTTCTGAAGGGGTTTTTAGAAATAAGATTAAGTTCTATTTGGCACCAAGGAATGGGTTGCTTGGGGCAATCTTTTGATGGTGTCAAAAGGGGAGAACTTGGGTATTAAGTTAGGTTTGGGATGAAACTTAACTTAGGCTTGGTTGTGACTTTAGAGTTAAGTTGGGATAACTTAATTCTAACTTGGGATTAGCAATAAGGGTTGAAATTTGGAAGAAAGCATAGGTTAAGGGGGAGGTTGCCTCTTGTGTGATATGCTTGAATTTCAATTGTTTTGTGCTATTATTATTGCTATATGTTTACCTAACTTAACATATTGCCACACATCAAAAAGGGGGTGATTGTTGGGGCAATCGGCCCTGAGATGATCTGGAGGATCATGATATTTTGATGTATGGGCAATATGGCTAAGTTAGGGTTTGTGTTATTCTCATATGGGTACATGAGTGTGCAGGTGCACAGGTACACATGGACTTAGTTGATGTCTTCAGGTGAAGGATGGCATGGAGGCAAGCTGAAGGTTTGCGTGCCCATCTGAGGGACCGTTGGATAGCAAAGATGATGAGCCAAGGGACGTGGACTTCGAGGTGTACATGAAGGGTGGCATGGAGGCAAGCTGGAGGCTTGCGTGCGCATCCGAGGGATGAGGGCCAAAGATGAAGAGGGCGTGAAGGCAACAGTCAAGACTGCTGGTGAAGAGTCAACTGAGTTGTAAGGGTCTGTGTATGAGTGTGTGTTCTCAGGGGCTAAGCCGAGAGGGGTTGAGTGCGGAGAGATTTGTACTCGGGAGTAAAACCCTAGGCTTAGGTGTGTACAAGTCGACTGGCCCAGGGGCAATCGACTGGTATTGGCTGAAACAGGCTGGCAGATTCGAACGTTGTGCTGTAACGGTCGGATCTGAGTGGGACCAGTCGACTGCCCCAGGGGCAGTCGACTGGTAGCGGCTGTTTTCAGATTCGAGCCCTATTTAAAGGGGCTCGTTTCCTATTATCTTTCTTGACGAAACTCGCTTGGGTAAAGTGAGTTAGTAGTCTATTCTGATCAGAGGGCTTCCAAGTGTTGTGGCGAGGTTTCTCCACCCACAAGGAGCGACAGATCTAGCCGGAGGTTATCTGGGGGTTGATCCACCGAAGGATTCTTGGATTAGTCACCCGACCGGAGTGGATACCAAGTAAACGATAAGTGTTAGCATTGTTTTGAATTTCTTTTGCATATTATTTCCGCTGCGCTAACAATTCTGTAGAGATCCAAGATCCGAAAAAGTGCATTCACCCCCCCCCCTCTGCACGCCTTAAACGATCCTTTACGCTATACTATGTTAGTATTGTGAGAGAAGTATCCTAAGGCAATCGCCTTATGAATGTAATCATTTATTTTATTAAATGAATATTCACTATTTAGTATACATGTTTGTGTATTTGATTGAGATCTTAAACTCATTTACTGAATGTCCGCAATACAATTCACAGCATGAGAGAATTTGTGATGAATTCACAACTAGTGATTATCTCTACATGTGCAATTGTGAAGTATTGAAATTGTCCCTAGTCGATGAATTGATAAATACGGACACTATCAATTATGTTGAGACTAGCATGGGTTATTATCTAATCAGCTGATTCTCACTGGCTAGAGACATTGGGATGTCCGTAGATAAACATGAATGCTAGTTAAGGGAACTAGTTCATTGGAGTGACTGGCTGTAAAACTTCATATGGTAATCTACATATAGATATGTCAATGAAGTTCTTACTGCAGCTTAAGTGAGATGTTCCTTTGACTTGCGGTGTTCTAGTTATCTTGGTCATGTAGACTTATACTTTGACATCTTAAGCAAGCATCTCTAAGGAGGTGTGGACCTAGGATGGTTAGGTATAAGCCGAAGTGCCCGAAGATGTTTGAACAGCCTACAAAGGATTCACCACTCCTTGCGAGGAGATGTATACCCAAGGCCTATCGTCGGATTGTTACTCGAAGCTTCTGGCCAGAGCATCACATGTTCAGAGTATGAATCTCTCAGAAACATGAGAGTAACTAGAATCCGTAGGACGAGAAAAACATTGCTTGGGCTAGGTGTGACGTAGTCAGCCTAGTGGGGACTGACACACATAGATCGTGTCCTGAACCAAGTGGGTATAAGATGGTGAAGGGAATGGGGCACGATTCATTATAGCTGCTGAAGGGTTTCAAAATAATTTCTGAGGTCAACCGTTGATCTTTCGATTAATTGGGGATCATGATGTACTACTAGGTGCCACTCATGATCGTTCTATAATTGGTTAATTATAGACGGCCAACATAAATCGAAAGCCTATTTAGTCACACGCACTACGAGAAATCCGAGGGATTTAAAACGAGATGAAAATTAGATTTTCTGATCAAGAGAGATAAGTCGAATCTGAATTTCTTAGAGACGCATCGGAAGCATAAAATGGCTAAGTCTTTTGAAGACTTATTGGACGAATTAGATGAGTTTAATTCGTATGGTATAGGCTTGGGTTTGGCCGGCCAAAGAGGATCCCCACCCTCTTTGTTTGGCCGGCTACATTAAAAGGGGAGAACCAAATTGTTTGGTTCAAATTATAAAATAAACCGAGCGTGATTTGTTTTATAAAATTATGGATAAAGAAATTTATATTAATAAATTTATATAAAGAGATTTATTTTTTATGGAAATTAAAATGAACCATGGATTGATTTATTTTATAAAATCAATAATGGATTGATTTACCATGATAAAGAAATTTATATAAAGAAATTTATATAAAAATATTTATATAAAGAAATTTATATAAAGAAATTTCTTTCCATAAGAAAAGGGTGACATGGTTATTTTTATCATAAATTAAATTATGATAAAAACTTGGCATGATGGAATAATTCATAGAAAAATTTATATGATAAATTTCTTATGAAAATTTATTCCATAAAAAGGAGACTAGGCGATTGAGAGGCTACTATATAAAGGAACCAAGGCAAGGCTTAGAGATTAATCTAAGAGATCTAGAAATAAGCCCCCTCTCTCTCTCCCTCTCCCTCCTCTAGTGCTGTCGGCCCTAAAAGGAGGACCCCTTTGTTGCCGTGAGCTTCATCCTCCAAGCAGCTGCCAAAGAAGAAGAAGAAGCGGGCGCAACTCCTTCCTTCCTCCCGGAATCTTGATTCCGTTCTTCGTTTGGTGGTTAGTCTTCCCATCTCTCTCTTGGTATTCTTGTCGTGCCTTTGGAGAATCTAGTAGTTCTTGTCAGCACAAAACTCGTGGCTTTGCGAAGTCATCCCGAAGAAAACTCGGCGTGGACGCGAATAGAGGTGGAGCTTCCAAGGGACGCTTACGGTTGGATCTCGTCCCTTCCTACGAGTTACGTGAGGTATTAAGTAAATTAGTTTACTTTCTGCAAAATTTTAATATATGATCATGTCTACACAATATAAGGTTGCATGCTTAGATGTGTGGTTAAATAATTTGGGAAATTATTTATGCTAAATCTTCCGCTGCACGTAATAAATTTTAAAATTACGAACCTGCATCTATGTCAACATGCACCCGGTCCCAACATACTACACTTAGTTTTGTGAGCTAAGGGTTTTCAATTTATAAATTCAAATTTGAGGCTCATTGTGACACTGGTTATGGGCATCATCAAATTTTTGGCGTCGTTGCCGGGGAAACACTAGTTGAGTTTGTTTGATTTGAGCTTGTGCTTAGTTTCATATTCTTTGATACTATTTCATTTGCTTTATCTTTCTATATACATTTGCTGCCATTTTGTTGGTTTTATAACCAGGACTGCTAGTGGTGATATTGTGGAATTTGATCCTAAGATTGAGAGAACATTCAGAGATAGGAGAAATCAAGGAAGAGTTTCAGAAGTTATTGAAAATATTTCTACTCATTCAAGCAGTCCTATGGCAAAACATCAGAAGACTATGAAGGAACTTGCAACCCCTGATGATGCATTTCAGTATTCTTGTATTTCTTATCCAGAGTTAGCTGGAGATTTTGAGTTGAGATCAGGCCTAATTCATCTACTTCCCAAGTTTCAGGGATAGTCAGGAGAAGATCCTAATAGACATTTACATGAGTTCCATGTAGTGTGTTCCACTATGAAGCCTCAAGGGATTTCTGAAGAGGACATCAAATTAAGGGCATTTCCATTTTCTTTGACTGGAGCAGCTAAAGATTGATTTTATTACTTGCCTACTGGACATGTTACAAGTTGGATTGCCATGAAAAAGACATTTTTAGAGAAGTATTTTCCAGCTTCAAGAACGACTATTATTAGAAAAAGCATTTGTGGTATTCAACAAGTGGTGGAAGAGACCTTATATGACTATTAAGAGAGATTTAATAAGTTGTGCTCAAGTTGTCCACAACATCAAATAAGTGAGCAACTTCTTATTCAATATTTCTATGAAGGTCTATTTCAAATGGATAGAATCATGATTGATGCTGCAGCTGGAGGAGCTCTAGTGAATAAGACCCCAGGACAAGCTAGAGAATTGATTCAAAATATGGCAGAGAACTCTCAACAATTTGGAAGTAGGGCTCTTATTACGAGAGGGGTGAATGAAGCTCAAGTGGTTTCAAATGAACAAAAAGAGATTAAAAATTTCTTTGGTGGAGCTTACTTCTTTAGTGAAGCAAATGACATTGAATAATTTGAGCCAAAATCGGAACGTTCCAAGCAAATCAAGTAATGAGGTTGTGTAGCATATGTTCAAGTCAAGAGCATAATTCGGATTTGTGTCTAAATTTACAACAAGATGAATCATTAGCCACCATGACTAGAGGTCAATATCAATCAAGGAATGACTCATATTCATCTACTTACAATCTGGGATGGAGAGATCACCCTAATTTGAAGTATGGTAATTCATTCTATCACCAAAACACTTCACAACAACCTCTACAACAAGGACAACAGCATTTTCAGAATTTTCAGCAACCCTATTCACAATTTCAGCAAGGAAATCAATATTTTCAGCCTCAATTTCAGCAAAATCAGCAAGGTTTTCAACCAATTTAGAATTTCCAGTAATCTTTTCAACCTTCACAGCTATCCCAGAGTTTATATCAGCATCAACAACCATACCAGCAGAATTTTTAGTTTCAAAATTAGAATTTTCAGCTACAACAATTTCAGCCTTTCAATCAACAATTTTAGTTTCAAAATCAGAATTTTTAGAGTAGTAATTTCCAGCAACATCCACCTAGTTCTCAGACCAATTTCCAGCAATTTCAACAGCCCATTCACTCATTAAATCAGCCCTAACAATCTAATTATCATAGTTCACAGCAAACCAAAGGTTTTCAGCAACCCAATGTTTCATTTCAAGGTCAACAAAAATCCCATACTAGTCAAGGAGGCTTTGGGAACTCTAGTGGGTTTAATGCACAACAACAAAGGCTTGAGGAGATGATGCAACAAATCCTACAACAACAACAAATTTTACAACAACAACAAGGGCAACAAAAGAATGATTCCACCCTTCAAAATATTGAAAGACATATTGGACAACTAGCGAGTGGAATGAATCAATTACAAACCCAAGGATCGGGTCAATTGCCTTCTCAAGCTACTCCTAATCCTAAGGGAAATGTTAGTGCAATAACTTTGAGGAGTGGGAGAGTTGCTTCAAGTCTAAATACTCAAATGGATGAATTTGCTGAAAAATTTTCAACAACTTGTTTTCCAGCTCAGAACAGTCCCGAAATGGATTCTACAACTGTTGAATGTGACCCTAGTTCAAGCCTAAGTCCTTCTATTGATCCTGTGAATTTGGTGAAAGAACAAGGAGAAATCAATAAAAACAGGGACCTATAGCAGCTATACCAATGGAAATTCCTGCTCGAGACTCACTTCCAAAAATTTCAGCTCAAGTGGAGGAACCAAGAGTCCCTTTACCTTTTCCACAGCGTAAGATTCAAGCTAAAAAGCATGTAGAGGAGGAGAAGGCAAAGGAGTATCAAGAGCTTGTGAAACTATTCAGTAAGGTGGAAATAAATGTGCCATTGTTGACCATGATCAAGCAAATACCTAAGTATGCTAAATTTCTTAAGGATTTGTGTGTGCACAAGAGGATGCTAAAGGGGAATGAATTGGTCAGTTTAGGGAAGAAAGTCTCAGCCCTTATTCATTCAATTCCCCAGAAATGTGAAGATCCAGGAGTATTCACTGTGTCCTGTGAGATTGGGAGGAATCTTTTTCATGATGCTATGTTAGATTTGGGAGCTTCTATTAATGTGATGCCTAGATCAGTTTTTCAGATGCTTGACATTGGACCTATACAGCCTACAGGAGTGGTTATTCAGCTAGCAGACAGGAGTCAAACTCACCCAGCTGGAATCATTGAAGATGTATTAGTGAAGGTGAAAGAGTTAATTTTTCCTGCGGATTTCTATATCTTAGACATGGAGGGGGATTATCTAGCACATAGATCTCCACTTATTCTTGGGAGACCATTCTTGAAGACTGCAAGGACGAAGATTGATGTATATGCAGGCACACTTTCTATGGAGATAGGAGACACAGTGGTGCAGTTTAGTATTTTTGATGCTATGAAGCACCCCAGAGAGGATTATTCTATCATGAGCATGGATATTTTAGATGAGTTAGTTGATGCAAATCTACTTGCTGATAGAGTTTCACTTGGTATTCATAGAGGATATTTTAGCTCAGTTGAGGCAGAGGATGCATTAGCTATAGAGGCAGCTGATTTGATGATTGTATCTGATTCACTCTCAGTTGGAGACGATTTTATAGGTGTAGGGGATTGTACTGAGCCCCAGGGATCACCTATATTGATTGACATATCAGGAGATTCAGAGGATAGGTGTGAGAGTGTAGGGGATTGCACTGAGCCACAAGGATCACCCATACCTACTGAGCAGTCACAGATAGAGTTAAAACTATTGCCAGATCATTTAAAGTATGCTTATTTGGGAGAGGAGCAGTGTTTACCTATTATCATTGCCTGAAACTTGGATTCAAAGTAAGAGGACAGATTATTGCAAGTTCTGAGGCAGCATAAGAGAGCTATAGGGTGGACATTAGCTGATATACCTGGTATTAGCCCCGCCATTTGTATGCACAGGATATTTCTAGAGGAGAATGTGAAGCCGATCAGGCAGCCACAGAGAAGGTTGAATCCACTGATTCTAGATGTTGTAAAGAAAGAGGTGACTAGACTTTTACAGGCAGGCATTATATACCCTATTTTTGACAGTAAGTGGGTTAGTCCTATACATGTGGTTCCTAAGAAGTCAGGAGTGACAGTGGTAGAGAATGAGAGTAATGAGTTAGTACCTACCAGGGTGAAGAATTCATGGAGAGTTTGTATCGATTACAGGAAGCTAAACCAAGTAACGAGGAAAGATCACTATCCCTTGCCTTTTATTGATCAGATGTTAGAGAGGTTGGTAGGGAAGTCTCATTATTCCTAGATGGATATTTAGGATATTTTCAGATTAGTATAGACTCGGAGGATCAGGAGAAGACCACTTTCACTTGTCCTTTCGGTACATTTGCTTATCGACGTATGCCATTTGGGCTTTGCAACTCCCCAGGGACTTTCCAGCGGTGTATGGTGAGTATTTTTGGTGAGTTACTAGAACACTGCATGGAAATATTCATTGATGATTTTTATGTATTTGGCATATCATTTGATACTTGTTTGGATAATTTGTCTAGAGTACTACATAGATGCATTGAAACTAATCTTGTCCTGAATTTTGAAAAATGTCATTTCATGGTAGAGCATGGGATTGTTTTATGACTTATAGTCTCTAGGAAAGGCATTAAAGTAGATCCTGCTAAAGTTAGTGTTATATCTTCTCTATCATACCCCGTATGCGTACGGGATGTTCGAGCTTTCCTTGGTCATGCAGGATTTTACAGGAGATTTATTAGAGTCTTCAGTGAGATTGCTCGCCCTTTGACTATACTTTTGCAGAAGGATGTGGATTTTTGCTTTGATGAAAAATGCAAGGGAGCTTTTCAAAGATTGAGGGAGGCTCTTATTTCAGCTCCTATTATTAGGCCTCCTGATTGGACTTTACCTTTTGAGTTGATGTGTGACGCTTCAAATTTTGTTATAGGGGCTGTACTTGCGCAGAGGGTAGATGGAGCGCCACATGTCATTTGCTATGCGTCCAAGACTTTAGATACTGCTTAGGCTAACTTTACCACCACAGAAAAAGAGCTCCTTTCTATTATTTTTGCTTTGGATAGATTTAGATCATATTTGCTATGTTCTCATGTGATTGTATTTTCTGATCATACAGCCTTGAAGTATCTTTTGAAGAAGCCGGATGCAAAGCCCAGATTGATTAGATGGATGCTTCTACTTCAAGAGTTTGATTTAGAGATTCGAGATAGGAGTGGCAAGGAGAACTTGGTGGCAGATCATTTGAGCAGGATAGAGGGAGATGGACACCTTACAGCCATTGATGATGATTTTAGAGATGAGCACTTTTTAGGGGTGCATGGTGAGTTGCCATGGTATGCAGATCTTGTTAACTATTTAGTAGCTAATGTTTTTCCTGCACAATTTACTAAGGCTCAGAAAGATAAATTTAAGAGTGATGCTAAATTTTATGTGTGGGATGATCCTTACTTGTGGAAATTTTGTAGTGATCAAATAATTAGAAGATGCATACTTGATCATGAGTTTCATTCAGTTCTTACACTTTGTCATTCGTCAGCCTGTGGAGGACATTTTGGTCCACAGAGGACCGCTAGGAAAATACTAGCATGTGGATTATACTGACCTACTTTATTCCATGACAATTATCTATTTTATAAAAACTGTGATCGATGTCAGAGGACAGGAAACATAGGAGCTAGGAATGAAATGCCCCAACAAACTATACTTTTCTGTGAAATTTTTGATGTATGGGGGATAGACTTTATGAGACCTTTTCCTGCATCTTTTGGATTTTTGTATATATTACTTGCTGTTGATTATGTATCTATGTGGGTGGAGGCCATTCCCTCCAGGACTGACGATTCTTCTGTTGTTATGAGTTTTGTTAGGTCACACATTTTTTGTAGGTTTGGAATTCCAAGAGCTATTATAAGTGATCAATGTTCACATTTTTGCAACAAGCACATGAAGGTTTTACTCAACAAATATGGGGTTTTGCATAAAGTGTCTACTTCCTACCACCCCCAAACTAATGGGCAAGCCGAGGTATCAAATAGAGAGATTAAGGCAATCTTGGAGAAGACCGTGGGCCCTAGTAGAAAAGATTGGAGCAAAAGACTTGATGATGCATTGTGGGCTTATCGGATGACATATAAGACACCTATATGAATGTCTCACTACCAGCTTGTTTATGGGAAAGCTTGTCACTTGCCCGTGGAGATAGAGCATAGAGCTTATTAGGTGGTGAAAGCTTGTAATTTTGATGCAAATAAAGTGGGAGAAGAAAGAAAGCTACAACTTCAAGAACTTGAGGAGATAAGATTGGAAGCATATGAAAACTTAAGGATTTACAAAGAGAAGACTAAGAACTTTCATGATAAGCATATAGTGAAAAAGGAGTTTCAAATTGGTGATAAAGTTCTTTTAAACAAATCAAGACTCAAATTAATTAAAGGTAAGTTGAGGTCTAGATGGGAAGGTCCATTTCTTGTTACTAATGTTTTTCCTTTTGGTGTTATTGAGATTATGGATGAGGCTAATGATCTTATTTGGAGAGTTAATGGCCACCGGTTCAAGAAATATTTTGAAGAAGTGAATGAGTTAGATGTGGATGGATTGGATGTTAAAGATGCTATCTACCCAACTTAAAGGGGTGTTTGATCGTTCTTACACTTTTATTTCATTGTATATACCATCTTTATGTTTTCTAGCAGTAAATTTTTCTTTTACAGTGAGTTCTTGTTAATAAATGCTTAGGTAGTGTAGAGTGAGTAAAGATTCAATGTAGATACTATTGTATCCTTTTTGGTATCTTGTTTCATGTATGAGTTGGAATAAATGTATTCCTCTAGATTTTCTTTATATAATTTTAGAATCCTTTGAATGTGAATTAAATTTGGTTGTTAAAACTTAGGATTTGAGCCCATGGATGAAAATTCTTGGATACTTGAGTTACTACTTAGTTATGGACTCTAGATTAATGATTTGAGATAAATTCTTTTACCTAGTGAGGATTTGGTCTTATTTTTGAAATACACACCTGTGATTATACTCTAGACATTGCTTAGGTTCTTTCAAAACTATATTTCTATGATTAGACCACATTTATAGAGGTGAATCACCTTGTTTTCTTTTCCATATCATTTTTGCAACATTCCTTGTTGATCCACTCTTTATTCTATTTTCCCTTTCCCTATTTTTCTGTTCATAACCATATTTTCCATGGACTTGGGTGCTTTGAATGTTTCTTGATGTTACTTTGCCCGAGACGGTCAAAAAGCTAAGTGTGGGGGAGGGATTGGCTAGTGTTTTGAAGTGTTTTGGAATGAAAAGGGGCTTGTTTTAGTTGTTGATGAAACTTTCTGCTTAGTACAAAATTTTCAGAATTCTAGAATTCAGATCTAGTTAACAAGATTGAGCTTGAATTGGAAACTGATGGTAGTTGAAGTTGGTGGACTGATCTCAGAATGGTGTAATTCAATATTTGAGAATGCCTGTGGAAAGGTTGACAAAAACCATATAGATTAGTTACCATTATAGATACATTACTGTCATTCTGATGGAAAGAAATGGGAGCTCACAAGTGTTAGTTACCAGTGACATCCTTTCAAGTCTACCAAGTTCTTTCACTTGGAAATTGTATTGATGGCTTTTCATCTGTCAAATGATGCTGTAAAATGAGGTCCCAACTAGGGATTAACAGTCGTGGAGCATTTCAACGCACAAGCTAGGAGAAAAAAAAAGAAAGGAAGAAGAAAAAAAAAAGAGCATGAAGTGGACTGTCAGGAGTTGGATTAGTTTTCTGAATTGGAAGAGGAGAACAAGGTGCTAGCTGAATTTAAGAGTTAGTTATTGATTGAAAAGAAAAAAATCAGGAAGGAAGCAGAACAAAGTCTTAAATTGAGAAGGAGCCCTGATCGGTCTTCTAATCGATCAGGGAAGTGTCTGATCGGTCACCGTGACTGATCAGAAGACTCCAGACTGATCAGAAGACTGCCAATCCATTCAGAAGGAGCCCTGATCGGTCTCATTGACTGATCAGGAAGAAGAAACATGGAGCAGAATATGAAACTGAGTTGGTTGCAGAAAACAATGAGGAAAGCATATAAGAATTGTCATCTGTTTATTGCAAAAACTTGGGCATTTGTTCAGTGGACAAGCAATGAGGTGTGCCAACTTGTAATGTGAGTTTCCGAACAATAGATTGCAAAACTTGAGCTGTTATTGAGTGTACTTCTAGATAGGACTCCAAATATTTCAGCCTCTCAAGACATAAGAAACAGTTAGCAAGAAATGGGAAGATGCAAATTGTAATCTGTAATTTTGATAAAAGCATCAACTCAGAGTGTGTATGGTAGAATCGAACTACAAAGAAGGTGTGTAAATTGGAAATTGTGAGTGCTAACTGTTGTGTGCCAAGTTGGAAATCAAAAGCTATTGCTGCCGAGAATTCAGTGAATCAGTTTTGAGTTTGGATGCTAGAAAAGAATGAAAGGAAGTGTGGGAAATGTTATCAAGTAATATTCCATTGAACCAAGCTGTGATTAACCTACTGTTTTCTTCCTCTCACAGTAGACAAATTGCTCACGCAAGCTTGCACATGTAATTTTCTGTGATGATCTCTCAAGCAGTGGATAAATTGCTCTCACATGCAATTTTCTGTCGAGAACACCGGTAGAGGAGGTTGCTGTCGCTGGCTGCTTCTGCGGAGAGCAGAGGACGGCTATTTCTGCGGAAGAGGCCATGTTGCTCACGCAACTTGGCCGTCGGCTGCTTCTATGGAGAGCAGAGGCCGACTGCTTCAATGGAGAGGCCAAGTTGCTCTCGCAACTTGGCTGTCGGCTGCACGCTGTGGAGAGGCCTTGGGTGCTAGCTGTAGAGAGGCCAAATTGTTCGCGTAACTTTGGCGCTGGCGATGGAGGAGAGGATTAGCAGGGTTTGTGTTTAGATTATCTTGTTCCTCGAAGAGGGTAGCTCTTCCTTGTCTATGTGAGGTTCGGCCGAGTGTTGATTATCTCCTTCTCTTGCGCCGGCCACAAGCCCTAGGAGAGAGAAAAGGAGGGAGGAGAGGATAGAGGCCTTGGGTTGATTAATTGGATGATTAAACCTTGGTTTCATGATCACATGGGGTTTATATAGGGCTAAGGTAGGGACGATGATGAGGAGTTGGGTTTCGACCCACTAATGGATCTAAAACCAATCCATTAATGAAGATCAATTTCACTAAAGGATCTCCATTGAACTTTCTCACCAACTACTATATTTTCATATGAGCTCCACCTATTATGAGTCATCCATCCCCCTGTGTTTAAGATATCGAATGTCCGTCGATTAATTAAAATTATTGACAAATTTAATTAATCAACTTCTGGCTCCTTGACTTGTACTACTCAATCTTATCATCATGTCGGATCAAATCCACCTACAGGGTTTAACATGATGATCCTTATGAGCTCATCAAGGGGGCATCATCATCCCGACTCACCAGGACATGGATTCCGTCAATAATCAATGACACACCATATAATTAATATTATTTCCCAACTTACGGGGCCTATTGATTTAACAGAATAAATTTTGCCCATTGATAAATCAAGAAATAATTATTAATTATATGTGCCCGTTATTATATTTGGATTTAGGGATTGTACTTCATAATAAATCCGAGGTCTAATCCAATTATCAAGTCAGTATAAATTGGATGACCTCTAGTTTTGGTCCTGCTCAATGCACATAAAGCACACTAGTGTAATTCTATGGTCAAGATAAACCACACCTAATTACACTACAACTAACCCGATAGTTTGTCCAACTTCATCTCGGTTGTGAGCCTTTTACTTATACTATGCAAGGGACTAATAACACGATCTTCCGTGTGTCACCACATACCATGTTATCTACAATGCACAGTATTGGACTTTTATGCATATACTAATATAAATAAGAATCTAGTGTTGTTGTGATTCTCTTCTCAAAATACAGATGATCTTATATATAAAAAGAGCAAGTCTTTTAGTATACACATCTAACACTTTACTTACATGCTATTGCCGTCATCATTCACCACAACATGGATACACTTCCATATTGTGAGCATTATTTTTATTCACAAAATTGGAATGTCATTTACATGGATCGTATTTACCCTTATTGAAGCAAGGAGTTTTGGCCTAGGGGCGTAATCAACATTATAGTTCTATGTCCCCATAGCCTTGTGCTACCCGATAGACGAAAGAAGACACGGATTGATTCGAGACACAATTGGAAGGCAAAACTCAAATGTAGCCGCTGCAAACAACTTAGCCATAATCGAAGGACTTGTAGAATACCGTTAGCCCCAGGTTCTTGAGTTATTGGTATATATATATATGCAGGAATATTCTGCTTGAACTATATATTTTGTAAACAGGAGAAATGAATCTATATATTTTGTATTTAGTACAACGATAGTATTGTAAAAAAACTAGTTGTGGTTAATGTTGTCACTTCAAGAGTTATTCCAATAGTATATACATTTCAACTTGTTTAATTCAATGTAAGCAGAATATGAATATGAAATAAAGAAAAAATATATAAAGTATGAATAAATACATACAGTTTATAGAGTAAAAATATTAGAAATAAATATAATTTAAATAGAAATAAATTTTAAATGTAAAAAATAATTAAGATATATAATAAAATAAAAGAAAAGCAAAATTAAAGAAATAACGATGAGAGAAAAAACAAGCTCTGATTCTGTATTGATACTGCATCGTTTTGTGCCAACTGATACGGTATGAGAACATAATTGATATTTATTAGGACTAAGTTTGGACACCACAAGTATCATCTCCTAGTTAAACTCTAACTAGTAATATCGAGTATTGAGCAATTCAAATATCCTAGGTCCATTAGTGGGTTTCCACCGAATCCCACTGATGGACATAAAAAGTCTTACTTCAACAAATTCTAAAAATATGAGTTGATGGTTTGTAAGAAATTAAATTTTGCTATGAATTATGTATTTAGGTAGAATCCAGATGTTGTCAGATAATATGATACATTTAAACTTGTTTCAAGTTTAAATAAATGTAAGCCTGTCTTGATCATACCTGAGTATTTCACTAAAATTAGTGGATTTTGTCAGAACCTGTAAAATTATATAAAAGATTTGCCTATAAAAAATTAATTTAATAAATCATGATTAAATATAATAAAAAATATTTTTAAAATAGAAAAATATACGAGCCCGCGTTGGGCCTGAAATGGGCCTGAAGTCTTCTGATATCAAGCCCACTTTGGGTCTAAAATCATAGGATTTCAGGCCCACCTTGGGCCTGAAGTCTTCTAGTTTCAGGCCCAATTTGGGCCTGAAATCAGAGGATTTCTGGCCCAATGTTGTAACGACCCGGCCCATTTGGCGGCCCATTTGGCGGTCTCGACCGTCGACCGTCGACCGTGCCGTTACCAATACTAGGTCTTCCCACTCCTGGGCGTGGATTTTTGCCTTCCCAGGATTCGAACTCTAGACCCAGGCTTAAATCTAGTTCTTTGTGAATCCTGAATACCAATTGAGCTATAGCTCAATTGGTATTCAGGATTCACAAAGAACTAGATTTAAGCCTGGGTCTAGAGTTCGAATCCTGGGAAGGCAAAAATCCACGCCCAGGAGTGGGAAGACCTAGTATTGGTAACGGCACGGTCGACGGTCGACGGTCGAGACCGCCAAATGGGGCGCCAAATGGGCCGGGTCGTTACAATAAAAAGGCGCCTTTTTATTGTAACGACCCGGCCAATTTGGCGGCCCATTTGGCGGTCTCGACCGTCGACCGTCGACCGTGCCGTTACCAATACTAGGTCTTCCCACTCCTGGGCGTGGATTTTTGCCCTCAATTGGTATTCAAGATTCACAAAGAACTAGATTTAAGCCTGGGTCTAGAGTTCGAATCCTGGGAAGGCAAAAATCCACGCCCAGGAGTGGGAAGACCTAGTATTGGTAACGGCACGGTCGACGGTCGATGGTCGAGACCGCCAAATGGGCCGCCAAATGGGCCAGGTCGTTACAATAAAAAGGCGCCTTTTTATTGTAACGACCCGACCCATTTGGCGGCCCATTTGGCGGTCTCGACCGTCGACCGTGTCGTTACCAATACTAGGTCATCCCACTCCTGGGCGTGGATTTTTGCCTTCCCAGGATTCGAACTCTAGACCCAGGCTTAAATCTAGTTCTTTATAAATCCTGAACACCAATTGAGCTATTATTCAGGATTCACAAAGAACTAGATTTAAGCCTGGGTCTAGAGTTCGAATCCTGGGAAGGCAAAAATCCACGCCCAGGAGTGGGAAGACCTAGTATTGGTAACGGCACGGTCGACGGTCGACGGTCGAGACCGCTAAATGGGCCGCCAAATGGGCCGGGTCGTTACAATAAAAAGGCGCCTTTTTATTGTAACGACCCGGCCCATTGGCGGCCCATTTGGCGGTCTCGATTGGTATTCAGGATTCACAAAGAACTAGATTTAAGCCTGAGTCTAGAGTTCGAATCCTGGGAAGACAAAAATCCACGCCCAGGAGTGGGAAGACCTAGTATTGGTAACGGCACGGTCGACGGTCGAGACCGCCAAATGGGCCGCCAAATGGGCCGGGTCGTTACAATAAAAAGGCGCCTTTTTATTGTAACGACCCGGCCCATTTGGCGGTCTCGACCGTCGACCGTCGACCGTCGACCGTGCCGTTACCAATACTAGGTCTTCCCACTCCTGGGCGTGGATTTTTGCTTTCCCAGGATTCGAACTCTAGACCCAGGCTTAAATCTAGTTCTTTGTGAATCCTGAATACCAATTGAGCTATAGCTCAATTGGTATTCAGGATTCACAAAGAACTAGATTTAAGCCTGGGTCTAGAGTTCGAATCCTGGGAAGACAAAAATCCACGCCCAGGAGTGGGAAGACCTAGTATTGGTCGTTACACCTTCGGTGGAGTTGGCCTAACTATCATGTTGACACTATCAAAAAGGTGATAGAGGGTCTGGGCCACATAAAATTATTGTTGATTTACTTCCGGCAGATGCAGAGCTGGATTTGGTACCTCACTACTCTCCTCCAACGCAAGCACTTGTGGTGTTTAAGGTATTACAGCGGGCAGCAGAAAGAAGCCTACAATCCTTATATATGGAAGGCTGCAGTCAGTGTATGGAAAAGGGACAACAAATTGAGATGTTATAACAAAAATTATTTATTGCAGTTAAAGGTTTGGAGGATGTTAAAAATGAGATGGCAATAGCCATAAGTGAGAAGGAGCATCTCCTAACATCAAAGGATATAATAATTGCTGAGAAGGATTCCCAGCTTAAAGATAAAGATGTTAAAAATAATAGAACTTGTTGAGACAATGAAGCAATCGAGGGGCGATGTTGCGCTTGGGAAAAAATTATTATCTACAAAAGACAAAATCATAAAAAATGCTGAGAAGAAAATCCGAATGCTCCAAAAATAATTGGAAAGCAAAGGCTCAGCTGACGCTGAGCCACTACCAACAAAAAGAAAGAGAACTGAGAGAAAACAAGCGTACGAAGACAATGGCAAAGAGATTGTTGAGAATGAGGATGAGGATGAAGATGGGGATGAAGAGCCTCCTGCCCCATCAATGACACAAACCACAACAGAAAAAACAAAATTTGATCAACAAGCAGATAAAAGTAAAGCAATTCAAAAGGTTAAAAATAAAATTATGAAGAATGCTAGGGCATTTTTTAAGAAGAACAAAGATGCTGAGATAGCAGAAATATTATTAAAGCTTAGTAAATTAATGTGAGATAGTTGCTATTGCGATTGAATAAAAATGTAAAACAATGATGATTATTGCCATTCAATAATAAAATTTAATAAATCCCTTATTATTAAGTTTTTTATAATTTGTTTATGTAGGTTTTCGGTGCATCCAGTATGGTCCAATGAGACCTTCTCATTAGATATGCAATCATTTTTGACTATATTTGATTGGAATGACTACACCACTAGGGTTTACATAAATACATACTGGACAATTTTAGTAAATGAGTCAAAAACCTCTAACTCACCATTCTACCCCTCCATATTCTATGGGGTGGGGTTAGATGTAAGTAAATGAGCACCTTATTTTGTCTCTGCTTTCTAGGATTTAGTTCACTACCAGTTTTCCATTTAAAAAAACGTAGGATCTGTTTGATGTGATGCACGCTAAAGCATTACAACAAACTGTTGCAACTGACACAGATAAGTCAATTAGATATATCATCTATCCTATAAATAATGCAGATGATCATTAGCATCTTTTTGTGATAGACCTCAAGGAAGGTAATATTCTTCATTATAATTCTCTCGGCGCCATAAAAAGCTACACAACTAAATTTGAAAAAATTGTAAGTTTTATATTTTATATATAAACCATTTCAAGTAGTTTTCAATATGTATTTTTTACTAATGTCATTTGTGTGTAGGTGGCATTTTTCAAGAATAAGAACTGATCATATTACACCAAATGGAATAAAGAATTGCGTTCAATATCGGGGAAACACTATACTAAAATAGAAGTACAAGGACTGACCCAATGCAGTGTTGATGCAGTCTGGCCCTGATTGTTGTTTTGGTGTTGACACCGATTTATGTTTAGGTGGATGATTATTGATTATGATTAAGTCCTGATCGGGGATCAGGCATGGTATGGAAAATCCTAGTCTGGAGGGCTAGGTGTTGGAAAAGTCCTAATTCGGAAAGGTTGGGTGAAAAGTCCTAGCTTGGAGGGCTAGGTGAAAAGTCCTAGCTTGGAGGGCTAGGTGAAAAGTCCTAACTTGGAGGGTTAGGTGCAAATTCCCATCCTAGAGAATTAGGTGAAAAAGTCCTGGCTTGGAGGGTCAGGTCCTAGCTTGGAGGGCTAGGTTTGGAAAGTGCAAATCCGGAAGAGTTGGGTGAAAAGTCCTAGCTTGGAGGGCTAGGTGAAAAGTCCTAGCTTGGAGAGCTAGGTGAAAAGTCCTAACTTGGAGGGTTAGGTGCAAATTCCCAACTTGGAGGATTAGATGAAAAATCCTTGGCTTGGAGGGCTAAGGTGGAAGAGAACTTAGCTTGGAGGGCTAAGTTTACGTCCCTGGATCGGTCTGGTGATCGGTCAGGGAAGCTAGCACGCTGCCCTGTTGTGGATCGGTCTGGTGACCGATCCAGCAACGACTGATCGGTCTGGTGACCGATCAGGGAGCATACAGTGAGGTGGGAACCTACTGTACTGCTCCTGATCGATCTGGTGACCGATCAGGGAGTGTGTGTTTCACCTACTGCTTGGCTCCTAATCGGTCGGGTGATCGATCAGGGAGCGAACAGTTGAGGTTGAGTTATCTTGCTGATCTGAACCTGATCGGTCCGAAGACCGATCAAGGTCACTGTGCAGATCGTTCCGGAGAACGATCCAGCATCGCAGGTTCCTCACTATGATCGATTAGGCTCTAGCCTGATCGGTCTGGTCATGATCTGATCGGTCTGGTGACCGATCAGGAGGATGCCTGATCGGTCTGGTGACCGATCAGGAGGATGCCTGATCAGTCTGATGACCGATCAGGAGGTCTGGACTGCGAAGCTCAGAAATCGCCCTAGAAAGGGGTGGATCGTTCGGGTGATCGATCCACAACCTGGGATCGGTCCGGTGATCGATCCAGGAGAAGTCACAAAGAAATCATGATTTCTGATTGAGCGTTGGGGACCGATCAGGACAGAGCCTAATCGGTCTGGACCTAGCCTGATCGCTCTGGTGACCGATCAGGAGTCGCTCTGATCGGTCGGGTGACCGATCACTTTAATTCAAATTGCACTGTCAGACGCTCTGATCGCGTCTGACCGTATCCGATTCGCTGATGTTTGCCTCTGATACTTGATTTACTATGTGATATACTGCTCTAACAGTCTGATTAAGCTGCAGGTGACAGGGGAGGATTCAAACACTCAAGGATAAGTCAATGGAGGCTTTCCTTGGAGCAGGTTTGTCCATTTCTCCACTCAGGTTGCAACGGCTGGAGCTGCAGGACTGAAGCCGCTGACTGAAGCTTGGCTGAGGGAGCTTAAGAAGTTCAGTAAGGGTTCAGTGTAGCTGGCGTTGGCAGTGAGGCAGCTGGAGGCTGCTGGAGATGAGGTCACTTGATGCTTGGTGGAGAAACAAAAAGGAACGGGAGACAGCTTGGTGGAAGCAGAGAAGAATTCGAAAGCTTACAACTTGTGTTCTTGAGTTCCTCTGCCTTGAGTTCTCCACATAAAGCTTGCTGTGTTCTTGAAGTTTCCATCATTCTGAGCAAGCTATCGAGAAGCAATCATCCATTACTCGTGCACTTGAAGGAGAGAACGAGAGACTTGGAGTCCGACAGTGGGAAGACACGAAGAAGGGTTCTTGCGTGAGATCGCCACTGGGTGGAGCTCAAGGAAGCTTGCTGCGTTCTTCTCTTTGCTGGGTGTTTGAGTAAGATCTTTCTTGTTGTTTCATTGAGCTTAAACATTTATCTGATTGAAACGCTGTGGAGAGGTTTCTCCACCGAGAAGGAGGTTGCTTTATATCCGGTGATCACCGGGGCTTGATCTGTCGACGATCAAGGGATCGCCCACCTTAAGGGCACGCCAAGGAGTAGGGGCAAGTTATCCCCGAACCTTGTAAACCCTCTTGTTAGCGATCTTGGTAGCTGTGGTTGTTAGCTTTCATCTTTGTTTTTAGTTTACTGCACTGTTTTGTTTTTCCTTTGCTTCTTTCGCTGTGCTACTGATAAGCTAAGTGCAGAAAACTTGCTAAGTTCTCAAAGAGAAAGTGTTGGCTATATTCACCCCCCCCCCCCCCCCGCCCTCTCTAGCCATCTCGTCACCAACAAGTGGTATCAGAGCTTGGGGCTTTGTTTACGGCTTAACATCCAAGAGTTATCAACAAGATGGCTTTGAGAGAAGGCTTCTCCACCACCCGACCTCCATTCTTTGATAGCGCCGACTTTCAGTATTGGAGATCAAAGATGGAATACTATTTGAAGATGGATATCCATACTTGGTTCGCGGTGAAGGAGGGATTCATTCCTCCTAAGGATGACGAAGGAAAAGAACTCGAGTCTTCACGGTGGACTGCCGAACAAACACGAAAGAGTGAAGCCGACGCGAAGGCGGTTGTCACTCTACAATGTGGCATGAACAAAGATCAACTCATCAAAGTTGGTCCTTTCACAAGTGCCAAGGACCTGTGGAACAAACTCATTGAGCTTCACGAAGGCACCCGGGTCTCTAGAATCGCAAAGAGGGATTTGTTCCTCAACCAACTTCAAAATCTCTCCATGAAGGAGACTGAGTCGGTAAGTGAGCTTCATAGTCGTTTCAAGGAAGTCCTCAATGGGCTTCATTCAATTGATGAAAAGGTCGAGAACCGCGACCTTGTGAGGTATGTTTTGAAAGCATTTCCAAGGAATGCTTTGTGGTCATCTATGGTGGATGCCTACAAAGTATCCAAGGATTTATCTATTGTAAAATTAGATGATTTATTTTGTGAGATGGAGTTACATGAAATGGCTAACAAAGGCCCCAAGGAGAAGGGGATTGCCTTAGTTGCAGGGGACCGAACCAACAAGAAGAAGAAGGAGAAGAAGAAGGAGAAGGATCTTTCATCATCTTCATCCTCTTCTGAATCCGAGTCCAATTCTGTGGAAGATGGCAGTGGCTCCTCTTCATCTGAGATGACAAACTTTGTGAGGAGGATGATGCGAAGGGATCGACGTTTCAAAAGTAGAGGTAACACTAGTGAATCTAAACTTAATAAGAATAATGCATCTTGTTTTGAGTGTGGTAGGAAAGGGCATTTCAAGAATAAATGTCCAAAGCTTAAGAAGAAGGAGGAGAAATCCAAACGAAAAGAAGAGAAATTCAAGAAGAAGAAGAAAGCCTTGAAGGCCTCTTGGGATGAGTCATCCTCTAGCTCATCCGATGAAGAAAAGGAGGAGAAGAGCACAAGGCAAGTGGCACTCATGGCTCTTGGAGAGGAGAGCAGTGATGATTCTTCGAGCTCCTCAAACGCGGCTTCATCATCTTCGGATGATGAAGAGGTAACTTCTCCCGAGCTTGAAAAGTGTTATAGGGCAATTGCATGTTTAACCAGTATGCTTAAAAAGTCCAAGAATAAGGTTAAGGCATTGCAAGTAGAAATTGATCAATTGAAGGCTTCTAGAGATGATAACATTGATGATTTGCATGTCGAATTGCTAGAAGATAAAATCAAATCATTGAAACATGAAATTGAAAATTTGAAATCCTCCAAGGTGGAGGAAGTAAATGACTTGCATGATAACTTGTTAGTAGAGGAAAACCAATCTTTGAAGAGTGAGGTTGAGAAGCTCAAGAATATTCTTGGAAAGTTCTCAACTAGCTCTAAGACCCTAGATATGATTCTAAATGTCCAAAGGGCAGTCTACAATAGGGCCGGTATTGGTTATCGCCCTAAAGAACCCTCATTTGTGTCTCTCATGTCTAGGACTGACATGAGACAATCTAGGACACCCAAAACTCAAAATAAAGTTGTCAAGGCATGGGTGCCTAAGTCATGTTTAGTTGATGCTTTAGGTCCCAAGGTTTGGGTACCTAAAACTTCTATTTTTCGAATTGTGTAGGTTATGATTGAGGGGGAGCAACTATCAACTAAGTTCTAGTCAAGGGGATGAAATTTAATCACCTAAGTGTCAGTCAATTGTGTGACACGGGTTACACAATTGACTTCCAACCAAGTCAATGTCTAGTTAGACAAAATGACACCTTGGACACGGTACTAGTAGGAGCAAGAGTAGAGAATATTTATCAAGTTTCATTTAAAAGTGCTACTAATGCTTTTGCTAAGTGTCTCATGTCAAAAGAAGAAGAGTCCACCCTTTGGCACCGGAGGTTAGCACATGTGAACATGAAGAACATCCGGAAGTTGGCCAACAAGGGACTAGTCCGAGGCTTACCAAGCATCAAGTATGAGAAAGATAGACTTTGTGATGCATGTCAAATGGGTAAGCAAACAAAATCTGCACATAAAGGTAAAAGCACTGTGAGTACTTCCAATGCTTTAAATTTACTTCACATCGATCTATTTGATTGTAGTACTATCATATCATTGAATGGAAGTAGGTATTGCTTTGTGATTATTGATAATTTCACTAGATATACATGGACCTACTTTTTGAAATATAAGGACCAAACCTTAGATACTTTCATTTCTTTTTGTAAAAGAGTTGAAAATGAAAAATTATTAACAATTAAGACAATTAGAAGTGATTATGGAGGTGAATTCCAAAATCAAAGATTTTTAGAATTTTGTCAAGATAAGGGTTATAGATATGAGTTCTCTACTCCTAGAACACCACAACAAAATAGTGTTGTAGAGAGGAAGAACCGTGTTCTTCAAGAGGCTGCACGAAGTATGCTTAATGAGTACTCACTCCCGAGTTACTTATGGGCTGAAGCTGTAAATACAGCTTGCTATGTGCAAAACAGAGTCCTGATTCATAGGTTTCTAGGAAAGACTCCCCATGAACTTTGGTTTGGGAAACCACCTACGGTTAAACACCTTAGAGTGTTTGGTTGTAAGGTATTCATCCTAAACACCAAGGACCATCTTGGAAAGTTCACGGCAAAGGCTGATGAAGGGATACTAGTCGAGTACTCCCTCGTTAGTAAAGCCTACCGAGTCTACAACAAGAAAACTAGATTAGTTGAAGAGTCTTCTGATGTGGTTTTTGAAGAAATTCCTAAATCAATTGACCAATCAGAAAATGTAGAAGGAGTTCAACTCGAACTTAGGAGACTAAGTTTGAATGAGACTCCAAGTATTGTTGATGGTGATGAATCTGATGACGGTGAACCTAGACAACCCACTGATCAGCCGGATCCTGAGGCTGAACTTGGGTCTAGTGAACCTGTTCAAGAAACACCACCAACACCAAGGCAAACTAGATTAGCCTCTAGTCATCCCCAAGACCAAATTGTTGGAGACATCCGTCAAGGGGTTAGAACTAGATCATTCTTCCGGAATGAGGCTAATGAAGTTGCCCTAATTTTCGAAATTGAACCTAGAAAAATTGATGAAGCGTTAAATGATCCCGATTCGATTATCGCAATGCAAGATGAACTAGGTCAATTCGAGAGGAGTCAAGTTTGGGACTTAGTCCCTAGACCCAAGAAGACCTCCATTATTAGAACCAAATGGGTCTTCAAGAACAAATTGAACCATAAGGGAGAAATCATTAGAAACAAGGCACGCTTGGTAGCTAAGGGCTACAGTCAAGTTGAAGGCCTTGATTATGATGAGACTTATGCTCCTGTGGCACGATTAGAGTCCATCCGATTGATGCTAGCATTTACAGCACATCGTGGTTTCAAATTATATCAAATGGATGTCAAATCGGCCTTTCTAAATGGTTAAAGAAGAGGTCTATGTCGAACAACCTCCGGGGTTTGAGAGTACCGAATTTCCAAACCACGTGTTCAAGCTCAAAAAGACACTTTATGACCTTAAACAAGCACCCCGGGCTTGGTATGAGCGGTTGTCGACATTCCTAGTTGAGAAGGGCTTCGTTAGAGGTCAAATAGACCCTACACTATTTCTACGAAGAGATGGTGACAATATATTTGTAGCCCAAGTATATGTCGATGACATAATTTCTGGCTCAAACAATAGGGGTTATTTAAATGAGTTCATTAGACACATGGAGAGTGAGTTTGAAATGAGTCTAGTGGGAGAGTTGACTTTCTTCCTTGGACTTGAAATCAAGCAAACTCGCGATGGTATTCATGTGCACCAATCAAAGTATATACAGGAAATGCTTCGAAAATTTAATATGAGTGAATCAAAAGAGGTAACCACTCTCATGGCTACAAACACAAGATTAGACAATGATGAGAGTGGTAAACCTGTTGATCTAACTCAATATTGAAGCATGATAGGTAGTCTGCTATACCTCACAGCCAGTCGACCAGATATACTATTTGCTGTAGGTATGTGCGCTAGGTATCAAGTTTGTGCCAAGGATTCTCATTAAATTGCTGTTAAGCGAATTTTGAGATATCTCAAGGGCACAATTGGTGTAGGTCTTTGGTATCCCCGTACCGAATCTTTTGATTTGATTGGCTATACGGATTCCGACTACGCTGGATGTAAGTTGGACCGGAAAAGCACTAGTGGGGGCTGCCAATTCTTAGGTTCGTCCTTAGTAAGTTGGTCGAGTCGGAAGCAACATTGTGTTGCTCTTTCCACTACCGAGGCAGAATATGTCGCCATGGGAGAGAGTGTATCGCAATTGTTGTGGATGATTCATACCTTAGAGGACTATGGATTGAGTTACAAGGGTGTGCAAGTGTTATGTGATAACATTAGCACAATTAACTTAACCAAGAATCCAGTCCATCATTCTAGGACAAAACATATTGAAGTAAGACACCACTTCATTAGGGATCATGTAGCTAGGGGAACATCATACTCTCTCATGTAGAGTCCAAGTCAAACCTAGCTGACATTTTCACTAAACCAGTTCCCGAAAATGAATTTAGTTTCCTAAGACGGGAATTGGGAATGTGTCGCACTTCATGATTTTCGAATTGCATTCAAACCCTCAATGATTATTTCAATTTGTTGGGGAACAATTGGGTAACCTTGGGAACATCTCACACAAACTATAAGGTTTACCAAAA
Source organism: Boesenbergia rotunda (assembly GCA_024364735.1). Classification (NCBI taxonomy): domain Eukaryota; kingdom Viridiplantae; phylum Streptophyta; class Magnoliopsida; order Zingiberales; family Zingiberaceae; genus Boesenbergia; species Boesenbergia rotunda. Next base: position 638,264 of record JAGFNQ010000957.1, on the reverse strand, counting down.
TATTTTTGTTTGCTAGACATGGGGTGAGATGTTAGGATCAACTCAATTTCTCAAAATGTCAATGCATCCCTTGAGAAGTTAAGTTGACGAGATAATAATCACGGTGGTGACCAAGTATGGGGAAAATCATTGCATAACATATGTGTATATGACTCCTTGTGTAACGCCCGCTTTTTTTTTCCCATAAAGCGGCGTTACGCTAACTATACATGAACATATAACACATCTTAATGCAGCGGAATCATAAATTCTATTACACATGCTTTTAACCATGCGACTAACGCTTAAATCATATACACATATCTAGCATCATGATATCAACTTTTCGTAACACATTCATAAGCATTCATAAGCATTTCAGGTAACGTATGACCAGCATGCATAGCATCATGATATTTACTTTCCATAACTTATTCATCATGTCATTCAGGTAGCAAGTAGTTTATCCATAACTTCACAAGTAGTGGGTTGTTTCTTAGGCATAGCTATTAATAGTTGAGCATAACCAAAATAAGCATTGTGAGATAACAAAACATGCAATCATTGAAATGAGAGAGAGACTCTCGGCCATGTCACTACCACACACACATGGTCTTGCCTCTCCTGCTGCTTCCTTGGAAATCTCTTGCTTAATCTGCGGTATAAGAAAATAAAACTATAAGCACGGAGGCTTAGTAAGACCCTTTTCCTACTCACAAAATCCATACGTCGTATAAACATGAACATATTACTTCTTATCATGAACGTCTACACAATCATGGCATCATCATTTTAGCATAAGTATACATGAAATCATGGCATCAGAATTTAACACAAATATAGATATCATCATGGCATCATAGTGTAGCATAAACATAAATAAAATCATGGCATTATAGTTTAGCATGTACATAAATGAAATCATGACATTATATTTTCGCATGAAGATAAATAAAATCATGGCATTATAATTTGGCATGAACATAATTAAAATCATGGCATTATAATTTGGCATGAACATAAATAAAATCATGACATCCTAAATTAGCATAAACATAAATGAAATCATGGCATTATAATTTGGCATAAACATAAATAAAATCATGGTATCATAAATTAACTTGAACATCAATAAAATCATTTGCATAAACATACTTGGCATTATCATATTTTTGCATAACATACTTCGGATAAACATACCTTGCATAAACTTACTTTGCAATACCATACTTATCATAAACATAATGCATAACATGGATGGATGCATGTGGCAAATGCATATATCATAAGGATGCTTAATCTTTAAAATCATACTATTAAATACTTTAACATAATCATAACATTCATTGGGCCCTGGCTTGTACCACATTCATACATCATATGCGCGCATCCCTAAGTAAATACGAGGTAGCTAATCTCGACCTACTAGGGTAAGGACAGCTTCATCGGTAGTCCCGAACCATAAGGACAGCTTCATCGGTAGTCCCGAACCGTGGACAGCTTCATCGGTAGTCCAGAACCGTGGACCTTACTTAGGTCCGGTACCAGCCCATTCATAAAATAAAATACTTTCACATGCTTCTTCATTCATAATCATTCATAGCATATTCATTCATTCATCATACTTAACATCATCGTTATGCCTTGAAGGCATGAACTTTAACTTCATTCTTCATTTTCATTCCATATCATCATTAAGCCTCGAAGGCATGAACTTTAACTTCATTCATCATTTTCATTCTTAAACATGGCATATGTACATATCATTCATAAAGCATGGCATACATACAAAATTATTCATAAATCATGGCATACATACATATCATTCATAAACTATGGCATACCTACATCTCATTCATAAAACATGGCATACCTACATATCATTTATAAAACATGGCATACATACATATTATTCATAAAACATGGCATACATACATATCATTCATAAATCATGGCACATGTCTAAACATTTATGAGTTATCACCATAAGTGACCTAACATATAATTCATGACATATAAACTAAGGGTTTGGTTAACATAGAGATTCTTCCATCATACTTAAACATACATCTTAGTAACCTATAAACAAGCATCTTTGTAGTTTTAACCCAACCCTAGCCCTAGGTTATGTCCTTGGCCGAAAGCCCCAAGGAACCCTAGGTCCATTAAAACTTCACATAAATTCCCAAACAACATCTCATACATACATACTAGGCCATAGAAAACATTTGATTCCATACTTAAGGCCAACCCTAATCCTTTAACCCTAGTTCTTGCTCTTGGCCGAAACTTTAAGGGTCCCTAAAGTTCATGAAAAATTCTTATAAACACAATTTCTACCCATCATGCCATAGGAAACCAAAACATATATGTTGAATGGTTAGATCAAGGCCCAACCATGGGTTAGGGTTCTTGGCCGAAATTCATTAGGCCTTATAATCATGTAAAATTTCATGTAAATCACCACTAACATCACATACATCATAATAAATCATAAGAACCATCTTTTGAGAGTTAGAAACTAAACCTAGCCATGAAACTTGCATGTGACCGAAACCCTAACTTCTTCTTCATGGATTTTCATCTTAGATCTTAAATAAAAACTTAGATCATATCCATATCAAGGAAAAGCCATTACACCACAGGTGAGGGGGGGGGGGGGTCTTACCTTGGGGTTTCTTGATTTTTCACCTTGATTATAGAGAATCAAAAGAACTCCTTAGACCTTAAGTCACCTCTAGCCCTTGTAACCTTGGGAAACCTTTAGATCTTGGAGATGAGACCCTCTTGTGAAGCTTTCCCAAGGCAAAATCTTCCTTGTGGTGTTCGGCTAGGATGAGGGGAGGAGGAGGAAGAAAATGCAATTGATGGAAGGAAGAAGGTAACTCCCAAACCCCCTTCTTGATAACCCATTAAGGAGGGTAAGTGAAGAGTCATGGTGTCTCTTCCTCTTCCCTTATACCTTAACCCAACTCCATTTCATTTCCTCATAACATTCCCTTGCTAGGTGAATTGGTTAGAGCATGCATGGTTGTACAAGAGGTCCAAGGTTCAATCCTTGGTCCATGCACTAATTTTTTTTCCTATTTTATTTTTTTATTTATTTTCTATAAAATTTGAAAATCCCTTAAAAATTCCCCCACAATTATGTAAATATTTCTCATTAAAACCCCTTTATATTTATACTAATTTTCACCTAAAATCCACCAATAATTATGGTACTAAAAAGCCGATATAATGCCCATTAGTGCCCTTTTTCCCAATTTAAATGAGAAAACATGGATTTTCTAGGCCAAAGTTCGCATTAATATTTCTAGGTCCCTCAGAAAATTATCTAGACATGCTTAATATTTTAAGGAAATATTAAGAGAATTTTCGGGTCGTTACAATCCCCCATACCTCGTGAAAGTTCGTCCTCAAACTTAGAATAACTCCGTGTACTTGCGCCTCATCTCATCCTCGCGTTCCCAGGTAGCTTCCTCGAACCGTTGACTTTGTCATAGGATCTTGACTAAGGGTACCTCCTTACTCCTCAGCTTCTTGACCTCCCTATCCAAAATCTGGATGGGTCTACTCTCATAACTTAGGTCCTCTTGCACTTGTACTATCTGCGGCTCGATCACTTGGTCCATGTTTGGGATACACTTTTTAAGCAGGGACACATGGAATACGTTATGGATAGCTGACATCTCTGGAGGCAGCTCTAGCTCATATGCCACTTTACCGACTCTTTTCAGAATCAGGTACGACCCCACATAGCGCGGACTTAGTTTTCCTTTCTTCCCAAATCTTGTCACCCCCTTCATAGGAGCCACTTTCAGAAACACCCAATCTCCAACATTAAATTCCAGTGGTCTACGCCGGACATCGGCATAACTCTTCTGCCGGCTCTGAGCAGTTTCTATCCGTTATCGAATATTCTGTATAGCTCGGGTGGCGCTGTCGATAACATCCGTTGTGAGCCCCATTTCCTTCTTTTCACCACCCTCGTACCAACAGATCGGAGACCTACATCTCCTCCCATACAAGGCTTCATAAGGTGCCATTCCGATAGTATCTTGGTAGCTATTATTGTAAGCGAATTTCGCTAAGCATAGATATCGACACCAACTTCCCTTGAAATCCAGGGCACAAGCTCTCAACATATCTTCTAGTATTTGATTCACCCGTTCAGTTTGCCCGTCAGTCTGAGGGTGAAAGGCAGTGCTAAATCGCAATTTAGTGCCGAGAGATTTCTGAACACATTCCCAGAAATGTGAAGTAAAGCGATCATCCCTATCTGAGATGATGGTCTTGGGAACTCCATGAAGTCTGATTACCTCCTTAACATATAATTGAGCCAGTTGCTCAATCGAATAAGTCATCTTGAGAGCCAGGAAGTGAGCAGACTTCGTCAGCCTATCCACAATTACCCAAATTGCATCATATCCATTCATAGTCCTGGGAAGCCCTGAAATAAAATCCATAGAGATGTCTTCCCATTTCCACTCCGGAATTGCAAGTGGCTGCAGAACTCCTCCGGGTCGCTGGTGTTCAGCTTTTACTTGCTGGTAAGTCATGCAAGTACTAACATGCTGAGCCACATCTCTCTTCATACCGGACCACCATAACTTCTCCTTCAAATCTTGATACATCTTGGTGGATCCTGGATGCATCGAATAAGGGGTTCCGTGAGCTTCCGCCAGTATTTTCCTTCGAAGCTCTGGATCATTAGGAATACATAGACGATCCCTAAGATATAGTTCTCCCACTTTGGCGATATGAAAACCATTGCCCTTTTCTTCTACGATCTCCTGTTTTATTTTCTGAAGACTCAAATCACTATTTTGTTTTTTTTTCCAATATGTCCTCAAATAGCATGGGTGATATTGTCCTAATTAACTCCATGATATAATTGCACGCATACATCCTAATCATATACTTATCATGATTCTGGGTAAACCGACTCATATTATGCTCCCAAAACATTAGTCCTCAACCTGAGTTGATGAATTATATTAACCCATATTTGTCGTGTGGTCACTATAGGGTAGATGAGATCTCATTATATCACCAAAAATTTATTCCTCCAGTCTTATAAGTCTATATACAAAACTATCCGAACTGAGTGAGCTAGGTGGGCTGCCATCATGCCCATAATAAAGAACATCATAGCGATGACTGCCGCCCCCTCGCTCATCTCCCCTTGGCCTGCCTCCCTTTGGTCTGCCTCAGGATCTTCCACTGTTTCCATCGGGTCTTCTTCTTCAATCTCGGGAACCTCCTCGGCCACTTCAAGGTCTTCCTCGAACATCCAGGGGTCTTCCTCAAACATCTCGAGCATCTCGAGATCCTCCTCGAATGGCTCAGGATCTTCCTCAAACATCTCGAGCATCTCGGGATCCTCCTCGAATGGCTCGGGATCTTCCTCGTATATCTCAGGATCTTCTTCGGACTGCTCGGAACCCTCTTCGTACGTCTCGGGATCCTCCTCAACCGGCTCGGGATCCTCTTCGTACATCTCCTGATCCTCTTCAAACATCTCGTGATCCCCCTCCGAGTCCCCCAGATCTTCCGGGAACTCATGGCGGAGAAGCTGCTTACATAATTTCGTATAAGAGATACATCATCCGTGCTGCCCCCATATCTGATGAGCAGTCTCTCTCGCCCGATTAGGCAATGAACGAAGCAGAGCTCCGATCCTATGATCATCCACGACTGGAAACCCTTCCAGCTCAAGTTTCCAGAACAGCCGATCCAAGAACCCCATGTTGCCCTGAATTCCAAGGGTCGGACTGTACTCAATTTCCTCTATCCGCTCCATCAGCTCGCGACACTTCTCAATGTAGTTCTCATGCAACATCTGAAATTGAAAAAAAAATGACATAGTTAGTACCAAACTAACCAAGCCAGTACAAAACCATTTTTTTCAATTCACAAATATATACAGAGAAAAACACACGCAAATCGGTTTCCTCTACACTAGTGATTAAAATATATAACCAATTTTCCTACCTCTATATTATTCTAGATATTTGATTCATAAAAGAAGATAAATATCGTTCACAGTTACATATCTTAAAGTACTTTTCATCATAACCATCGTTTATACTTGCATATCCTAAAATCATAAAGCATCCTAAAAGTGTTTACTACTATAAGATATGCAGAGAGGTACTTACTTGGAAGTGGCAGGAAGGAGGCTTGATGTGTGTGTAGTGAGATGGTAACTGCTCTGATACCAACCTGTAACGCCCGCTTTTTCTTTTTTTTTCCCATAAAGCGGTGTTACGCTAACTATACATGAACATATAACACATCTTAATGCAGCGGAATCATAAATTCTTTTACACATGCTTTTAACCATGCGACTAACGCTTAAATCATATACACATATCTAGCATCATGATATCAACTTTTCATAACACATTCATAAGCATTCATAAGCATTTCAGGTAACGTATGACCAGCATGCATAGCATCATGATATTTACTTTCTATAACTTATTCATCATGTCATTCAGGTAGCAAGTAGTTTATCCATAACTTCACAAGTAGTGGGTTGTTTCTTAGGCATAGCTATTAATAGTTGAGCATAACCAAAATAAGCATTGTGAGATAACAAAACATGCAATCATTGAAATGAGAGAGAGACACTCGGCCATGTCACTACCACACACACATGGTCTTGCCTCTCCTGCTGCTTCCTTGGAAATCTCTTGCTTAATCTGCGGTATAAGAAAATAAAACTATAAGCACGGAGGCTTAGTAAGACCCTTTTCCTACTCATAAAATCCATACGTCGTATAAACATGAACATATTACTTCTTATCATGAACGTCTACACAATCATGGCATCATCATTTTAGCATAAGTATACATGAAATCATGGCATCAGAATTTAACACAAATATAGATATCATCATGGCATCATAGTGTAGCATAAACATAAATAAAATCATGGTATTATAGTTTGGCATGTACATAAATGAAATCATGGCATTATATTTTGGCATGAAGATAAATAAAATCATGGCATTATAATTTGGCATGAACATAATTAAAATCATGGCATTATAATTTGGCATGAACATAAATAAAATCATGGCATCCTAAATTAGCATAAATATAAATGAAATCATGACATTATAATTTGGCATAAACATAAATAAAATCATGGTATCATAAATTAACATGAACATCAAAAAAATCATTTGCATAAACATACTTGGCATTATCATATTTTTGCCTAACATACTTCGCATAAACATACCTTGCATAAACTTACTTTGCAATACCATACTTATCATAAACATAATGCATAACATGGATGGATGCATGTGGCAAATGCATATATCATAAGGATGCTTAATCTTTAAAATCATACTTTTAAATACTTTAACATAATCATAACATTCATTGGGCCCTGGCTTGTACCACATTCATACATCATATGCGCGCATCCCTAAGTAAATACGAGGTAGCTAATCTCAACCTACTAGGGTAAGGACAGCTTCATCGGTAGTCCCGAACCGTAAGGACAGCTTCATCGGTAGTCCAGAACCGTGGACCTTACCTAGGTCCGGTACCAACCCATTCATAAAATAAAATACTTTCACATGCTTCTTGATTCATAATCATTCATAGCATATTCATTCATTCATCATACTTAACATCATCGTTATGCCTTGAAGGCATGAACTTTAACTTCATTCTTCATTTTCATTCCATATCATCATTAAGCCTCGAAGGCATGAACTTTAACTTCATTCATCATTTTCATTCTTAAACATGGCATATGTACATATCATTCATAAAGCATGGCATACATACAAATTATTCATAAATCATGGCATACATACATATCATTCATAAACCATGGCATACCTACATCTCATTCATAAAACATGGCATACCTACATATCATTTATAAAACATGGCATACATACATATTATTCATAAAACATGGCATACATACATATCATTCATAAATCATGGCACATGTCTAAACATTTATGAGTTATCACCACAAGTGACCTAACATATAATTCATGACATATAAACTAAGGGTTTGGTTAACATAGAGATTCTTCCATCACACTTAAACATACATCTTAGTAACCTATAAACAAACATCTTTGTAGTTTTAACCCAACCCTAGCCCTAGGTTATGTCCTTAGCCGAAAGCCCCAAGGAACCCTAGGTCCATGAAAACTTCACATAAATTCCCAAACAACATCTCATAGATACATACTAGGCCATAGGAAACATTTGATTCCATACTTAAGGCCAACCCTAATCCTTTAACCCTAGTTCTTGCTCTTGGCCGAAACTTTAAGGGTCCCTAAAGTTCATGAAAAATTCTTATAAACACAATTTCTACCCATCATGCCATAGGAAACCAAAACATATATGTTGAATGGTTAGATCAAAGCCCAACCATGGGTTAGGGTTCTTGGCCGAAATTCATTAGGCCTTATAATCATGTAAAATTTCATGTAAATCACCACTAACAACACTTACATCATAATAAATCATAAGAACCATCATTTGAGAGTTAGAAACTAAACCTAGCCATGAAACTTGCATGTGACCGAAACCCTAACTTCTTCTTCATGGATTTTCATCTTAGATCTTAAATAAAAACTTAGATCATATCCATATCAAGGAAAAGCTATTACACCACAGGTGAGGGGGGGTCTTACCTTGGGGTTTCTTGATTTATCACCTTGATTATAGAGAATCAAAAGAACTCCTTAGACCTTAAGTCACCTCTAGCCCTTGTAACCTTGGGAAACCTTTAGATCTTGGAGATGAGACCCTCTTGTGAAGCTTTTCCAAGGGAAAATCTTCCTTGTGGTGTTCGGCTAGGATGAGGGGAGGAGGAGGAAGAAAATGCAATTGATGGAAGGAAGAAGGTAACTCCCAAACCCCCTTCTTGATAACCCATTAAGGAGGGTAAGTGAAGAGTCATGGTGTCTCTTCCTCTTCTCTTATGCCTTAACCCAACTCCATTTCATTTCCTCATAACATTCCCTTGCTAGGTGAATTGGTTAGAGCATGCATGGTTGTACAAGAGGTCCAAGGTTCAATCCTTGGTCCATGCACTAATTTTTTTTCCTATTTTATTTTTTTATTTATTTTCTATAAATTTCGAAAATCCCTTAAAAATTCCCCCACAATTATGTAAATATTTCTCATTAAAACTCCTTTATATTTATACTAATTTTCACCTAAAATCTACCAATAATTATGGTACTAAAAAGCCGATATAAGGCCCATTAGTGCCCTTTTTCCCAATTTAAATGAGAAAACATGGATTTTCTAGGCCAAAGTTCGCATTAATATTTCTAGGTCCCTCAGAAAATTATCTAGACATGCTTAATATTTTAAGAAAATATTAAGAGAATTTTCCGGGTCGTTACACCTTGATCATACTTGGACATTCCAATCAAGGAAACCTGATTGGAACATTGGATTTGACTCAAACTTGATTGAATTTGCTTGATTGATTGTTGATTGAGTTTGACTCCATTTGTATGGGTCAAAGTGATTGTTGAACCTATAAGGACATTTGATTCGTGTTAAGGGATCAATTTTAGTCAGGAAATCATGTCCAAGTTCGATAAAATTCATCAGATCTCGTTGGAAAGTTTCAGAAATTCTGAAACTAAACATTTCAGTTCGTATCAGGGAATACCAGGAACCCTGATCGGTCATCGGACCGATCAGACATAGGGTTGATCGGTCCCTGGACCGATCTGGCTTCTTCCTGTGGTGTTCGGTCCATAGACCGATCAGCGAGGCAAGCCGTGATGTTCCGGAATTTGACTAAGTGTACTGAGCTAGCCTGGATCGGTCCCTGGACCGATCTGGCACCCTATGGTGATCGGTCCACAGACCGATCAGGGAGCCTAGCAGTTTTCCTCCAGACCCTACTGTTCGTATCCTGATCGGTCAACCGACCGATCAGGAGCGCGTCTGATCGGTCATCCGACCGATCAGGACCGAGCCAGTCCGATCAGGCTATAGCTTGATCGGTCTGGGTGCGATCAGATCGAACGGTGATCCATTCAGACGCATTAAATTCTGGTTGGTGGATCGATCCACCAACCGATTAACTTCGCCAAACACCTTCATCTCCCGGACCCTAGCACCGAAAAACCCTTTGCGCGACCCCGTGTGTGCAAGAAGGCTCTCCTCTTGTTCTTCTTCCTCGCATGAGCGTAAGTGTGAAGGATTCTCGGAGTCCTGTGCACGTTCCTCTCTCGCAGAAACATTCTGCGACCATCTCTTGCGCCGCGACCCCCTCTTCCGCGCAAGGTTTTTGCTCTCGATCTCCAGGAACTACTCCAATGGCACCAAAGTAAGTTCTTGCTTTGGTTTTTCATTCGAATCAATCTATAATATGTGTTTGTGAAGCTAACCATGTTTTGGTTCTTGTTCTTGCTGTTGTACCGTGACCTTATTGCACTTGCGTGACTCCTGTGTTTGCCGTGACCCTACTTTCCCATCAATTCGATCCTTTTGGCTCTTGTTCTCGCTATTGCTCTACTCTTGATGTCTACCTTTTGATTGGGTCTTATCTATGATGATCAATCTTTGTATGTGTGATTCAATCTATATCCATGCCCAAAATTGATTAAATCCTACGTATGACCAATTCAACTCCTTTAGAAAGTCTTCCAAGGGCAAGGAAGCTATTGAGGGCAGCACGAGGGGGAAAGCTCCTTCCTCCTCTGCCCCTTCCAGAAGGCCACAGCCTTCTTCTAGCTCCAGGTTCCCAAATGCGGCCTGTGAACAGGCCTTTCAAGCTAGGACATTCAAACTATTACCATGTCGATCCATTGATGCTCCTTTCCTAACTGAGTACTGCCCCTCTGTTATGGAGATTGTCACTTATTACAATCTGGGGTTTCTTCTTTCTTTGGAAAGAACCATCAACTATGACCTTGTCTCGGAGTTTTACAATAGCCTACAACAAGGTCCTCAAGGGGGTTTCGAGTTCACTACTCGTGTCGGAAAAATGAACCTTGATTTTTCATATGAGATTTTAGCCGAGTACTTGGGTGGTCGACGATCAACGAATCTTTATTCGATCTATCCTGAACTTCCTGATCCTCTGCTAGCACCGTTCGTAGATGTTACCCCTGACTCTATCTATCAGCACTTTTTTGGTCATCCTCGGCCTGCCGGGCTTGACGAATTGGGTCCAGTTTTCCCCACTTTTGCAGCCCTCCGCCTTGCTCCAGCTGATTATGTCCTTTTCAAGATCATCACAAATTGCATTTTGCCCATTACTTCAAAGTCGTTGGCCGAGATCCGACCCTACCACTGCCTCATGCTCTACGGCATGCATTGCTGGATGGACTTTGATATCATGGAGAGCAATTTTCAGTCTATCCTATCCTACCGTGAGCTTAGCCGTCACACGGTTTATATGCCTTTTGGTCACATCATCACTGATTGGCTTTTGTCAGTTGGTGTTGATGTCACCAAGGGCAGGACCATGCCCATGGTTAAGCAAGATTGTCGTTTGGGTCGGCGGGCTTTTGCAAAGTCTGGTATCATCATTCGTGAGCGTGATGGTGTCTTGGTGTGGAAGGATGGACGCGGACTTGGTGAGCTGCCTGGCGGAGCACCACAGTTTCAGGCACCACATGATGCTCCTCCTGCTGACGACGAGTGTGACGACGAGCCGGAGCCTGATCTTCGCTGGCAGATCGCGGAGCTGGATCAGACCTTCCAGCAGGATTTTCAATTGCGAGAGGCTTTCCGCGAGGAGACCCGATCACGGTTCAGCTCTATTGAGCACAGATTGACAGCGATTGAGACTGACATCTCTGGGACTCGTGCCCTCCAGCAGACATGGTATGATGAGTGGCGCAGCCACACATTTCCAGGAGGTGCACCTTTATTGAGTACTGCACCAGGGTCCTGTGCTCCTACTGATGCGACAATGGATGACCTTATGCACGATGACGACCCACCAGCTGATCATTGAGCTTGGATGTTTATTGTCTCTTTTCATGATGTACTTGACATGTTTGACTTTTGGGCTGTATGCCCTTGACTTGCTTAGTGTGGCTTTGTGCCACACGTCTCTGGATTTCGATGCCTGTGACTTGCATCGTGTTATGTCTTAGGGTATTTTATGACCTACTCTTTATGATGCTGATGCATGTTTTATTCTACTTGATGATGCTATGATGTCTACTATGTGAAATTGTGCTATATTGCCATGATTATGTTTTTCTCTCATGATAATATGCCTATTGTTGATGCCATGCTGTTTATATGACTATGATACATGTTTGCTACACTGCCATGCTCATGCTTGTAATGCCATGTGTAAAATACGGCAAGTAATTCTAAAATTTAAATCAAGAAATAATCTTGTAGAATACGATGTAAAATCTCTCAGACATTTTTCTGAACCCTTGGTGGAAATTACGAGGATAAATCGGATAAATAAAACAATATAATTAGGTTGTTTAATTTATTGGAGGAGAAGTTTAATATATATATATATATATATTTCATTAAAGTTTGACCTAGGTTTTAATCGGCCAAAACCATTTGTTCTCCCCGCGTGCCCTAGCCGACGCCCACAACCCGATCTCTCCTTTCTCCCTTCTCCTCCATCTCATTCCCTGCGCGTGCCCTAGCAAACCATTACGCCGACCCTTTCTCCTCGCTCGACGACGTCGACGTCGTTTCCCTCAGCGAGCGGCCGACGACAAGCTCTCTCCTCCACGCGAGGCCGACGATGCCATCACTATGCATCTACTCCGCCCCGTCTACTCATCGGATCGAGGGCATACAGTTGGAATCGGGAGGAGAGACCGCGGGGTGAACCGCGGATTCTGTTGCCTCCTACGAGAAACTCCCAGTGAGGGGTCGTCGCCGGAGTTAGCCAACGAAGCTACGACCTCCGGCCACCATGGAGGTAAGCCCGAATCCGTCAAGTCTTGACTCGTCTCCCGGGATTGATTTCGATATGGTGTTTTGATTTCATTGTTGCTTTGATTAGGAATCGCTATGACCCTCTCCAGCTGAGATTGGGATTTCAACCCCCTTGGAACAGATCTAGGGTTCACAGGAGGAGTCGATGTTGCCGTGGGTTAGTTCTGGAGTTGCTGAGCGAATTGGTTGTGTTTGGATTGGCAGTGGTCACGCGAGCTTCACTGCTTGGTGGAGCTGTTTTCCGCTTGCTGTGAAGAGTGGCAGTTGGAGCTGAATTAGAGGTAATGTGTTTGAATTGGTTTTGATGATCTGTGTTATGGGTTTTGTTCTTGAGCTGTTCAAAAAGGGTTTCTGTTTGTATTGAGAATGCTGATTCAATCTGTTGTTATGGGTAATTCATCTTGGAATTGGTTGTGGATTGATTTGTTCCTGATCTGTTTTGGAACTAATTGGTGGGCTAAGCTTAGATGAAACTATTGTGGTTTGTTTTAGATCAGAGGTAAGGGTTGTGCTTTTGATTTGCTGTGCATGGACGAGCTTGTTGTTGGATGATTGTAGTTCTTGGATCAAAGCAGTGTCATCACAGGTAAGCTCTATTGTGGTTGAGACTGGGATTGTTTTGGGATCGGTAGCTTGCTACTCTAAATTTGGTTTTGCTATTTCAGATCTGTATTCTTGGATCAATTCTGTACCGAAGTTATCCGGTTTGGTTTATCTGATCATTGAAGGAATTGATGATGGATTGAATTAGGAATTGGGTCTCACTATGACTTGTAATAATCCTAGCCGTGTGATACCTTGTAGGAATCAGGGTAATTTGGAATTAGTAAGGGTTAATTATTTAATTGGGATTAATTAAATGAAATAGGATAATTAGGACGATCCTAATTAATTGAGGTAACTCGTTTAGCTATAAATTTTATATTATTGTAGCTAAACATTATGCCTTTGATACAGGGCATTGATCGGATATATCGTTGCAGATTACCAGATAGGAGGTTCTTTTCTGATACGAGCATCTCGTTTGAGGCGGGTACCCTTTGACTTATCTTTTAGATATTGTCATATTGCTATGCATGGTTGGTTATAGATGGCAGTAAGATTATACGCTAGCCTGGTTTATTATGCCTGTCCTGGATACTTGTTAGTTATCCCTGAGTTATTATGCATGTCCTGGATACTTGTTAGTTATCCCTGAGTTATTATGCATGTCCTGGATACTTGTTAGTTATCCCTGAGTTATTATGCATGTTCTGGATACTTGTTAGTTATTCCTGAGTTATTATGCATGTCCTGGACACTTGTTAGTTATCCCTGAGTTATTATGCATGTTCTGGATACATGTTAGTTATCCCTGAGTTATTATGCCTGTTCTGGATACATGTTAGTTATCCCTGAGTAATTATGCCTGTTCTGGATACTTGTTAGTTATCCCTGAGTTATTATGACTGTCCTGGATACTTGTTAGTTATCCCTGAGTTATTATGTATGTGTATCTATCATACACCATCCTTGCACTGTTGCATGCCGGCGATCAGCGACTCCCTTGTGGTTGAGCCTAATCGTCTACCGGTACATGACATGCACACACGGCCACTCATGGGTTAGTGGATATCGTAGATGTGTGCATTTGCTCTGTATTGCTCCGTTCGACCACTATGAGGAGGGTGAGCGCGGGCGTGGTAGCAAGCAGGGGTCCCTTCTCGTACTGAGCCACGAGGAGATGAGAGCGGAGCTCCCCCATTACTTGGGGTAGAGGGGTGGTCCCTCGCCAGCATCCTGTCCACCCGGTCACTCAGGAGCAGTGATGGCAGGGTGTACAGTTGTCAGAGCCCTACCCGTTCAGACGTCCCTATGACAGGTGTACGATGATCTGTCTGGTGTCAGGGGTGACACATGTCATTGCACCATGTGCATACTTTGCATCGTGCATTGTTTGCTGCACTTATTTGCTGCACTTGTTTGACATCGCATATACTGGAGACTTGTTATTTGAGATTATATGTCTAATGATATTCCCTTGGTACTGATTATCCTCTTTTCAGGTTAGCTGGATTCTGGTATGTATCTACCTCAGTATTTCCAGTACTAGTTTTTCCATATTGTTGATATGAGACTGTATTAACGTAGATGCTTATTGTTATTATAACATACTATGCATATCTGCTGGGTATTCGCTGAGTTATGGACTCACCCCGTTGCCATATGTTTTTATTTCAGGTTAAGATACTTGGAGTCGCCAAAAGAGCCCAGCAGCCAGTCCCTACCCATCGCGACGGCATAGTTTCGTTTTGTACTTAGTAGTGTCTACTTGTATATTTACTTATTGGACTTGTATATGTCTTGGGAGCGTTGTCGTGTGCCCTAAGGGGTTTTTTGTATTGGTTGTTTCGTCGTAAGTCGGACCGGTCCGCAGTCAGGTATGATTTACTTAGTTGTCTTGTGCATTTGTGTCGTGTCTATATATATTTTGAGGCCTGAGGCCAAATACAACTGCGTGGTATTGTTATATTGTGGTGTGTATGTGTAAATTGTCCGCCGGACAGGGGAGATTCTGTCCGATTTTATATTGGAACAGCGGCTCCTGGGTCTCGGGGCGTGACAATTTATTTTGGTATCAGAGCTCAGGTTGCGAGATACCTCGGGTATTTACGGATTTTTTCGATGTCTATCTGATACCAATTTATTTTGGTATCAGAGCTCAGGTTTTCGGATACCTTCGGGACTTGTGGAATTACGGTGTCTAATGGTTTTACGAGTCTTTTCGGATTTGGTTGGAGTAGTTTTATCGATGTGGTTGTTTGGGACTTGGCGATGGGACTTCTTCAGGCGACAGGTATTTCTCCTAATCTTTTTTATCCCTTACCCTAGTTTGGTATGATTAGGAATTCTCTTATGTTACTGGATCATGTTACTATACCTGTATATTTAGGTATGATTTAGAAATTCTCACATGTTATTGGATCATATTACCACTCTTGTCTATTTAGGTATGGTTAGTGGTTCTCTCATGTTACTGGATCATGTTACTATACCTGTATATTTAGGTATGATTTAGAAATTCTCACATGTTATTGGATCATGCTACCATTCCTGCATATTAGGGTATGGTTAGGAATTCTCCCATGTTATTGAATTATGTTACTATCCTTGTATTTGGGTATGGTTATTGGATCGTGTTATTATTCTTATACCCATCTAGTAACTTGGTTAGACTATCCCAGCTTGGTGGGATCTTATATACATACTTGATGGATAGATGTTCGTGGATTTGGTTTTAATTGGATTGACATGTTGTCAATCTATTTTTATTCATGATCGTTCATGTGAGCGAATAGTAACATGTTGCGGATGAGATCTTGGAGCAGAGAATGTTAATTCTCTAGTAGCCCCGATTGTTGAATCGGACAGCTAAGGTCGAATATGTCGACAACCTTATTGGAAGTTAAGGATTTTGGGTTTTTCCTGAACTAATTATTCAGAGCACTTGTACTAGCTATTATTAGCTGGGAGAGAACTAGGGTTGCTTGCCATAGTTGGCTCGATCAGTATAGGATTGACATACCCTAGCTCAAGGATTTTTAGACCTTTTGGTCGTTTATGCCTGGTTAGGTGACTTGGAAGACATGTTTAGGGTACATAACCTATATTGGTGCAGAAGGATAATATGAGCCATATACTAGATGAGTGATACATCCTATTCCATGAGGACCTTGACCATGAATCATCTGTACCTAGTTGATGACCTAGACGGTACAGTTTGATAGGTGACTTGAGCCGATACGGAAAAGTGTGGAGCTAAGTTGCTAGACACTTATGGGTTATTGCGTGTACTTGGTTTGGATAACCAAGGAGCTACCTTTGTACTTATGATTTGCGTTGGGGCGGATCACTTATGAGGCTAGACCACCTTCAGGTGGAAGATGTCGAGGATGACTTCCAGGGAACAAATAATGTTGAGATACTCTTGAGATATAACATGTCTCTATGTTATGGAGTGGGAACTCAGAGGTTTCTGAACCTTGAATGGAGGAATCGGAGAATACTGGGTTACGAGGCGATGGTTGGTCGATTCGCTCGTTGTTACACGATTCTATGAGGTATCTTGACTCATAGATTGAGTGTATATGATTGGATAATCTCGATGGAGTATCGGGTTGTACGACCCGCTAAGGTACGGAGGTTGTGGAGATAGTTGTATCCTTACCTTCCGTTGAGATATTAGACATTAATTAGGAAGTCAAAGACGTCCACTGGTTTTCGATTGTTATACTCTCATCGTGGACCTGTTAGTTCACCGGATGATAAGGTTGATATCACCATGGACTTTTCCGTTGGTGTTGAGAGGTGGATTGAGATGGACGAATCTCTATGATATGCTGTATTTTGAGGATTCTATTAGTGGACATGGACCTACCGGATTGTAGCTTTGTGATGAATCATTGCGTGGATAAATGATCCTTTGGTGGTTGATTGTTTAGGAAGTCTGTTATTGATAGCAGCATATGGTACGACATATTGGACCAATCTTTAAATTATATGTGATTCTCTATTGGTCTATTAGAGTATATATATATACGTAGATATGACTTGTGATGTTTGGGAGGATGCTATTGACTTGGGGATACTCGGGTGCTACACCTGAATTTGACATTTTATATTTAAGCATCGGAGTATAGACTTGGGGTCAGTGATCTTAGGATTGAGTGACCTGGACAATTGTGGTGACTGAATGGTTGTTCGGTTGTATCTGGTTATTGGATGATAACCTTTGGATTGATATCTCCAGTGCTTCGTAAC
The DNA here is from genome assembly GCA_024364735.1 of Boesenbergia rotunda. Taxonomy (NCBI): domain Eukaryota; kingdom Viridiplantae; phylum Streptophyta; class Magnoliopsida; order Zingiberales; family Zingiberaceae; genus Boesenbergia; species Boesenbergia rotunda. The sequence continues at coordinate 620,540 of JAGFNQ010000957.1, read as the reverse complement.
AGTGTAACCTTAGGGTATCATCCGAAGTGATTACTCATGATGAATACAGACATATTTTGATGCTAGTGTGTGCCGTATGAAGAATGAGAAAATTTGGGGACCAAATTTTTATTAGTGGGGGAGAATGTAAAATACGGCAAGTAATTCTAAAATTTAAATCAAGAAATAATCTTGTAGAATACGATGTAAAATCTCTCAGACATTTTTCTGAACCCTTGGTGGAAATTACGAGGATAAATCGGATAAATAAAACAATATAATTAGGTTGTTTAATTTATTGGAGGAGAAGTTTAATATATATATATATATATATATATATATATTTCATTAAAGTTTGACCTAGGTTTTAATCGGCCAAAACCATTTGTTCTCCCCGCGTGCCCTAGCCGACGCCCACAACCCGATCTCTCCTTTCTCCCTTCTCCTCCATCTCATTCCCTGCGCGTGCCCTAGCAAACCATTGCGCCGACCCTTTCTCCTCGCTCGACGACGTCGACGTCGTTTCCCTCAGCGAGCGGCCGACGACAAGCTCTCTCCTCCACGCGAGGCCGACGATGCCATCACTATGCATCTACTCCGCCCCGTCTACTCATCGGATCGAGGGCATACAGTTGGAATCGGGAGGAGAGACCGCGGGGTGAACCGCGGATTCTGTTGCCTCCTACGAGAAACTCCCAGTGAGGGGTCGTCGCCGGAGTTAGCCAACGAAGCTACGACCTCCGGCCACCATGGAGGTAAGCCCGAATCCGTCAAGTCTTGACTCGTCTCCCGGGATTGATTTCGATATGGTGTTTTGATTTCATTGTTGCTTTGATTAGGAATCGCTATGACCCTCTCCAGCTGAGATTGGGATTTCAACCCCCTTGGAACAGATCTAGGGTTCACAGGAGGAGTCGATGTTGCCGTGGGTTAGTTCTGGAGTTGCTGAGCGAATTGGTTGTGTTTGGATTGGCAGTGGTCACGCGAGCTTCACTGCTTGGTGGAGCTGTTTTCCGCTTGCTGTGAAGAGTGGCAGTTGGAGCTGAATTAGAGGTAATGTGTTTGAATTGGTTTTGATGATCTGTGTTATGGGTTTTGTTCTTGAGCTGTTCAAAAAGGGTTTCTGTTTGTATTGAGAATGCTGATTCAATCTGTTGTTATGGGTAATTCATCTTGGAATTGGTTGTGGATTGATTTGTTCCTGATCTGTTTTGGAACTAATTGGTGGGCTAAGCTTAGATGAAACTATTGTGGTTTGTTTTAGATCAGAGGTAAGGGTTGTGCTTTTGATTTGCTGTGCATGGACGAGCTTGTTGTTGGATGATTGTAGTTCTTGGATCAAAGCAGTGTCATCACAGGTAAGCTCTATTGTGGTTGAGACTGGGATTGTTTTGGGATCGGTAGCTTGCTACTCTAAATTTGGTTTTGCTATTTCAGATCTGTATTCTTGGATCAATTCTGTACCGAAGTTATCCGGTTTGGTTTATCTGATCATTGAAGGAATTGATGATGGATTGAATTAGGAATTGGGTCTCACTATGACTTGTAATAATCCTAGCCGTGTGATACCTTGTAGGAATCAGGGTAATTTGGAATTAGTAAGGGTTAATTATTTAATTGGGATTAATTAAATGAAATAGGATAATTAGGACGATCCTAATTAATTGAGGTAACTCGTTTAGCTATAAATTTTATATTATTGTAGCTAAACATTATGCCTTTGATACAGGGCATTGATCGGATATATCGTTGCAGATTACCAGATAGGAGGTTCTTTTCTGATACGAGCATCTCGTTTGAGGCGGGTACCCTTTGACTTATCTTTTAGATATTGTCATATTGCTATGCATGGTTGGTTATAGATGGCAGTAAGATTATACGCTAGCCTGGTTTATTATGCCTGTCCTGGATACTTGTTAGTTATCCCTGAGTTATTATGCATGTCCTGGATACTTGTTAGTTATCCCTGAGTTATTATGCATGTCCTGGATACTTGTTAGTTATCCCTGAGTTATTATGCATGTTCTGGATACTTGTTAGTTATTCCTGAGTTATTATGCATGTCCTGGACACTTGTTAGTTATCCCTGAGTTATTATGCATGTTCTGGATACATGTTAGTTATCCCTGAGTTATTATGCCTGTTCTGGATACATGTTAGTTATCCCTGAGTAATTATGCCTGTTCTGGATACTTGTTAGTTATCCCTGAGTTATTATGACTGTCCTGGATACTTGTTAGTTATCCCTGAGTTATTATGTATGTGTATCTATCATACACCATCCTTGCACTGTTGCATGCCGGCGATCAGCGACTCCCTTGTGGTTGAGCCTAATCGTCTACCGGTACATGACATGCACACACGGCCACTCATGGGTTAGTGGATATCGTAGATGTGTGCATTTGCTCTGTATTGCTCCGTTCGACCACTATGAGGAGGGTGAGCGCGGGCGTGGTAGCAAGCAGGGGTCCCTTCTCGTACTGAGCCACGAGGAGATGAGAGCGGAGCTCCCCCATTACTTGGGGTAGAGGGGTGGTCCCTCGCCAGCATCCTGTCCACCCGGTCACTCAGGAGCAGTGATGGCAGGGTGTACAGTTGTCAGAGCCCTACCCGTTCAGACGTCCCTATGACAGGTGTACGATGATCTGTCTGGTGTCAGGGGTGACACATGTCATTGCACCATGTGCATACTTTGCATCGTGCATTGTTTGCTGCACTTATTTGCTGCACTTGTTTGACATCGCATATACTGGAGACTTGTTATTTGAGATTATATGTCTAATGATATTCCCTTGGTACTGATTATCCTCTTTTCAGGTTAGCTGGATTCTGGTATGTATCTACCTCAGTATTTCCAGTACTAGTTTTTCCATATTGTTGATATGAGACTGTATTAACGTAGATGCTTATTGTTATTATAACATACTATGCATATCTGCTGGGTATTCGCTGAGTTATGGACTCACCCCGTTGCCATATGTTTTTATTTCAGGTTAAGATACTTGGAGTCGCCAAAAGAGCCCAGCAGCCAGTCCCTACCCATCGCGACGGCATAGTTTCGTTTTGTACTTAGTAGTGTCTACTTGTATATTTACTTATTGGACTTGTATATGTCTTGGGAGCGTTGTCGTGTGCCCTAAGGGGTTTTTTGTATTGGTTGTTTCGTCGTAAGTCGGACCGGTCCGCAGTCAGGTATGATTTACTTAGTTGTCTTGTGCATTTGTGTCGTGTCTATATATATTTTGAGGCCTGAGGCCAAATACAACTGCGTGGTATTGTTATATTGTGGTGTGTATGTGTAAATTGTCCGCCGGACAGGGGAGATTCTGTCCGATTTTATATTGGAACAGCGGCTCCTGGGTCTCGGGGCGTGACACCATGTCTACCTGATACATATACATGTTATGGCATGCTTTGCGAGTTAATAATTCGTGTTCATATGATGCATGTGATTGCTATATCTTGCTCCATCTTTTTCACATGTGTTCGTATGGTTATCCAACAACCTATCACATCTTTGTTGATTTGGGATACCCCTAGGGTTGAGGGGGAGTTTGTTTTAATCTTAACAGCCCTTCTAGCCCCTTTTCGGTGTTCAACAAAGGGGGAGAGTGTGGATTGGTTAAGTTTAGGATGATCATGTTATAGGGGGAGGATCTAGATTCCCCTATGATTCTAAAGTTGAAAAATATTGATTGAGATCCCTAAACTTAGATCGGGTTGTCAAACAACAAAAAGGGGGAGATTATTGATGCAGTCTGGCCCTGATTGTTGTTTTGGTGTTGACACCAATTTAAGTTTAGGTGGATGATTATTGATTATGATTAAGTCCTGATCGGGGATCAGGCATGGTATGAAAAATCCTAGTCTGGAGGGCTAGGTGTTGGAAAAGTCCTAATTCGGAAAGGTTGGGTGAAAAGTCCTAGCTTGGAGGGCTAGGTGAAAAGTCCTAGCTTGGAGGGCTAGGTGAAAAGTCCTAACATAGAGGGTTAGGTGCAAATTCCCATCATGGAGAATTAGGTGAAAAAGTCCTGGCTTGGAGGGTCAGGTCCTAGCTTGGAGGGCTAGGTTTGGAAAGTCCTAATTTGGAAGAGTTGGGTGAAAAGTCCTAGCTTGGAGGGCTAGGTGAAAAGTCCTAGCTTGGAGGGCTAGGTGAAAAGTCCTAACTTGGAGGGTTAGGTGAAAAATCCTTGGCTTGGAGGGCTAAGGTGGAAGAGAACTTTGCTTGGATGGCTAAGTTTACGTCCCTGGATCGGTCTGGTGATCGGTCAGGGAAGCTGGCACGCTGCCCTATTGTGGATCGGTCTGGTGACCGATCCAGCAACGACTGATCGGTCTGGTGACCGATCAGGGAGCATACAGTGAGGTTGGGAACCTACTGTACTGCTCTTGATCGATCCGGTGACCGATCAGAGAGTGTGTGTTTCACCTACTGCTTGGCTCATGATCGGTCGGGTGATTGATCAGGGAGCGAACAGTTGAGGTTGAGTTCTCTTGCTGATCTGAACCTGATCGGTCCGAAGACCGATCAGGGTCACTGTGCAGATCGTTCCGGAGAACGATCCAATATCGCAGGTTCCTCACTATGATCGATCAGGCTCTAGCCTGATCGGTCTGGTCATGATCTGATCGGTCTGGTGACCGATCAGGAGGATACCTAATCGGTCTGATGACCGATCAGGAGGTCTGGACTGCGAAGCTCAGAAATCGCCCAAGAAAGGGGTGGATCGTTCGGGTGATCGATCCACAACCTGGGATCGGTCCGGTGATCGATCTAGGAGAAGTCACAAAGAAATCACGATTTCTGATTGAGCGTTGGGGACCGATCAGGACGGAGCCTGATCAGTCTGGACCTAGCCTGATCGCTCTGGTGACCGATCAGGAGTTGCTTTGATCGGTCGGGTGACCGATCACTTTAATTCAAATTGCACTGTCAGACGCTCTCATCGCGTTTGACCGTATCCGATTTGCTGATGTTTGCCTCTGATACTTGATTTACTGTGTGATATACTGCTCTAACAGTCTGATTAAGCTGCAGGTGACAGGGGAGGATTCAAACACTCAAGGAGAAGTCAATGGAGGCTTTCCTTGAAGCAGGTTTGTCCATTTCTCCACTCAGGTTGCAACGCTTGGAGCTGAGGACTGAAGCCGCTAACTGAAGCTTGGCTGAGGGAGCTCAGGAAGTTCAGTAAGGGTTCAGTGTAGCTGGCGTTGGCAGTGAGGCAGCTGGAGGCTGCTGGAGATGAGGTCACTTGATGCTTGGTGGAGAAACAAAAAGGAACGGGAGACAGCTTGGTGGAAGCAGAGAAGAATTCGAAAGCTTACAACTTGTGTTCTTGAGTTCCTGTGCCTTGAGTTCTCCACATCAAGCTTGCTGTGTTCTTGAAGTTTCCATCATTCTAAGCAAGCTATCGAGAAACAATCATCCATTACTCGAGCACTTGAAGGAGAGAACGAGAGGCTTGGAGTCCGACAGTGGGAAGACACGAAGAAGGGTTCTTGCGTGAGATCGCCACTGGGTGGAGCTCAGGGAAGCTTGCTGCGTTCTTCTCTTTTCTGGGTGTTTGAGTAAGATCTTTCTTGTTGTTTCATTGAGCTTAAACATTTATCTGATTGAAACGCTGTGGAGAGGTTTCTCCACCGAGAAGGAGGTTGCTTTATATCCGGTGATCACCGGGGCTTGATCTACCGACGATCAAGGGATCGCCCACCTTAAGGGCACGCCAAGGAGTAGGTGCAAGTTATCCCCGAACCTTGTAAACCCTCTTGTTAGCGATCTTGGTAGCTGTGGTTGTTAGCTTTCATCTTTGTTTTTAGTTTACTGCACTGTTTTGTTTTTCCTTTGCTTCTTCCGCTGTGCTACTGATAAGCTAAGTGCAGAAAACTTGCTAAGTTCTCGAAGAGAAAGTGTTGGCTATATTCACCCCCCCTCTCTAGCCATCTCGTCACCAACATGCAGATCGTATGATTATGTTTTTTTTCTTCAAAAAAATATAATATTTGATGATTTATGTAATATGCTAACCACAATTTAAATATTGGTTTTTTTGGGTGGATTGTGCTTTTTTTATGATGCGCTATGCTGAAAGTTTAGTGTTTCAAAGATCTACTGATTTTATCCAAAGCAAAATGAAACCTTATCGATTTAAGGTTGGATATAAAATTATGGCCAACAAGTTCTGAAAGGGTAATCTGTAATTATTTCTTGTTGATACAATGCATTTGTAATTGTTATGACAGACATTGTAAATTTATAGTTATAATGTATCTAATCAGTAATCTGTAATTGTTTTGTATACAATCCATCAAATATCAATGAACCTTGCTTTCGATCCATGTTGTTGAGTAATCTGTAATCTATAATAAAAAATTGTTTTCTATACAATCAGTAATATGGAACCTTGCTTTCGATCCATGGAAAGAATATTATGATTTTGGTTAGCAGAGAGCCTGAAATAAGAGGATTTCAGGCTCACGTTGGGCCTGAAATCAAAGAATATCAAGCCCAACATCAACTCCTTGCAGACAATAATAATTTGAATTTATTGCCCAACACCAACTCATAATAATTTGAATTTGTTACAATAGGAGATGGTATTTGTGGTGTCCAAAGTTAGTTTTAATAAATATAAATGAAGTTCATGTTAGGATCGTTGCCGTTCGCTAGAGGGGGGGGTGAATAGCGATTTTTCGAACCCCTTCTTCCTACAAGATTGTTAGCGCAGTGGAAATACAAATAAAATAATAAATACAATGCTAACAAACCGTATTTAGTTGGTATCCACCCTGGTCGGGTGACTAATCCAACAATCCTTCGGCGGATCAAACCCCGGATAACCTCCGGCTAGAACTCGTCGCTCCTTGTGGGTGGAGAAACCTCGCCACAACACTAAGGACACTTAGAGAATAAAGTAGACTACTATCTTGCCTTAGCCAAGCAAGATTCGTCAAGAAACTCAGCCACCACGAAGTCCTCTTTAAATAGGACTCGGGGTTGATTTCTCGCTACCAGTCGACTGCCCCCAGGGCAGTCGACTGGTGCCAGCCAAATTCGACCATTGCACCTCAACGTTCGAATTCTCAGCCAGCTCACTAGCCACCTACCAGTCGACTGCCCCCAGGTCAGTCGACTGGTCCCTAGCTAAATTCCTTCCCGAGTACATTCATACAACACTCGACCCTCACGACTCGACTGACTCCTCCTCCGCAGCCTCGACTGTTGCTTTCACGCCCTCTTCATCTTCGGCCCTCATCCCTCGGATGCGCACGCAAGCCTCCAGCTTGCCTCCATGCCACCTTTCACGTACGCCTCGAAGTCCGCACCCATCAGCTCATCGTCCCTGCACTCCATGGTCCCTCAGATGCGCACGCCAGCCTCCAGCTGGCCTCCATGCCATCCTTCACCGTACTAAGGCCGTCCAGTCAGGTCCATATGGATAACCTGTACAACCTGCACACTCAACATACGCATATCAAATACAAGGGTAAACCTAACTTAAACCCTTTGCCCAAACATCAAAACTCATGGTCACTCCGGACCATCTTAGGGCCGATTGCTCCAACAATCTCCCCCTTTTTGATGTTTGGCAATCCGTTTAAGTTAGGAAAGCAAGATAGTAGTAATAACAAAAACCATGCTAAATGAATGCATATGCAATGCATAACCGGATCCTATCCCAAGACATCCCACACCTAACCCTCCAAGTTAGGAATTTTACATATAGCCCTCCAAGCTAGGATTTTCACCACCTAACCTTCCAAGTTAGGTTTTTCACCACCTAACCCTCCAAGTTAGGATTTTCTACCAAACCGGGCTTTTTAAAGCTTCTCCCAAGCTCCCCCTTACACTGGACTTACAAAGGCTTTTTAAGAACCTCTCCAAGGTTCCCCTTATGCCAAGAAGGGAGCAGCCATGCTCAGCCATGCTCCCCCTCAACCTAGGGTTTCTTTCTAGCAAAGGTATTGGTTTCCCACTTAAACACAATATTTCTCCCCCTTTGCCATACTTCAAAAAGAACCCAATAATTACCCAATTATTGGTTCTTTAAATTTTCAATGACCCTAACACAGTGTGTTAGATCCCCATACACTTGTTCCTTGTCACTTGGACCCCAAACCAGCTGCTGATACCCAAATCAGCCTCTGGCAGTCGACTGCCCAAATGGGCAGTCGACTGATACTCTGATTTCAGTCTTTTCTGGCCATTTTCAGAAATGCACCAGAAATTCCATAAATCTCCAAAAATTATCAAATTTCGTGGAGAACTTTGTGGTACCCATACCTACTTGGGAAAAATACATCTACCCATGTATCTATCACCATTCCCAAGTTTGACACAAAACCCAAACATTTCAAAATGAAAATCAAGGCAACTAGGAGGCAACCTCCCCCTTTACCCATGCCTTCTCCCAATTTTCATTTTTCCCAGGTCAAGTTCTACCCAACTTAACCTCCTAGACACCACGTTGAGTCATACACAACCCAACACCCGATTTCTTCCCCCTTTGACACTCTTATAGCATTGCCCGAGGCAATCTTTCCCTAAGTGCCAAGAAGAACTCAACAAAAGTCTAAAAACTCTAAAGTTTGCAAGCACACTTGCTAGGATATACCCTATCCTAGAAAAATATGATATCATGGAACTATCAAGTGTGCTTGACTTTTGGTACACATCTAAGTTTCTTAAGGATTTTGCATTAAGTATCAACTTTTAAATTCGTTTCTAATCCCATGTGTTTGTCAAATCTACCCATCATAATTCGACACATGGAATTGTCCTCAATGTTCCCTGTTTAACCTCTAAATCTTAGATACTTAGGGAAACTTTATCAATCTTCCTTGATTTTCAAAATATCAATAAATCCTTATTAACCCATGAGATAACACTTCATTTAAGGAATATGAGATCATAATTAAGACTTTAAATCCACAGCCATATCCTATAGTCCAAATTTGTAATTTTGATTGTCCAATACACCTATTTTCATTTCAGCCTACAGACGAGTCGACTGCCACTGTGGCAGTCGACTCCCAAAACTCACAGAATGTTTCTGGGCTCTTACCAGTCGACTGCCCCCAGGGCAGTCGACTGATACTTGAATTTCAGGTTTTCCAGCCCCACTTTCAGAAATGTCCTAAAAATTCTACAAATCTCCAAAAATTCTGAAATTTTGTGGGGAGATTTGTGAAGCCAATATCCACTTGGGAAAAATATGTTTCCAAATAAGTGTACTCCAAATCCCAAGATTGGCACGAAATCCTACTTCTTCTAAAAAGTATCAAATGAGCTCATCCTAAAAGTGCTAATTCTCACTTCTCTTCAATGCATCCCCTTCTCCTTGATCACAACTCATTTATATCATTGAATTATATGGTGTTCCACCATTAAACCTCAATTTTATCAATTAACTCTTCTTTTTCATCTTTTTCCCCCTAAATTCTCCTTTTAATGTGCCAAAATCTAGGATTAAGACTTACCTAAGTCTTCCAACCCTTTTTGGCACATTTCATCTATTTTCCTAAGAGAGAAACTTTTGAGATCCATTTACCATGGATCCCAAAGGCTCCTAGAGCTCCCCCTTGAGCTCTTAGCCTTAGCCACCTCCCTAGGTGACTCCATCCACACTAGGCCACACCGGTGTGCCACCGGTGACTCTTGGCCTACAAAGTTGACCTTTTTAACCTTGGACACCTTGTCCTTGGTTAAGTCACTCTTTTTACCCTTGGATGGCATCCCCTTGCCATCCTTGGACCTTCCCTCCTTACTAAGATTGTATGCTTTCCTAACATACTTCTTTCCATTGCCCTTGGAGGTCTTAGATCGGTACCCCAATCCCGATCTATCATAGTTGGGTTTTATACTACCCAACACTATGTCTAAGCCCTTAGATCCAACCGTGAATCTTTCTAGGGCTTTTTCTAATGTATCAAGCCTTGCCCTCAAGGCTTGATTTTCCCTCTCTAGACCTTTAACCTTGTAGTCCATATGCCCACTTTGGACATTCCTAGAACTACCCATTTTCTTAGGCATTTGTTTCCCTTCCTTGAGGTTAATGCCTTTAGCCTTGGATACACAGGTCTTAGATTTACCATGATGCATGATTTTCTTAAGATATGTGTCTACTTTGTTATCCTTATTCCTATCATGATATTTAAAACCATGGTTATGCACAAAAAGATAATTTTCATGAAATCTAGCATGCATGGATGAATGATTTGCATTATTTCTAATATTCATGGATGGGTAATTGACATGATTCTTAGCATTTATGGAGGAACTTAAATATGAATGGGAATTTAATCTAGAGTCAGGAATTACCTCCCTTACCCTTGTAGTCCCTCCTTGATGTGGGCTTCTTTTCTTCTTTCTTTCTTCTTTCTCCCATCTCCTTAGATGCTCCATTTTCTTTATTTCACATTTCTTTGGGCACTTGGTGTGGTAGTGCCCTAACTCACCACATGTGAAGCATCTAATCTTCATTTTTCTCTCTTGGGCTCCTCCATTCCTTCAATTCATGTTAGATTTTAATCGAATGGACCCGGTTTAAAGAGTATCTCCTTTTTACCTTTTGGGCACTTATTCTTGTAGTGCCCCTTTTCATTACACCCAAAGCATGTAATGTGGTCTTTGTGTTGGGAACGGGTGCATGTCGATAAGGATACGGGTTCGTAAAATTTTAAATTTTTACGTGCAGCGGAAGAATTAGCATAAAATAATTTCCTAAATTATTTAACCACGTATCTAGCATGCAACCTTATGGTGTGTGGACATAATCATAAATTAAAACTTTGCGGAAAAGTAAACTAATTTACTAAGTACCTCTCGTAACTCGAAGTAAGGGACGAGATCCAACCGTAGCGTCCCTTGGAAGCTCCGCCTCTATTCGCGTCCACGCCGAGTTCTCTTCGGGATGACTTCGCAAAGTCACGAGTTTTGTGCCGACGAGAACTACTAGATTCTCTAAAAGCACAACTTAGAAGATCAAGAGATAAGATAGGAAACTAACCACCAATGACACGGAATCCCTATTCCGAAAAGAAAGGAGTTGCGATCCGCTTCTTCTTCTTCTTCTTCGGCTTCTCCTTCTTCTTGATGGCTCACAACAACTTGAAGTTGGAGGTGCGCCGGCCCTAGCTCACAAAGAGGGCGCCGGCCCTAGGATGCCCTAAGGGGCGCCGGCCCTAAGGGGAAGGAGGGAGGAGGGGAAGAGAATAGAAGAGAGAGAGGGAGAGGTTAGCTCTATACCAATTGACAACTCAATTGATTGGAATTGAAGGCTAGCCTTTGGTTCCTTTATATAGCAACCTATCCCTTGCTAAGTCTCCTCTTTAACGGAATTTTACATAAGAAATTTATCCTATAAATTCTCTTATTAATTATTCCGTTTAAGCCAAGTTTTATTATAACTAACTTTATAATAAAACAAATACTTTCTCTCTTTTAATTATGGAATAAAAATTTGTATAAAATTTTCTTATCATGGATAAATCAATTCATAATTGATTTTATAAATTAAAATTAAACCAATTCATGGTTTATTTTAATTTCCATAAAAAGAATAAATTTACTACAAATTTCTTTATAAATCTCTTTATATAAATTTCTTTATATATCAATTTATTTATCCACAATTTATAAAACAAATCGTGCTAGATTTATTTTATTAATTAAACCAATTAAATTGGTTTTCTTCCCTTTTAATGGCCGGCCACAACAAAGAGGTTTGACACCCTCTTTGGCCGGCCAAACCAACCCGAACCGATCGCGAATTAAACTCATTTAATTTGCCCAACAAGCCTTCAAAAGACTTAGCCATTTTTAGCTTCCATTGCGCCTCTAACAAATTCAGATTCGACTTATTTCTCTTGATAGGAAAATCCAATTTTCAACTCGTTTTAAATCCCTCGGATTACTCGTAGTGCGTGTGACTAAATAGGCTTTCGATTTATGTTGGCCGTCTATAATCAACCAATTATAGAACGATCATGAGTGGCACCTAGTAGTACATCATGATCCCCAATTAATCGAAAGATCAACGGTTTGACCTCAGAAGAAATTATTCTGAAACCCTTCAGCAGCTCTAATGAATCGTGCCCCATTCCCTTCACCACCTTATACCCACTTGGTTCAGGACATGGTCTGTTTGTGTCAGTCCCCACTAGACTGACTACGTCACATCTAGCCCAAGTAGTGTCTTTCTCGTCCTTTAGATTTCTAATTACTCTCAGTATTTTAGAGACTCGCACTCTAAACATGATATACTCTGGCCAGAGGTGTTTGAGTAACAATCCGACGATAGGCCTGGGTATACATCTCCTCGCAAGGAGTGGTGAATCCTTTGTAGGCTGTTCAAACATCTTCGGGCACATCGGCTCATACCCAATCATCCTGGGTCCACACCTCATTGGAGATGCTTGCTTAAGATGTTAAAGTATAAGTCTCCATGACCAAGATGACTTGAACACCGCAAGTCAAAGGAACATCGCACTTAAGCTGCAGTAAGAACTTCATTGACATATCTACATGTAGATTCCCATATGAAGTCTTACAGCTAGTCACTCCAATGAACTAGTTCCCTTAACTAGCATCCATGTTTATCTCCGGACATCCCAATGTCACCGGCCAGTGAGAATCAGCTGATTAGAGAATAACCCATGCTAGTCTCAACAGAATTGATAGTGTCCGTTTTTATCAATTCATCGACTAGGGATAATTTCAACACTTCACAATTGCACATTAGAGATAATCACTAGTTGTGATCCCATCACAAATTCTCTTATGCTGTGAGTTGTATTGCGGACATTCAGTAGATGAGTTTAAGATCCCAATCAAATACACAAAATATATATACTCAAATAGTGAATTATCATTTATTAATATAAATGTTTACATCATAAGGCGATTGCCTTAGGACACTTCTCTCATATCACTAACAAACTCCCACTTGGCCTAATGCCAATCGCTACGGTATCCAATACCATAGGCTCTAACATGTCCCTCAATCTTGCTTTGAGGCAAGGCCTTAGTTAAAGGATCCGCTATATTCCTTTCAGTGGGAACCCTCTCAATTTATATGTCATTCCTACTTATAATCTCTCTGATCAGATGATAGCATCGAAGCACGTGTTTGGATCGCTGATGAGACCTTGGTTCCTTCGCTTGTGCAATAGCTCCATTGTTGTCGCAGTAAACCAGCACTGCTTCATCAATGGTTGGAACCACCAAGTTCTGAGACAAACTTCTTGATCCAAACTGCTTCCTTTGCTGCTTCCGAAGCTGCGATATATTCCGCTTCCGTGGTAGAATCCGCTATGGTGTCTTGTTTGGAACTTTTCCAACTTACTGCGCCTCCATTCAAAGTAAATACGTATCCAGACTGCGATTTGGAGTCATCCTTATCTGTCTGGAAACTGGCATCTGTATACCCACGTATTACCATATCTCCTTCTCCATATATTAGGAACACATCCTTAGTTCTTCTTAAGTACTTAAGGATTGTCTTTATAGCCGCCCAATGATCCATTCCGGATCCGACTGGTATCTGCTTGTGATGCTCAGGCATACATACATCGGGCCTTGTACATAACATACATACATGATAGATCCTATTGCGGATGCATAGGGAATCTTATTCATGCAAATCCTCTCGTCTTCTGTGCGCGGACACATAGACTTTGAAAGGTTGATCCCATGCCTGATGGGAAGGTAACCTTTTTAGCACTCGGTCTATATATGTAGACTGCGAAAGACCAAGCAACCGCTTTGATCTATCTCTATAGATTCTAATCCCAAGGATATAGGTTGCTTCTCCCAGGTCTTTCATGGAGAAAGTTTTGGACAACCAAATTTTAACTGTCTGTAAAACTGATATATCGTTTCCTATAAGTAAGATGTCATCGACATATAATACTAGGAATACGACTGCACTCCCACTAACCTTCTTGTACACACAAGGTTCGTCAGGATTTTGTGAGAAATCAAACTCTTTGATTGTCTCATCAAAACGGATGTTCCAGCTCCTTGATGCTTGCTTCAGTCCATATATGGATCGTCGAAGCTTGCATACTTTGGTTTTATCAACCGATGTGAAACCTTCAGGTTGTATCATGTATACATCCTCAAGCAGGTTTCCATTAAGGAAAGTTGTTTTCACATCCATTTGCCATATCTCATAATCATAATGAGCTGGTATGGCTAGGAGCATCCGAATGGATTTAAGCATAGCTACTGGCGAGTAGGTTTCGTCATAATCAATTCCTTGTTTTTGACGATATCCTTTTGCCACTAATCTAGTCTTAAAGGTAACTACATTACCTTCCATGTCGGTTTTCTTCTTGAAAACCCACTTGCACCCTATGGGCTTAATCCCTTCAGGTGGGTTAACCAAGTCCCACACTTGATTTTCGTACATGGAATTCATTTCCGACTTCATCGCCTCAAGCCATTTGTCCCTTTCTGAACTTTTCAGAACATCTTCATAACTGATAGGTTCATCATCGCTTATGAGTAACACGTCATTCGATTCACTTACGAGAAATCCGTATCTCTCTGGAATATTGCGTGTCCTATCAGACCTACGAAGAGGTGGTGTTGTTTTAGGTTCAACTGATAGCTCATCACTATGAATTATGGTTGCGGGTCTAGACTAGGTGTCTCTGTAATGTCTATTGGAGTTTCTTGAACTTCATCAAGTTCAATGTCACTCCCACTGTTTTCTTGTAAAAGAAATTCTTTTTCTAGAAATACAGCATGCCTTGAAACAAACACCTTTTGCTCCAAGGGATGATAGAATTGGTAACCCTTCGTTTCCTTAGGGTATCCAATAAATAGACATTTATCAGACTTAGCATCCAATTTTCTGATACAGTCCGCTTCACATAAGCGGGACAACCCCATATCATAAGGTGAGTTAAGTGAGGTTTCTTACTATTCCATATCTCATATGGAGTAGTAGAGACTACCTTGGTCGGGACTCTGTTTAGCAAGTAAACAGCTGTCTTAAGTGCATACCCCAAAAGGATTTTGGAAGAGTTGCATGATTCATCATAGACCTAACCATGTCCATCAAGGTTCGGTTACGCCTCTCAGATACACCATTATGCTGTGGTGTATACGGCGGAGTCCATTGGACAATATCCCATTGTCCCTTAGATAATCTTGAAACTCTTGACTAAGTATTCACCACCCCGATCGGATCGAAGTATTTTAATATTTTTGCCAAGTTGTTTCTCTACTTCATTTCTGAACTCTTTGAATTTCTCAAAAGCTTCAGATTTGTGTTTCATCAAGAACACATACCCGAATCGTGAGTGATCATCGATAAAGGTAATGAAGTAGCTATAGCCTCCTTGTGCAAGAGTTGACATTGGTCCACATACATCAGTATGTATTAGACCAAGCAATTCTCCCACTGGATTACCTTTCCGGAAAAGGGTAATTTGGTCATCTTGCCTTTTAAGCAGGATTCGCATGTATCAAATGAACCGGGTTCAAATGATTACAGAATTCCACATCGGTGTAATTCGGTCATGCGTTTCTTGCTTATATGGCCAAGACGACAGTGCCGCGTGTAGGAGTCTATTCAATTATCTATTCGAGCACGTTTGTTGCTAACTTCGATATTGAAAACGTCACTGGATAAATCTAACGTGTAGATGCCATTGCACAAAGTTCCATTCCCATAAAGAACGTCATTTAAAGTTATGTAACAACAATTGTTACTAAAAGTTAAATGATAACCTTTTTCATTCAAACATGAAATAGATACAATGTTCTTTATTAACGAAGGAACGAAATAACAATTATCCAATTCTAAGACACGTCCAGTGGGAGCTTTAGCAAATATGTTCCGATGGAATTAGCACAACCTTTGCTCCATTTCCAACTCGCAAATCTGCTTCTCCTTTGACGAGTCTTCTTCTATTCCTTAGCCCCTGTATGTCATTATATATATGTGAGCTACACCCAGTATCAAGTACCCAGGTATTTGAGGAAATAGAGTGACATTCAATAACGAAGATACCTGAAGAGGATGGGGCATCAGATGCCTTCTTCTTCAAGGACTCAAGATAAACCTTGCAGTTTCTTCGCCAGTGACCCTCCTTGCCACAATGATGACAGGTTCCTTTTGGTTTCTTTTCAGTCTTCTTGGCCTTTTTCTTCTTCCCCATGTTCTGTTCTTTGGCCTTCCTCTTAGAACCTTTCTTCGAGGAACCAACTAACAGTACTGCCTTTTGATTTGGCTTTACAGAAGGCTCCACAGTCTTAGCAGGTTGAGCAACTCAGGAATGGTGGTCTCCAGTTTGTTTATCCGATAGTTCATCACAAATTGTTAATAACTCTTGGGCAAACAACTCAGAATTAAGTCAATACTTAGTTCATGATCCATTGCAAAACCGAGTGCGCTCAGTCGCTCAATGTACCCCAACATCTTTAACACAAACTGCGAGGCAGAAGTGCCTTCCTGCATCTTAGTGGTGAAGAGGAGTCTGGAGACTTCGAACCTTTTGGATCTCGCCTGCTCTTCAAACAACTCATGAAGATGGAAGATGATGGTATAAGCATCCATATGCTCATGCTGCTTTTGCAGCTCAGGTACCATAGAGGCTAGCATGATGCAACTCGCAAGTTCAGAATCGGTCACATGTTTCTGATAGGCCAACAATTGGTCTGGAGTTGCATTCTCTGGAGGATGGGTGGGAAGTTGATCTTCAAGGACATAAGCAAGCTTCTCTGCCTTAAGGACTATCCTTAGGTTTCGAAGCCAGTCCATGTAGTTCAGCCCAGTCAGTTTATTGGTGTCCAAAATGGAACGCAAGTTTAGAGAAGACATGATCGAGTGATTATCCTAGAAATACAAATTGAGTTTATGTGAGAAGAATGATTAAAGAATGTATCAACATACATAATAAAATCCTATTTATTTTTCAATTGAATAACCCTTTTTATCAATTCGGGAGATCGTAGGAACATCTCCAAATAGGTTGATATCCAACCATATATAAGAACCACCATGGCTGTGGCCATCAAGTTATTCTTAGCTATGAAGGTAGGTAATTATACCGATTACATATCACATATATGTAACTATCACTTTATGCTATCAACTAATTGAATGTTTGCATAAATCATTGGGTTGTTAACTCATTAACAAGTATGTAACATTTTACATAGCACCCAACTGCACCTCTCTTTACATCGACCTTGGCTGTGGCACAACAAATCGATGCTCCAAGCTTATGGCTGACCCATTAATCAAGAAATAGTTTTAATATGGTTGGAGCTCATTCAACCGTTTAGTTAGGCTTGGATGTGTCGAACAACCAAAACTAAGGATTGACCTCTGACTCCAACTATATTATTCATAAACTATTTCCATGGTTTAAACATGTTGAGGGTTCAAGTCGGGCATGGATGTGTCCATCAACCCAAACGAGAAACAAAACTCCGATTCTAACCATATTAAAGGAAGGTGTTAGCCTTAATATTTTGTAAGGGGTTTTGGGTCTCATCTTTTCTAAGCACATTCATGACATATGATTATGTCATGACTAACGATTTCCTTAATAAAGTATGTATGTGACTTAATTTATCAAGTCTCATGAATTGAATTAGGAA